>JAESUZ010002615.1:0-161650 GCA_017311185.1 Proteles cristata cristata
TGGGAACCCAAAGATGTGAAGGATTATCCTTTACCTTTCCCATTGATGAAGGTTTCAAAATACTCTTCCCAGGTGCCAGGGTCAGGAAGCATTTTATTCATCCTTTGGAAATGGTAGTAGGAAACCATGCAGTCTTTGGCATTTCGGGCTACATAAAGGAACTTCGGGATGAGACGGGAGGAGGGTAAAAGATGGTATGAAAAGTGAATTTTCAAGGAATTCACTCAGGTTGAGTCATGCCAACGGTGGCCACGCATACCCACCTCAGCTCTCCCGTGCTCGCAGTTCAACTTGGCCCATGACCTCTTCCTCCTCTGACTGTCCCTGCTTCCCTGCTGATTGTCCTCTTTATCCAAACTCAGTCCTGTTAAGTAGCCTGATTCCTGCTTGCTCCTTTAGTGTCAGAGTCCAATCATTCTCTAACAACTATGACCTCCTTTCGGACAGAAACTACCACATGCATGTGCTGATGATCCTCCCAACATCTTCATCTCAGTTTCCGGGAGAAGCAGGACAACTTCACGGTCGTATTTTCTTCCTGTTCTCATCATCTGTTATTTTCATCTCGAATTACTTCAGCTTTTGCCTTAGAAAGCATCCTGTTTAGGTTTCATTTTGACCACAACCTTCTCTCTTACCCTCTCAGCCTTTCGCTGTAACCAAATATGACCTTAATCTATCCTTGCTAAGTACTCAACTCACATTCTGACAGCATCAATCCTGAGCTGGCCTCCTTGACCGGTCACTTCAGATCCATAACTAGCCATTTCAAAGCGATGCTGTTTTTTTTTTTATTTGTGTGTGTGTGTGTGTGTGTGTGTGTGTGTGTGTGTGTGTGTTTACCCTAAAATAGTTCTCCACTGGGAACGATTTGGCACACTAGGGGACACTTGTCAATGTCCGGAGGTATTGTTGGGTTGTCACAAAGGGGGGTGGCAGTACTACCGGCATCTAACGAGTAGACTCCAGGGATGTTGCTCAACATTTTACAACGTGCAGGGCAGCCCCCTGTCTCCTCGCCTCAATGAATTATCTGGTCCAAATTTCAGTAGTGCCACTTCCTGTATTCTGATGCTTTGACATCGCGGAGCCTGGCTAACCCTGGATGGATTGCTGCTGTCAGATTTAGCAGGTTACTAGAGACAGTAATAACTCACAATCATGCTCACTTATCACTCCACCAGTCTGGATCCCACATCTTAAACACTCCCTTATAGGGCTCTCACACTGGGCCATTAGCCACTTGCTCTAATCACTCAGGGCCAAGACCACAAAACCAGGGGCATCATTCCCTAGGCCCCAGAGACTGCAGAAATCATCCAAACTACCTACTCCTAAGCCTGCTTACCTGCTTCACCCATTCCTTCCTCCAAAATCACAATAATGGCTCTTGCCAATATGTTAACATTGCTCCCTCTGCCTCCTGACTGACCCTGGTGCTTCCTCGGTGTGAAGAGTTTAAAAAATTCACCTGAATTCTTATGCTATTTCATTTCTGGTTGGCTTTCATTTCATCACTGCTTCGTAATTATTTAACTAATCTTCCTCTCATATGTCTCACTTCTAGCCAGAAGTCTCTCCCTTCTTTCCTCAAAACTTCATCCCATTCCCCTTGAAGTTCATTTACTCTCTTCTGTTGTGTCTGTTCTGCACCTTAGCTGTTGTTGAATTTGTGTGTGTGAGTGTATTCTTAGTTTTTTAGTTCAGAAATTGAAAGGGCTAGAAAGAAGAGGACTAAGTATCTGAATGTGAAATAGCCACAGATAATAAATAACACATTTTGTGAAAGGTGCATGACAATAAGTGGCAACAAAAGCTATTTTTGTGGCAAATCTCACATCCCACAAACACTGATGAACTTTAATTGTCAGGGCTTGAGTTCTACTTCCAGTTTTGTGGTCGTGGTTCAGGTGCCAGGAGCATCTTTTTTCTTTCTTTCTCTCTTTCTTTCTCTCTCTCTCTCTCTCTCTCTCTCTCTCTCTCTCTCTCTTTCTTTCTTTCTTTCTCTATTTCTTTCTTTTGTGAAGTTGGTTTCCATATAACACCTGGTGCTCATCCCAACAAGTGCCTTCCTCCATGCCCATTACCCCCCTTCCCCATTCCCCCACTCCTATCAACCCTCAGTTTGTTCTCAGTATTCTCTGGTCTCTGATGTTTTGCCTCTCCCACCCCCCAACTATTTTTCCCCTTCTCCTCCCCTATGGTCCACTGTTAGGGTTTTCCTGATCCACCTATAAGTGAAAACATAAGGCATCTGTCTTTGCATGACCTATTTCACTCAGCATAACACCCTCAAGTTCATCCACGTTGCTAAAAATGGCCAGATTTCATTCTTTCTCCTTGCCATGTAGTATTCCACTGTACAGGTAAACCACAACTTCTTGATCTATTCATCTATTGATGGACACTTAGGCTCTTTCCATGTTTTGGCTATTGTTGACAGTGCTGCTCTGAACATTGGGGTACCTGTGCTCCTATACATCAGCACTCCTGTATCCCTTGGGTAAATTCCTAGCAGTGCTACTGCTAGGTCATACGGGAGTTCTATTGTTAATTTTTTGAGGAATGTCCACACTGTTTTCCAGAGGGGTTGCACCAGTTTACATTCCCACCAAGAGTGTAGGAGGGTGCCCATTTCTCCACATCCTCGCCAGCATCAAAAGTCTCCTAATTCTTTCATTTTAGCCAGTCTGACTGGCATGAGGTGGTATCTCAGTGTGATTTTGATTTGTATTTCCCTGATGAGGAGAGACGCTGAGCATCGTTTCATGTGTCTGTTGGCCATCTGGATATCTTGTTTGGAGAAGTGTCTGTTCATGTCTTCTGCCCATTTCTTCGCTGGATTGTTTGTTTTTTTGGGTGTGGAGTTTGGTGAGTTCTTTATAGATTTTGGATACTAGCCCTTTATATGATAGATCATTTGCAACTATCTTTTCCCATTCCATTCGTTGCCTATTAGTTTTATTGATTGTTTCCTTTGCCGTGCAGAAAATTTTGTCTTGACCAGGTCCCAATAGTTCATTTTTGCTCCTGATTCCCTTGTGTTTTGGGATGTGTCAAGGAAGAAATTGCTGCAGTTGAGGTCAACCCTGCTTTTTTCTCTAGGGTTTTGATAGTTTCCTGTTTCATATTCAAGTCCTTTTTCCATTTTTGAGTTTATTTTTGTGTATGGTGTGAGAAAGTGATCTAGTTTCATTCTTCTGCATGTTCCTGCCCAGTTCTCTCAGCATCATTTGTTAAAGAGGCTGTTTTTTTTTTCCATTGGATACACTTTCTTGGTTTGTCAGATTAGTTGGCCATACATTTAACACCATCTTTCTGAGACTGGTGCTTTTCATCCGATAGCAGAGACCATGGTGATGGAGCTTAAGCCCACAAATCCAGGGACAGAGAGAAGGAAAGAAGCCTTGGCTTGTGAGGATCAATCCTGCAGACCAAGACTCAGTAATGAGGTCCTAGTGAACAGGAGGAGCCTATACCCTCTCGCAGGCCAGACGACCCAGAAGCAAGTGGGGAAGATGAGGCAGGTTGGGGCACCTCCTCCCTCACCACAGCAGGCTCTCTGTCTCTGTGGCCACCCTGCTGCAGCCCACAAAGGTATCTAAGCCGGCCCAGGCGCTTTGGCCCTTCCCGGGCCTGGGGGACCACGTGGAAACACTGCACACTGGGCCCTCCCGGGTTCACCTGGGAGAGACACCTCAAGTAGTCGCAAACAAGAGAACTTTGGTTGGATTTTTATAGCAGATGCTTATCTATTGTTTCAGTCACGGAAATCCTGATTATTTGTTTAATTTTATAAATAATTATGCTTTAAAATAGCACCTTATTCTTTATTTTTGATTCAACCTTTCATTTACTTACACAAGCTATATTTCTATACTTTTTGATTTTTTAAAAATGTTTATTTATTTGAGAGAGAAAAAGAGAGAGACAGCAAAAGGAGGGCAGAGAGAGAGAGAGAGAGAGGGAGGGAGGGAGGGAGGGAGGGAGGGAAGGAGGGAGCCACAGATTTCCAAGCAGGCTCCAGGCTCCCAGCTGTCACCACAGAGCCCAACTCCGGGCTTGAAACCACAACTGTAAGATCATGACCTGAGCTGAAGTTGGATGTTTAACGGACTGAGCCACCCAGGCTCCCCTTCACAACTTATATTTCTATATCTGGTCATTTTGATATCTGAAGACCTTGAGATCCAACCCTGCTGTTTGTTCTTTCTGCAGACTCTCATGCTGGCTTGTTCCCTTTAGTTGTTGTTGTTTATTTTTTTGTTTGGTTTTTAATACATTTTTAGGTTGTTCCTTTGTGTATTTGTTATGTGAGATGGTGAACTCAAATGGGACCACTGCAAGCCAAAGCTATTGCCCCCCTCCCTTCCCTTGTTTTTTCTGCCAGTCATCCTGGCGAGGCCACCAGTGGAACCACTTTATGCAGTTTCTCAGCATGGGGCTTCTTGGATAATGCAAGAAGCACAGCTTGAGTCTCTTCCCTTGAAGAGGAGACCTGGGCCACACATTTTCAGGGCAGCTGAGATCCGAGGTCAACACAGAGAGAGGCATCCTTGGGTCTGGCTTGGTCTTCTCCATCATCCATTGAGGGCGAAGCCCTTCAGCTGCCCCAGCTTCAGCTCCTCACTTTTCTGGTTCCTTCTGCTCTGGTATTTGCCCCTGTGCAGCCACTGAAATCCACGCTACTGCATTCTCCATTATCAAATACTCACAACGTAACTACAGTGTCAGTGACCTCCGTGAGTTCCAGTGCCCTCTTCATTGTGGGGCTGAGGGATTTCCTCAACTCTCTCTGGATCTTAGTTACACATTTACAAGGAAACTTGTCATGTGTTATGTGTAATTGCTAAGTGTTTCATATAAGAGGTTTTAAGGTGTTTAGTATGCCAAAATCCCATGGGTTCTTATTTCCTTATATAGCTTTAGTGAAAGGACTCACATAATTGCTGTTGTTCCCTAGAATTACACCCTTCCTAGCCCTTTGTTCCCTTCATTCCCACCTTTAAGAAAACTTTCTTAACATCACAGCTGACACCTCAGTTTCTTTCCTTCACCCAATTCATTTATTTATTCAGTAAACAGATTTTGAATGTCCTCTATGTGCCAGGAACTGATTACTCACTGAGTGCAGAATAAACAAAGTCCCAGAATAAATAAAGCCAAGATCTCAGAATTTACCAGAGGTGAGGCCAGTTGCTCCCTCAAGAAACATTGCTCCATCTATTTTCCTTTTTAAACAATCATCAGAGGTTTTTTTCCCCTCAGTTTTTCTCCTCTGCTCTATTATGAGAATTCTATTGCCCACACCTTTGGATCACTAGGGACACTTACTATCTCTTGTTCTCTCCAAAAATTCTCTGTGCCTTCAAACAATTCACATCTTGTTTGGAACCATTCAGGTGAATATCCTGCTGAGTACAGAACTTTACATTTTCTCTTATTGCTGATCAACAGCAATACTGCAGAGATATTGGAGAAGTAAACATGATGGCAATGTTGTGAGTTAGGGTCTGGGAGATTTGTTCTCAGGAGGGTTAGTCTCCCCGCCTGTCCCCAGGGAAGCTCTTGCTCTCTTACCTTGCAGTTATTTTCCCAGAAAGAGCGAGGCAAGAGCTGAATGGGAAGGTGAGTCCTTAATATCCGTGGAGAGGGCATTGGTTTGGCTTTTTCCACCCCTTTAAAGTAAATCAAGAGGAAACACCTGTGTAGTACAAGTATTGCATAGGGGAACTTATATTCTTGGCTCTGTCCAGAATGTCCCATTACCCTACATCTTGGTGCTTGTCTCTTGTCTTCCTTTGGGATTTCATAATAAGATTATTGATTTTACCATCACTTCCATAGACTCAAACAGCTTGAGAGCTGGAAGGGAGCTTAGATTAATTTACTCTGTCACTTTCAGGATGTGGAGACAGAAGCTGAGAACGGAAAGTGAGTTCTTATTGTAGCAGAGTCAGGGGAACCAGAGTGCAGGCCTCTCTTGCCTCCCAGCTGGTGTCCACACTTCCGTGTCAGCAACAGGCTGCCCATGTGCCTGGCGCGTGTGTTAGTCACTTGTTTCAGCTCTAAAAACATAAGTATTTGATGTCATATGAGTCATGATTTCCACTCTGTCCTCTAAAACACTGACTAGGTACCTGCTCTGTGCAATCATTGTGTTAGACTGAGGTTAGATGTGAGATAATAGAACATTTATATTTGTCTCAGCCCCTGCTTCTTGCTATAGAGTTCCTGAAATCCCTATAATTTCATGGATGATGAGGGTGTCCTGTTCTTTTTTTAGAAAGGTGTTTTTTCATGTATATTTCTTTTTGAGAAAAAGAGAGCACGCAAGCAGGGAAGGGGCAGAGAAAGATAAAGACACAGAATTCAGAGCAGACTCCAGGCTCTCAGCTGTCAGCACAGAGAGCCCAACATGGGGCTTGAACTCACAAAGCGTCAGATCATGACCTTAGCTGAAGTCGGATGCTTAACCAACTGAACCATCCTGGCATCCCAGGGTTGTCTTTTTCCAATGAGGTGACTTCAGGTGGGCTTCTGGATGGGAGTTGGTCACCAGCAAGACCAGCCATGATTAGAAGCTTGGAATTTTCAGCCCTGGCCCCCATTCTCCAGAGAGGGGAGAATGGCTGAAAATGGAGTAAATGATGGATCCTGAGGGTATGATAAAGCTTTCATTATGTCCCCAAAGTCTGGGGTTTGGGGGGCTTCTGGGTTGGTGAACACATGGAGACTGGGGAGATGGCTGATGCTTTTGAGCAAGTCAGACCATGTACCTCTATACTTGGAAGGTACTTTGGAAATCTTCTATACTCAAGGTGGTTTTTCAGACTTGCTCTCCAAGCTGTGTGTTTCAGGGAGGGGATTCAAGGTGGAGTTGAATGGATGTGCTTCATTCTGGTCATCTTTGGTTTTGCTTATTTTATATGTTGGGAATCCCTAATAATTTTTTAGAAATTGTGGTAAGATGCATATGAAGTAAAGTTTGCCATCTTAACTCGTTTAAAGAGTACAGTTCTGTAGTGCTAAGTGCATTCACGTTGTTGTGCAACCAATCTACAAAACTCTCCATGTGCAAAACACTCCAGTACCTGTTAAACACTAACTCCCCATTGCACCCTTTCCCAACTGCTGTCAGCCACGGTTCTTCTGATTCTATGAATTTGATTCCTCTGGATCCCTAATATAAGTGGAATCATACAGAGTTTGTCTTTTTGTATGTGTGACTGGCTTATTGCACTTAGCATAGTGCCCTTAAGGTTCTTTCTTTGGCAGGTATCAGAATTTCCTTCCTTTTCAAGACTGAATAATCTTTCATTGCATGTGTGTATCACATTGTACTCATCCACTCATCTGCCCATGGAAACTTGGGTTGCTTCCATCCTTGGCTATTGTGAATAATGCTACTATGAACATGAGTGTACAAATATCTTTTCAACTCTCTACTTTTAATTCTGTGGGCCCATACCCAGAGGTGGAATTGTTGATTCATATGTTCGCAATAATTTTTTTAAGTAAACAACATCCCGGTGGTGAAAAGAAAAATTAGAAAGCTACTGGTCTATAGTTAAAGCCCATATTCCTTAGCAAGACATGTGAAACTGCCCTGCATCTAGCTCCTTTCCTCAGCTTCCACGTGTGACCCTTCAGAGCTATTTAAACTTGTCCTGCTGCTCCAGGTCTCTTGTCTTCTTTGTCTATATCTCTGGGCACCTCGTTGGTCCCAGTCACTTTATAGAGTCTGTCCAGACACTTCCATTGCTAGCAATATGGTGGCCTAGACACTAGACACTATGACACCTCTCTTGTTGTAAAATACTTGCAAAATCTGATTAAAACACCGCAGACATCCTTTAAATCCATAGCCGGTCTTGCAAGAAACTAAGAGGGCCCCTTAGGGGCCCAAGTACAGAGGGACCGCCAAGACAGCGAGGTGAGAAGAAAAGAAAAAGAAGAGAGAAAGAAGGCTGTGATGATCTAAGCAATGATTGGGCCTCAAGTCCTGGGTCTAATGAGGGGAAAGGGAACAGTAGTCTTGGGTTTTCCTCCTCTTACATGCAACCCTCCCAGCAGGTTTGACCCAGCTCCAGCTTCAAACTTTGCTCCCAAAGAACCCCTACATGAGAGAGAGAATCTCCTGATTTAGGGATTTCCATAGAGCATTCCACCAATGTTTTCTTTCACAGAATCAGGTAAATTATGCATTTTATCCTTCTCTCTCCTCTCTGTCTATCTCTCATCAGTGCCGCAGGAGAGCTTGTTGGGGTGGTCTTATTCCCCTGACACTCTGCCATGAATGCTTAGCCTCAGGGGGTGAGAAGGGCAGGGGAGAGTGTCCATGAACACACCTCTGGCTACAAAGTCCATTCCTGAGCCTGCCTCATGGAGGAAGGGGACCAGTAGAGTAATTTTTGGCCCTCATCATCTGCATGAGAAGCTCACACTCTGGCAGGAGAGATACAGCAACAGCAGTATCAGCTGGTCACTGCAGGCGTCACCGTCTCCAGGCATTGGTTTTCAGGCACATTCTTCACCCTGCCGATGGTGTCCTATGGTAACATCTACCCAATATTCCCACTGCTTGTCATCATATAGTCTGCATTTGCCTCCTCCATTGGGCCATGAATTATTGAGGGTAAGTGGAGGTTTGGAGTCATATATATGCAGCCCGGGGCCTGTAGTATAAATGCTTGTTGAGCTGCAGGAGTTATTTCTAGATATTACCTGTATACAGTTCTCTCTCTCTCTCTCTCACACACACACACACACACACACACACACACACACACACACGTCTTTTCAAATTCTTCCCAGTTTTGCTTTCTTGGATCACATATACAATGCTTTAGCTGTCAAACAGCTCTGTTGCTAGGAGTTGGTGGGAGGGTGGAAGGGGGTCTGGAAGGGAGATGGACCATGCAGGACACAAACTCCCACTACATCCAGCAGTGTCCACTCACTCCTGAAACCTCTGAGGGTGGTCGGTATATCTGACCAATACCCATCAGTCTATTTCAGCAACCACATTGCCCTCCTAATGGTTGCCCTTACCTCAGGTTGCAGGGACCATCTACTCTGAAATAAAACTACTGCTTAGCCGAGTCTCCACCCAGCCTCTTTCTGTTCATAGCTAGAAAGACCATAAACTTTTAAGTGTTTATAACATCTTTGGACATGGGTCACCTTGGTTTTTAAAGAGTCATCTTGATTTCTATATGACATGCCATGCTGAGTGATTGGTTATTATCCTTGTTTGAATTTTACAGCTACTGACATTGCTTGAGAGAAACTCCATCCTGTTCTTTATGCTTACTTAACAACAGTATATACTTATGCTGGACACTCTGCTCCCCACTGCCAAGAATGCTGCACTGGACATCATGTTTAGGCTTTTTTCCTTCTCTTTAATCTCCGAAATTGTCAGAGGTAAGGTGATGGTGGCAGGAGTTGAATGCAGAAATAACATTAAAAAACTGGGTTTGCATGACCCAGGGAACACACGCCCTTGTGGGGCAAGGGATTTAGCCTAAGAAGTGATCAGGAATACCTAACACTTACATGGTATCTACTCTGAGCCAGGTGCTGGTCTAAGCTTTTGACACATATTAACTCATTTCATCCTTACCATGACTTTTCAAGGTAGGCACTTTTTCTATTGACATTTTGCAGTTGAAGGAACTATAACAAAGAGAAGGTAAGTAACTTGTTAAAGGTGAGCCAAGTGAGTGAGTGGTGGCATCAGGTTTTAAACCCTGGTTGTCCTTTTAAAAAAAATTTTTTTAATGTTTTTATTTATTTTTTAGGAGAGAGAGAGAGAGAGAGCGTGAGCAGGGGAGGGTCAGAGAGAGAGGGAGACACAGAATTGGAAACAGGCTCCAGGCTCTGAGCTGGCAGTCAGCACAGAGCCCGACGCGGGGCTTGAACCCACGATCCGCGACATCATGACCTAAGCGAAAGTGGGACGCTTAACCGACTAAACCACCCAGGCGCCCCAAGTCTGGTTGTCCTTCATTATTATACCATCCAGCTGCTCAAGGGATCAGAAGACCAGACCAACACCAACAAAAACGGAAGGCCCTGACTACACTCAGAGTGGAGTGACAGTTATGTAAGCAGAGAGTACTCTGTGTGCAGTGTCAGAGCCGCACAGGTAGTTCAGAACAGGGGTCAGTCCAGGCACTGGATTGCCAAGCTAGTGAATACCAGACAAAGTGACAAAGGGGTCTGTGCCTGGGCAAGTAGAACCATAAGAACAAGCAAGTGCCTAAGGTTATTCTAACTTGGACATAAGTTTCAGGTCTGATGGGCATCAGATAAGGAACTTCTCTATCACTAGGTAATGGTAGATTCATCAGGCCTCTGTCCACAATTGCTTCAACACTACAGTTGTGCTGCCTATAAGTCTGCAGCTCTAGCTAGTTGTGTTTCCAGTTTTTCATTGTGCTGTCCCATGCAATGGTGAAATAGCAAAGTAGACCTTCCTCCTATCATTGTTTTCCAACATGCTTCCAGCAGCTGCCAGTTACCTGGAATGGCTTCTTTTGCCTTCCGGTTGCCTTTTTCTTATTCCAAGAAGTTTATTAAATACCAAGAAGTTCTGGTTGTCTTTTTGTAATTTTGTGTGTGTGTGTGAATAAAAAAAGATTCTAGGTTGAGTATTACCCTAAAAATGTTTCCCTACAGAACAGAAATAGTTGGTTGAAAGTCCGTTATTTTTGCTGATTATCTGGCACTTTCTTGACTGCACTGGACTTCTGTATGGGTGGAGTAAGGATAGGAGAAAGTGTGAATTGTTTCATAAATAGCTCTCCACCTTCTTTGTGTGTTCTATAGTGTGATGGTAAGAGAGAGCATTTAAGAAGATAAAGCAGACTCTATTTTACTTATTGGTTCACTTTTGGCAAATAATCTTAGAAAATATGTAGAAAAAATCAGAGACGGGGCACCTGGGTGGCTCAGTCAGTTAAACGTCCAACTTCAGCCCAGGTCATGGTCTCATGGTTCATGGATTCAAGCCCTGCATCGGGTTCTGTACTGACAGCTAGCTCAGAGCCAGGAGACTGTTTCAGATTCTGTGTCTCCCTCTCTCTCTGACCCTCCCCTGCTCAAGCTTTCTCTCTCTCTCAGAAATAAATAAAACACTTTAAAAACAAAAAGAAAGAATTGGAGAGGAATAAAGTAGGAGGAAATACATGTTGATAGAAAGGAGACAGAGAGACAGAGGGGAAAAGAGAGAGAGAAGAGAAAAGACAAAGCAGAAGAGAAGAAGAAAGAGTAGAGAGAGGAAGAGAAAGGGACAAGGAGAGGCACTGGGATGCCCTTCAGTAAGTGAATGGATAAATTCACTGTGGTACATTTAAGCAATGGAATATTAGTCAGCACTGAAAAGAAATGAGCTATCAAGCCATGAAAAGACATGGAGGACACTTAAATGCACATTACTGAATGAGACAAGCCAGTCTGAAAAGGCTACATACTGTACGATTCCAACTATATGATATTCTGGAAAAGGTAAAACTGTGGAGACAGTAAACAGATTAATGGTTGATGGAAGTTGGGGAGTGAGGGTGGGACGAACAAGTGGAACACAGAGGATTTTTTTAGGGCAGTGAAGCTATATCTGTGTGTTATTATAGTGCTGGATCCAGGTTGTTATACATTGGCCCAAACTCATAGACTATACAACATCTAGAGCAAATCCTAATGTGAATGATGGGCTTTGGGTGATTATAATGTGTCAGTGTAGGTTCATCAGTTGAAGCAAATGCATCATCTGGGGGAGGGGGTAGATATTGACAATGGAGGAGGCTATGCATGTGTGGGAAATCTCTGTGACTCTACCCTGTTGTAAACCTAACACTGCTCCAAAAGAAAAAAGAAAAAGAAAAAGAAAATCTTAAAAGAAGAGAAAGAATGGAACCAGAGATGTAAGGGGGGAACTCTCACCAGAAGGCTGGGGTGGGCGAGCCCACTCGATGAAAGGATGGCGGTGTTGAATAATGGTTCTCTGACATTTCTCCACATCTCCATTCTGCTCAATCATGTCCACAATTTCCTGAATCCACGTGGTCCCTGGGACCCAAACAGAAAGGGTGAGACACAGAAACTGGTTAGACAATCTGTCTTAAGTGTTTTGGGTGAAAAAGGGGATGTGGAAACTGATGGTACTTGGTTCAGTCTCCCCTCCGGTAAGGATCCTGTCCTGAACGTCCATGCGGGAAAGTCCCACAAAGTCTCTATGGACAGAAAGAGCAGCAGAGCCAAAGCTACATGATGCTGTCATCCAAGAGCAGTCCATGATAGAGCACAGCAGGCTCTAACACCTGGCTTTATGGCTTTATGGCTTTATGGCTCTAAAGCCATTATGCTTGACCCTGATAATCCCAGGGACACTAAGCATCCCGAGGCTGCCTCGTCAAGGAATAGTGAGTAGTAGGAGCAGCTTTCCTTGAATGAGCGAGTGCAAACACTGTATCAGGGGAGATCCTAACTGATGTGAACAGTCCTTTCTGACTCCACAGGCTAAGTTCGGTGGTCCCTTCACCCAGTCACCTGATTTAGGGTAGGTACAGATGAGGAGATCATCTGGCTTGGCCTCAAAGTTCTGGATCTGGCTCCAGTTGTCCACAGTGCTAGCCTGCAGGGGGATCCCTGCCATCTCTCTCAGTTGTATCTGTGTTCCCAACTCTGTGGTCAGGGCCATAGTGTCTTACAATGGACGGGGGTGGGGAGGAGGGGGTTCCCTGCAGGCATAGGAGAGAGAAGACTTTGAAAACAATTGACGTAAAATACACATAACATAAAATTTACCATTTTAACCATTTTTAAGTGTCCAGTTCAGTGGCATTAAGTACATTCTCATTGTTGTGCAGCCATCACCAACACCCATGTCTAGAACTTTTCCATCTTCCCACAATGAAATTATGCCATTAAACACTAACTCCCCATTGCCCCTTTCCCTTATCCCCTTCTACTTTCTGTATCTATGAATTTGTCTACACTAGGTCCCTCATATGAATGGAGTCATATGATATTTGTCCTTTTGTGACTGGCAAATTTTACTTAGGATAATATTCCCAAAGTTTATCCACCTTGTACCATTTGTCAGAATCGCATTCCTTTTTGAGGCTGAAAAACATCCATTGTGTAGCAAAAACTGTATTTTGCTTTTTCATCCATCCATTCATAGACACTTAGGTTGCTTCTAATGTTTGGCTTTTGTGAATAATGCTGTATTAAACATGGGTATATAAATATTTCTTCAAGATCCTACTTTCAGTTCTTTGGAGTATGAGATATTGCCATGCCTTTTTCCACAGTACACAGCACATCATTTAACATTCTCACCAAAAAGATACAAGATTTCCAATTTCTTCACATTTTTAACATTTTGTTATTTTCTGTTTATTTTATTTTATTACTTATATGTTTACATTTTTAAAAATTTCTAGAATAGTCACCCTAATAGGTTGAGGTGATATTTCATGTACTTTTGATTTTCACTTCCCTAATGATTAGTGATGGTGAGCATCTTTTCATGTGCCTATTTGTCTTCATATATCTCTCTTGAAGAAATGTTGAAGAAATGTTCATTTAAATCTTTAGCCCATTTGTTGAATCAGGTTTTTGTTTCATTCTATTGAGAGTAACATCTTTAATGCACAAAAGAAAAAGCCAGGAGAACCGGCCACTAATACTCCAGAATAATTGGCTACTGAGATCCCAGAAGACATTTATTGTTACTGCTAGTAATATATACTAGTTAAAGCTAACATTTACTGAACACTTCAATTTGCATGTGCTGAGCTGAATGCCTTATATACATAAACTCATTTAACTGTTGTATAAAATGAGTGCCAGGTTTAGTTATGAAAACATCCTTACAGGAATATTTTCCATACTTACTGGAAATTGAATAAGAGAAACTGGCCCAGCCTTTCAAGGGAGCGGGTGAGAGGGAGTTTGTGCTACCATAGTGAGGCTCTTTTTCAAGATGGCTTCTACTCTCAGAGTGAGGTAAGTCTCTTAGAATGGAGACTATGTTTTCAGAAAATGAAAGATGAACTGTTTCTGAAAATAAATTTCAAGTATAAGAAACAGCCAGTTTGACAGTATGTCAGACAAGGTGGAGTTTGGATAATATCAAAATTACGATGTGGTCAAGATTAAGAAGCAGGTGGGAAGAGAACTAATATTTCTTTGAAAATACTTTTTAAACATTTATTCATTTTTGAGAGACAGAGAGGGTCAGAGTATGATCAGGGCAGGGGAAGAGAGAGAGAGAGGGAGAAACGAATCTGAAACAGGCTCCAGGTTCTGGGCTGTCAGCACAGAGCTTGATGCGGAGCTTGAACCCACCAACTATGAGATCATGACCTGAGCCAAAGTCGCATATTTGACTGAGCTGCCCAGGGGCCCCAAGAACTAACAATACTTACAGGCCTTTTATGTTAAATCTTTCTTTAAAAATTTTTAATGTTTTTATTTATTTCTGAGATATCGAGAGAGAGAGAGAGAGAGAGAGAGCGCGAGCGTGAGCAGGGGAGGGTCAGAGAGAGAGGGAGATACAGAGTGTGAAGGAGGCTTCATGCTCTGAGCTGGTTGTCAACACAGAGCCCGGGGTGGGGGGTGGGGGCTCGAACCCACGAACCGTGAGCTCATGACCTGAGCCAAAGTCGGACGCTTAACTGACTGAGACACCCAGGCGCGCCTATGTTAAATCTTTTACAAACTTTTCTTTTCTTTTAATTTATATCACAATTTTATTAGGAAGGAATAATTAACATTCATAAATGTGAGGAAGCTGGGAGTCACATGATCAATAACTTGTCCAAACTTGTAGTCAGTGTCTCTCTGCAAATTCTACATTCTTTTTTAAAATATTACCTCTCTTTTTTTTTTTTATTGTGAGTATATGTATGTACCAGAAAATTTGGAATAAGCCCAAAGGTATGAAGAAAAATTAATCACATAGGAATTATTATTTTTATGTATTTCTGTCTTTCTTTTTTTTAAATAGTTTATTGTCAAGTTGGTTTCCATATAACACCCAGTGCTCATCCCCACAAGTGCCCTCCTCCATGCCCATCTCCCCCCTCCCCTCCCACACCCATCAGTTCTCTGTTTGTTCTCAGTATTCAAGAGTCTCTCATGGTTTGCCTCTCTCCCTCTCCCCCACTATTTCCCCCTTCTTCTCCCCCACGGTCCTCCGTTATGTTCCTCCAAATCCTCCTATACCTGCAAACATATAGTATTTGTCCTTCTCTGCCTGACTTACTTTGCTCAGCATAACACCCTCAAGTTCCATCCATGTTGCTACAATTGGCCAGATTTTATTCTTTCTCATTGCCATGGAGTATTCCATCGTATAGATAAACCACATTTTCTTGATCCATTCGTCCTTTGATGGACACTTAGGCTCTTTCCATGTTTTGGCTATAGTTAAGAGTGCTGCTATGAACATTGGGGCACATGTGTTCCTATGCATCAGCACTCCTGTGTCCCTTAGGTAAATTCCTAGCAGTGCTATTGCTGGGTCATAGGGGAGTTCTATTTTTAACTTTTGAGGAACCTCCACACTGTTTTCCAGAGGGGCTGCACCAGTTTACATTCCCACCAACAGTGTAGGAGCGTGCCCGTTCTTCCCCATCCTCGCCAGCATCTAGAGTCTTCTGATTTGCTCATTTTAGCCACTCTGACTGGCGTGAGGTGGTATCTCAGTGTGGTTTTGATTTATATTTCCCTAATGAGGAAGGATGCTGAGCATCGTTTCATGTGTCTGTTGGCCATCTGGATGTCCTCTTTGGAGAAGTGTTTGTTCATATCTTCTGTCCATTTCTTCACTGGGTTGTTTGTTTTTCAGGTGTGGAGTTTGGAGTTATACCCTTTTCTAATAATCCAGTAATCTAGTAAGTAAAGTGTTTTCCAGAGTTCTAGGAGCCACTCTAACAACTTCAAGAAAACGGTCATGGGGACCTTCATTCTAAAGGTGGTTGCTCATGAGGTGACTGTGTGGCTAAGTTGGTAAAGTGACTGATTCTTGATTTCAGCTCAAGTTGTGATCTCATGGTCCTGTGATGGAGCCCCATGTGGGGCTCTGTGCTGAGTATAAGCCTTCTTTAAGATTTTTTCTCTCCCTCTTCCTCTGCTCCTACCCTTGTGTGCACACTCCCCCACCTCAAAAGCAAATAAATAATAAATTAAATTAAATTAAATTAAATTAAATTAATTAAAGTGGTTAGTTAGAAACACAGGCTGTAACCTGAATTTGTGACAGGCATCTGAAGTCAGTGTAGGGATGGGCAGTCTTATGGAACTAAGCCCTTAACCTGTGGGATCTGATGCTATCTATATGTAAAGAGTGTCTGAACTGCCAGTATACAGAGAATCTGAGGATTGCTTGGTGAACTGCCCTCACTCTGTCTCATATCTGGTCCCAGCAGGGAGAAGCACAGAAAGAGCTTTTCCTTTACAGGCACAAAGGCACAAAATTGACACTTGAGAAACCAGCTAAAAGCTTTGTCATCCCTCCAGGTCAGGGGCCTCCTTTGCGGAGCTGTCTCTGACTCCATGGACAGAAAGGATTGTCCCTTCTCATGGGAACTTATAGCATTTTGTATGTAGATTTTATAGTTCTTACTCCACTGTCTTACAATTACTTGTTTTTATTTCTAGCCCTCCTGAAGCTCAGGGACCTGGTCTAATTCCCTTTGTAGTCTCAGCATGTAAGGGAGAGATCCAGGTGGGAAGGAGAGATGATATTATGGAACAGGGATTTTGGAGATTTTTGCCTCAGGGTCCTGAATTTTTAGGTTTACATTGTTAGGCTGGTGTCTGTTGTTTACAAATAACTTTTGGGTTTTTTATTCCTTAAAATATTCTCTGGCTTTAGTTAAGCACTTCTCTCTATCCAGCAACACCTACATAAAAACTTTAAAAAATAAATCAGTGAGTTAAGGATTTTTTTTACGCCATATTCTTACCTTCAAGTTCCAGCTGAAAATCAGCAGCCCAAAGGCCTGACCAAGGGTCAGTGGGCACATAAACTGCATTCCAAGGAAGCAGGACAGCTTTTCCTGGGTATGGCAATTGCAGAGGCTCAAATTACCACTATGTCTGAGGCATACGGGAGCCTTCAGCAGTTAAAGGCCCTTTGAGGGGCTCTTGGGATCCATGTGGGAAGTTGGAGCCATTCCTGGAAGAATTAGTCCTAAACAGAAACTAGCCATATGACCTGGCCTGATGTGGAAGAAATGTAAACAAGGTCAAATGTGGCTTTGAGCACTTGGCAAATCTCAGCTCCCTTGACTTTATGCAAACTTGATGGCTGTGTGGATGAACACACTGTTCCTTACTCTGAATTGGCTTCCCAGCATCTGTGCATGCGCAGTGTGTGCTGAGCTTGGCAGCAGAACCCAACTTCCATGTTTCTGCAGTTCCTCTGTCTGGCAGAGAATCTAAAATACCTCGGCCTGTGGGAAAACAGGAAGTTGGCTTCAGGAGCAGATGCATCCAGCTCCAGATAGATTTCTGCTCCTTTGGTGTTCTTCTTTCATTTGACTTCTTAGCCTGACTCACTTTCTGGATGTGGGTGACAATTCTTGTCTCCAGCTGATGTTTTAAGATTAAAAACAGCAATGTTAATGAAAACACCTTGCCTAATACATAGCAAGTGCTTGAAATGATGGTTCTTCTTATCTTTTTTTCCAAACTGTATCCAGCCAAGCCTAAATGCAGAGGACAGAACAACAGTCTAGAGCCTAGATGTATATATATTTATACCTTGCCTTGCCCTACATAGCATATACTTTCATGGAGGTGAATTCTATTTTCTAGTTTCCTTGTCTACCTGGAAATTGAATTCATCACTGTGTTAAATAATCTCTGAACTGTTATAGTTCCACCAGCTCCCAACCTTGTTTATGTTTTCCAAAATGTTATTTTCTTTTTCTTTTTTTTTTTTTTTTTATAAAATGTTTTTATTTATTTCTAGGAGAGAGAGAGAGACAGCGTGAGCAGGGGAGGGTCAGAGAGAGAGGAGTCACAGACCGAAACAGGCTCCAGGCTCTGAGCTGGCAGTCAGCACAGAGCCCGACGCGGGGCTCGAACCCATGAACCGCGAGATCATGACCCAAGCGAAAGCCGGACGCTTAACCGACTAAGCCACCCAGGCGCCCCCAAAATTTTATTTTCTCTATAATTTCTGCTCTCTTTAACAACCTCACTTATTTCAGTGTTGTTAATTCATGGCAACTTGGTTAACTCGTAAGTTCCCAGCACTAGCTCACAATCTTTCTCTGTGAAGTCCCTCATTTCCAATCACCTGCTAAGTTTCTGCCAATATAAGAGACACCCAGCATTGTTTGTTTTGCCTGCCCCATGCCCTCTGCTGGGGTGGTAGCACCATCATCCACACCTGAAGCATCACCTTGGACTAAGGATTGGAAATCTCACCTACTTAGCAATGTCAGTTTTTAATTTAACATATAGTTAGTGAATGCAAATGTAAGCAGTGAATAAACTCGGGGTCCTCAAAGATTTGCAGTTAAAACTACTGTGCATGTCTGCTTCTTCCTCATCCACAGCAGATGAAGTGTCACATCACAGAACTTTCTAGCATATTTGCTCACCTCTGGTCTCTACTATTCTGGTCTCTGGTGCACTTAGCACATAAATTAAGTTTTATGAGTCCAGATGAAGTTATCCCCTAGTTGTTTATGGCCCAAATCTTGAATGCTTTTAACTTAAACTATCTGATATCAAGATTTGTTATAAAAGCACATTAATTAAGGAAGTATGGTATTTGTGCAAGGACAGACAAGTAGTCTGATGAGACAGAAAGGAGAGTCCACAACCAGAACCACACAGAGACAGCCATTGAGTTTAAAAGAAGATGACACTGCAGTGGAGAAAGGAAAGCCTGGCTGTTCCAATAAATAGTGCTGGAAATTGGATATCCAGCTGAAAGAAACTGAATCCTCACCTCATTGTATGCCATACATGAAAACCACTTTAGGTGGATTGTAGATCTAAATGTGAAAATAAAACAATAAAGCTTCTAGAATGAAACATGAGAGAACATTTCTATGACCCTTGGAAAAGCCAAGCTTTATAAATAGGCTGATACAAAACAAAACATCTACCATAAAGGAAAATAAATACAAAAATTGGGTTAAATTAAAGTGAAGAACTATGTTCATCAAAAACACATTAAAAGAGTAAAAAAGCAATCTACAAAGTAGGAGAAGGTATTTGTCAAAGACTCATCATATCCGATTATATATAGAATTCCTTCATATCTATGAGAAAGAGATTAACAGCCCAAGAGGAAAATAGGCAAAAGACTCGAATGGGCACTTCACATATGATGACATGGCCAACAAATATGTGAAAAGTTGCTAACATTAATAATTACTAGATAAATAGATTTAATCGATTAATTAATAACAAAATTTAAAATAAATTAAATAAAAACTCACATCACAAATGCAACTACCCAACCAGCAGAATGTGTAAAAATAAGACAGGATTTCCCAAGTTAGTGGGATGATGAGTAACTAGGATCCCATTTCACTTGCCTTTTCTTTTACTTCTGCATTTCTCTATTTTCCAAATTTCTACCAAATTTATATTCTTTTATAATAAGACTGTAATGATATTTTTATCCAGTGCATATTATTTTATTTTTTTAAATGCTCCTCAGCTATGCATCTGAAACCTAAGTTACCAGGAGAACTGAGGGACGTATCCAAATAGATTTGATGGCTTTGCCCTTATTCCTCAGAGTGTATGGGGTAATTTCATAGAAGCAGGTTGTGGAGAGTAAACTAAAGTACAGAAATTTTTACTTTTGAAGGAAGAACTTCAGGAACATGTTTTGGGTTCGTGCCTCTCAACGAATGGAGTGTAGATGATTTCCATAGTAGTGGGTCATTGTCCCTCCGAGTCTAACAGTTTATGGGGTCAGTGATAGTGCCATGATCACTGCTGCTGTTTCTGGCCTCAGTTCTTCCAGGACTCCCTACTCTGCTATACTTCTCTCCAGAAATCATTACAGTAGTTGGCTGTCCAGGTACACAGCAGACCTGCCTAACCTGGTATTTTATCTCTATGCACATCTCCATGATGTGGGTGTCAGACAATGTGAGTAGGAATTTTTTTCCAACATTATAGTTATAATTATTCAAGGTGTTTATGTTCTGGTGAATAAACTTGAATAAACCCCCTTAGTTCATTGTGTAGCAGCTTCCTTTCATTAAATTAAAAAAATCTCTTTTTTATGACATTAAGGATGATATAGTAAGACTATATAACTGGAACTGTTCCAAAAATTTTGTAGTTTTTGCTATTTAATTTAGACCTCTAAATTAATGTGGGGTGGCTGCTACTGTTGTGCCATGGCAGAATGACACTGAAGCCATTGGGTAACTGCCCCACTCTGGATCACAGCAGCAGAGCCACAATTTGAAGCTAGGAGGCTGCATCCCTAACACAGGCTTTTAAACAGACTACACCATGTTCATTTAAGTCAGTTTTCTTTTATAGCATTGTTTCCTGGTGATGTAGAGTAGCAGTACAACATGAGGAATATTCCAGGCTGGGTCACTTTTTTTGAGGTCAGAGCTCCAGGATCAATTTCTGGACACAAAGGACCTCAGATACTTTCTCGTAGCATAGCTACTCCTGACTCCCTTCCCCATGGGCTCCCTGGGCCACATCTCTAAATCACTTATAATTCATCTTCTCCTCCAAAGGAATTGTTTATTCATCTTTGTGGCCTTATATGTTAAGTATTTAAGGGTACTTGGATAGTTCAGAGTATGGAGCAATATAAGTTTTGGAAAACATTTATTTCCCATAGGAGCTGAAGAGAGATTTTTCCAAATAAGATGTACAAATGGTCAACAGGCACATGAAAAGATGCTCAACATCACTCATCATCAGGGAAATACAAATCAAAACACAGTGAGATACCACCTCACACCTTAGAATGGCTATTATCAAACAGACAAGGAATAACAAATATTGGCAAGGATGCAAAGAAAAGGGAACCCTTTTGCCCTGTCAGTGGGAATGTAAATTACTGCAACCACTGTGGAAACCAGTATGGAGGTTCCTGATAACTTTAGATAGCACTACCATATGATGTAGCATTTCCATTTCTGGGATATATATCCAAAGAAAAAAAATTTTTTTTACAAATAGTATATTGTCAAATTAGTTTCCACATAACACTCAGTGCTCATCCTCACAAGTGCCCTCCTCCATGCCCATCCCTCCTCCCCGCCAAAAAAATTTTTTAAAAAGAATATTGAAGACATATCTGCACTCCATGTTTTTTGGAGCATTATTCTCAATAGCCATGATATGAAAATGACTTAAGTATTCATCAACAGATGAACCAATAAAGAGATCACACACACACACACACACACACACACACACACACACACACACGAATATTCTTCAGCCACGAGAAAGAAGGAATCGTTCCCATTTGTGACAACATAGATGACCTAGAGGGCATCATGCTAAGTGAAATAAGCCAGATAAAGATAAACTACTGTGTGATCTCACTTGCATGTGGAATCTAAAAAAAGATGAACTCCTAGAAACAGATAGTAGAATGGTGGTTACCAGGGGCTATAGGGTATAGACAATATTCGTCAAAGAGTAAATAAACTTCCATTTATAAGATGAATAAGTTCTGGGGATCTAAAGTAGAGCATTGGGATTATAGTTAACAATAATGTATTATAAACTTGAAAGTTGTTAGGAGAGTACACCTTAAATTTTCTCTCCCCCAAGAAGTAATGGTATTTATGGCACATAATGGAGGTGTTAGCTAACACTATGGTGGTAATCATTTCAAAATATTTATGTGTATCAAATCAACATGCTATACACTTTAAACTTATACAATGTATAATATGTCAATTGTATGTCAATAAAGCTGGAAGAAAACACAGTGATAAAGAGGTAAATAAACCATTTATTTCTGTAGTCAAGTTCACCTGAAATTTACTCTTGTTTTTCAAGTGGCTAACAATCCTACGCCCTTTCAAAATTAATAACATTTCATATTCAATGTTTTAATGCACATAATTTAAAGGAATAATTAAAGGAAGAGCTACAAATATACCCACCCTCTATTTTTACAATCACTTACAGTTTGTGTTTAAAGGCAAGCAATGTATCTTCAGGCAAGGAAGCTGGGGAACAGGTCTAAGTTTTGCTTAGAGAGATTTTAACCAGGCTTCACCTTCAGAATGTTTGAGCAACTTGACCCAGGGTAAACTGGCAGCATGGAGGTCCAATCACCATTGGTCCCATCATTGAGATATGTGGTCACATTCTTGGTGATGTTGTAGCCTGTTTGTTGCTACAGCTTTCTTATCCAAGAATTCATTTTCTGATATCACTGTATGAGAGCCCTGACCAAATAGTTTACTTTTGATAGAATTCACCACACCTAGGTACAGAATCAGGGTTGGGTTGAGTGTCTGTTCAAAGTGCAACACAGGGTGAATTCATTCACAACCATGGGAAGAAATGACTGAATGAGCACCCTTCCATGAAAATCAGACCACAGTGAGAAGGCAGAGCACTCACTTGTCTTGAAACTACCATATGACCCAGCAATTCTACTTCTGGGTATTTATCCAAAGGAAACAAATCACTAACTCAAAAAGATATATGCACTTTCATGTTTATTGTAGTAATATTTAATATTGCCAAGCTATGAAAACAACCTAAGTGTCCATTGGTAGATGAATACAGAAAATGTGATACACACACACTGGATATTATTCAGCCATAAAAAAGGGAAATACTGCCATTTGTGGCAACGTGGATGGACCTTGAGACTATTATGCTAAGTGAAATAAAATGGAGAAATACATACACTTTATCTCCCTTATGTGTGATATCTTGAAAAAAACAAAAGCCAACAAACTGAACTCACAGATACAGAGAACAAACTTGTGGTTGCCAGAAGTGGGGGGTTTGGGGTGGGCAAAATGAGCGAAGACTAAAGTGGCCAAAAGGCACAAACTTCTAGTTATGAAATAAGTAAGTCCTAGAATATAATGCACAACATGGTGACTATAGTTAATAATACTGTGTTGCAGGGACGCCTGGGTGGCTTAGTCGGTTAAGCGTCCGACTTTCTTTTGGGTCATGATCTCGTGGTTCGTGGGTTCCAGCCCGGCATCAGGCTCTGTGCTGACTGCCAGCTCAGAGCCTGGAGCCTGTTTCAGAGTCTGTGACTCCCTCTCTCTCTGACCCTCCCCTGCTCACGCTGTCTCTCTCTCTCTTTCCTAGAAATACATAAAAAACATTTTTAAAAAATTAAATAATACTGTGTTGCATATTCAAAAGTTGCTAAGAGAGTATATCTTAAAAATTCTCAACACAAGAAATAAATTCATAATTGTTTGTGGTGATGGGTGTTAATTAGACTTCTTGTGGTGATTATTTCATAATATATACATTTATGGAATCATTATGTTGTGCACCTGAAATTAATACCATGTTGTATGTCAATTAGGTTTCAGTTAAAACAACCAACCAAACAAACAAAAGGGGTTGCGTCCTTAGTCTCAGGACAAGTGGAAGTGGTGTTGGGCTATGCTCCCTATTGTATAGCCCTGAGCACAGTGATGAGCAGGGGTTCAAGAAAAGGGTGACAGCTTGTGAGACAGAAGTCTCACAGAATTCCAGACAGAATTCTGGGGGTCTGTGTCTAGGACAAGCACAATCTACTTGTTCCTCCTCCACCAAATCTACTCTCTGAGCAGTAAGCAGAGTTATCTTCTCAAAGATCTTCCCTGGCTTCACCCTATATAATATATATCCAGGATTAGCAAACTTTTTCTGTAAAGGAGGAAGTTGTGAATATTTTAGAGTTTGCCAATCATCTGGTATCAGTTGCAGCTATTCAGCTCCACCATTGCAGCATGAAAGCAGTTATAGACAATACTTAATGGGTCATAGTGGTGTTCCAATACATGTTTATTTACAGAAACAGGTGGTGTCATAGTTTGCTCACTTTGGTGTATAGAAAAAGGAGAAAACTCTTGAATTTAGAATAGAAGCCACTTTGGGTAAATTCCTCCTATCTGTAGCTCTGAGTTCTTTGCTGCCATTCTTTTTCACTATACAGTCGGCTAGACATTGCCTTCAAGGCGATGTCACTGTTCTTTTTGGTTCCTTAATGTAACAGTTTTATTTAGATATAACTCACATACCACAAATTCATTGATTTAAAATGTACAGTTTAGTGGCTTTAGTGTCCACAGATTTATTCCACCATCAATTTTAAAGCATTTTTATAACCCCAAAGAGATCCTGTACCATTTAGATACCTCCTCCAGTCCTAAGTGACCACCGATTTCCTTTATGTCTCTGAAAATTTGTCTATTCTGGATATTTCATACAAATGAAATCATACAATACGTGGCCTTTAATGACTGGCTTCTTTCATAATATTCTTAATCTTTATATAAGATTTCAATTTTGTGATCTTTTCAAGGTTCATCCATGCTGTAATATGTATGGGAACTTTATTCCTTTTTTTATGGTTAAATAGCATTTCATTTTTTGTATATACCACATTTTCTTTATTCATTTGTCAGTTGATAGACATTTGGGTTGTTTCCAATTGTTGATTCTTATATATAATGCTCCTATGAACATACATGTGCAAGTTCTTGTGTGAACAGATCTTTTTCATTTTTTTTAGGTATATACCTAAAAACTATACAAGTAAGGAAGGGATAATACTAAACATTCAAATATGGTAAGTATTTTAAAACAGTAAAATAATCATTTTAAAAATTCATGTATTTCCTTAAGAGAATTAAACATTATAAGCTGAATGTACTTTCTGAATTGTTCATATAAGCAAGGCAGGGTTTCTTCTTTAAAACATCAGAAAATGCACTATGGTTTATAAATAGATGTAGCTGCCCTCAAGATTTTAATATCAGTGGCTTTCTTTAAATTAAAACTCACAAAGTGCATAATTAAGGTATATCAATGGTTAGAAGTGCCATTCAAAGTGCAACACATGGTGAATTCATTCACAACCATTTTACTCTAACAACAGGTTTCCATGCTTAATATTTAGTGACTTATTTGACCAAATTAGGTCTTTTCAGGGGAAAAATATGTCACTGTAAAACATTTAGTTTGAAATTTATTTTAATATTTTCTTAGAAATAAAAATGTATTAGTGCACAGGTGTCCCAGTTGGTTAAGTGTCTGACTCTTGATTTCAGCCCAGGTCATGATCTCATGGTTTTGGGATCCAGCCCCAAGTCGTCTCTGTGCTGATACTCCAGAGCCTGCGTGGGATTCCCTTTATCCCTCTCTTTCTTCCCTTCCCAGCTGATACTCTCCTTGTCTCTCAAAATAAATAATTGTTAAAAAAATGTTCTCTCCCTCTTCCTCTGCCCCTCCCCTGCACACATGCATGTGTGCTCCCTCTCCCTCTCACTCTTTCTCCCTAAAGAAGAAGGAGGAGGAAGAGGAAGAGGAGGAGGAGAAGGAGAAATAAAAGTTTATGGAGGAAAAGGTTTATCACAAGGTAAAAAAAACAAAACACTAGAACGACCAAAGAACAAACACCACAAAGGATGCTTGCATTTTGTTCTACATTATTTATCAATGTATTTTTCTTACTCCAACTGGTTTACTCCATCAAATTTTGAATCATCTTCTGAATCACTATATTCCATAGCGATATAGCAAGACTGGGTGGTAGCAACATGATTTTCAGTGTGTTCATATTTAGCTCCTGGTTCACACTGTTCTTTTACTTTGAATGCTGGATACCTTTTCATGTTGCTTCCAGAAACACATTCTTAGTGTTACTGATTACAGGTATGATTAATAAGTGACACTTAAGCTCAGAAGCAGGTGTACCTTGCAGTGGCAGAGTGGGGATGCATTAATGAAACATAGGGACTTGGGGCAGTGGTAGGTGGCCTTGGATGTAACCCAGAGGGAGGATGAGCAAGAGTTCCCACCGTTTCAAGTGACGATGTTTGAATGCCAGGTGGAGACAGAGATGAAAGTTGGGGGGTGGAGGCATCCCCTGGACTTTAACTTGTTGAGTGGATGAGCTGGGACAGTCTTACATTCTAGGGGAGGTCTAGCTACTGGAGGTGACGGCTGTGTCAGGGGGTAAGTGATGCAAAAAGAACTCCAGGGGCAATCTGAAAAGGAGCTGGTGGTGGTGGTACTATGGGCATTTGTAAAGCAGTGGTTGGAACTGGTAAAAGAGCAGTGTGAACCAGGAGCTAAATATGGACACATTGAAAATCATGTTGCTACCATCCTGTCTTGCTATATTGTTATAGAATATAGTGACTCAGAAGACGATTCAGAATTTGATGGAGTTAACTAGTTGGAGTAAGAAAAATACATTGAGTCAGGAGAGGGAGAGAGGTGAAGTCATTGAAGCTCTTCATGAAAAAGTTGAGAAGGCAGAAGGAAGAAGTGGTAGTGGAAGCATGTGTGTGTGATTCACAACACAGGTAGGCTGTCTGTCACTGGTGACAGGGTGATTTTCTCTCAAACCTCATAACAAAACCAGTACAGGTAGGTGTGGGTCTCACTTCTGCTCCATGCAGTGGTGGAGGTGGAGGTGGCTCATGTGGCCTAAGACTTTCCTCACAGTTCACTCACTGGACAAGGTAATGGGCCAATAGTAACTTCAGTCTCCTTCTGTAAGAGGTTAGCAACATCTTCAGGCAGTTCTGGACCTTGGGCCAGATTCTGCTATTCCTCTGTCTGCCATGAGGCACACGTGGCTCTTTTATGAGACGTAGGTTTTTCTGCGTCTGCTTCCTCATTTCCCTCTTTTTATCTCTATATCTTACAGTATTTTTTTTCTAAATGTTTTATTTATTTCTAGGAGAGAGAGAGACAGCGTGAGCAAGGGAGGGTCAGAGAGAGAGGGAGTCACAGACTCTGAAACAGGCTCCAGGCTCTGAGCTGGCAGTCAGCACAGAGCCCGACACGGGGCTCAAACCCACGAACCGTGAGATCATGACCTAAGCGAAAATCGGTCGCTTAACCGACTAAGCCACCCAGGCGACCCTATCTTACAGTATTTTCTTTCTTTCTGTAGACCAAAGAAATATGAAGGACTAGTATAAGCTTGCCCATTTTTAAATTGGGCTGTCTTTTATAACTGAGTTGTAAGAATCTTTTATATGTTCTAGATAAAAGTCCTTTGTGGGGAGGGGGCAAATGGCGGAGAAGTAAGGAGCTCCGTACTTGCACTCGCGCCCATACATCACACAGAAAAGATCTGAAGCCATTGGAAACCTTACAAAACCTGAGAGATTGGGAGAAAAAGGATGCAGAATCCACTGTGAAAGAGTTCTAATGTGAGTGCAAACTGGGGAAGTAAAATCAGGCTGGTATCAGAAACTCCAGGGCTGTAGGCGATCCCCCTCTACCCTATACGGGGAGTGAGAGGGGAAAAAGAGAGAGTCTGAAACAGAAAAACCTCCGCTCGGGGGAAAAACCTCCACTTGGGGCATAGAAAGACCGTACTTGCCAAATACCTGCACACCAGGTCCCCTCATGCCAACTGGTCCCAGGGGCCTGAGTGCACAGACTGCTTCTTTGTGCTGGCTCCTAGTGGCTGGACTTCAGAGTAGTGGCGCGCCTGCCACCATTGTCTTCCCGGGTGGCTTGGGACTCAGAAAGAGCCGTGCACGAGGACACGGGGCATCCGCACTCCTGGATGGCTGGAACTCTAGAGGGAAGGTAAAGAGCTAAAAACTGGGAAACTGGGAAATTGTTTCGGGTGACGAGCCATAGAGGGACCTGGTTTTCCTCACTCCAGCGGGCTCCGGCTCAGCGCACCCGGCACGCAAGCCCCCGCCCATGCTCACCAGCCGGACCAGGGAAGGAAGAAGCAATTCTGACGCCAATCCCAGAGCGAGGTGGGAGGCCTGAAATTGCCCCAAGGGGATTGCCTGAGAAGTTGTGTCTAAGGCAATTTCAGCGGGGCGCACGGACTGGGATTTGGAGATTGGGACTGGCCAGAATTGAAGAGTGCAACCAACTTTGGCTGCGCCACCACTACGGGGAGTTTACACGCCCAAAAAAGGGAGGTGCAGCGCTTGGTTCAAGAAGGGACTGGAGCACCGCCACTCTCCTCCCCACAACCGCCAAGGCAGAACTCCCGCCTGAGGCATTGGATCACGCCACGCCCATCCCTGCGTGAGAGCTGCACTCCTCGCTTTCTTTTTTTTTCTTTTTTTCTTCTTCTTTCTCTTTTCTATCTTTTTTCCCCAGTACACTGACCTGATTAACTCTGGTCGCCGGCTTGCTTAAACAATCACAACGAGTCCATTCTAGTCCATTCTATAGATGTAAATTCTACACCTAACGACATTTTCATCTCTTTTTCTCAGGAGTAATTAGACTATATAGCTTCTCTGGATAATACCAGCATCCTTTTCTCACCTATCCAACCATATTCTACCCTTTACTTCTTTGAAAAAAGCTTCGTATCCCTTCTGCTTGTTCATTCTATTTCCAATTTTGCCTCATCCCCGGCCTGTCTTCTCTCTCTTTCTCTATGCTCTTCAACCAACACTGCACATACACGGCTATTTAACTATAGCTGGGAAATCCGGGTATATGCTTTAAACCGTTCTTTGTCCATAGGCTTTCTTCTTTTTTCCTTTTTGACCCTTTTATGTATTTTATACTCCCTATTATTCCTCCTCTTCCTCCGTCTTTTCTCTTAACTTTTTTGTTTTCCCGCTTGCTTTGCATGTTAGTTGAATTAGCCTGTGCGTTTGTTTGCTCCTGCTCCCTGTGTGCTTGTCTGTCTGTTTTCTATTCCATGGCTACCTCAAGAAACAAGCCAGAGTACACAAGGTGGAGAGACCCAAATATCACTATGAAAAGGAAAATAAAATAACCAAGGTCCCACAAGAGAGACCAAGAGATACCATTCAAAAAACACTCTCTGAAAGGATGGGCCCTGGAAAGTCAAAGAGTCTTCTTGGATATAGCAGCACTCATAGATACAGAGAGCATAACACGTCTTTAAAACCAACAAGAGCCGGAAAGCTCACTAAAATGATGAAACAAAGGAGCACTCCTCCAAAGAAACTCCAAGAAAAAATGACAGGTAATGAACTGCTCAAAACAGATATCAGCAGCATAACTGAACAAGATTTTAGAATCATAATGGTAATATTAATAGCTGGGCTTGAAAAAAACATAGGGGACATCAAATAAACTATGGCTACACACAGAATGGAAAACAAAAATAGGCATGAAGAATTAAAAAATGCGATAAATGAGATACATAATAAACTAGAGGCCTCTAATGCACAGATTGAGAGGCAGAAAGGAGAATAAGTGATTTAGAAGACACCATGATAGAAAAACAGGAGGCTGACAAAAAAAGAGACAAACTGAACCAGGAACAGGAAAGAATTTCTTGAGAGCTCAGCGACACTGTCAAATGCAACAATATCCGTATCATAAGATACAGAAGAGGAACTGAGAGGGAAAGGTGCTGAAGGAGTCCTGGAACATATTATAGCAGAGAACTTCCCCGACCTGGGAAAGCAAGTAAATGTGGAAATACAAGAGGCTCAGAGGACTCCCCTCAGACGTAACTTGAATCGAACTTCTGCACAACATATCATAGTAAAAATGGCAAAATTCAAGGACAAAGAGAGAATTTGGAAAGCAGCTATGGAGAAAAGGGCTCTAACATACAAAATGAAACCTATCAGAGTGGTGACAGACCTATCTACTGACACATGGCAGGCCAGAAAGGAATGACAGGAGGTCTTCAATGTGATGAACAGTAAAATTATGCAGCCAAGAATCCTCTATCCAGCAACCCTGTCATTCAGAATAGAAGGAGAAATAAAAACCTTTCCAAATAAACAGAAATTGAAAGAATTTGTCACCACTAAGCCAACCCTACAAGAAATCCTGAGGGGGATGCTCTGAAGGAATTGTTGCAAGGAACAAAGATACCAGAGACACCACCACAAACATGAACGCTACAAAAGATACAAAGACTCTAAACCCACATATTTCAATAATAACACTGAATGTAAATGGGCTGAATGCTCCAATCAAAAGACATAGGGTAGCAGAATGGATAAAAAAAAACCAAAATCCATCTATATGCTGTCTACAAGAAACTCATTTTAGACTGGAAGATACCTTCAGATTAAAAGTAAGGGGATGGAGAAATATATATCATGCTACAGGAAATCAAAAGAAAGCCGGAGTAGCTATACTTATATCAGACACACTGGACTTTAAATTGAAGACAATAACAAGAGATGAAGAAGGGCACTACATAATAATTTCAGGGTCCGTCCATCAGGAAGAACTAACAATCATAAATGTCTATGCACCGAATATGGGAGCACCTAAATATTTAAAACAATTAATCACAAACAGAAACAAGCTTATAGATACGAATGTGCTAATAGCAGGGAACTTTAATACTCCGCTTACAGCAATGGGTAGGTCAAACAGACAGAAAATCACTAAGAAATAATGGACTTGAAAGACACATTGGACCAGATGGATCTGATGGATATATTTAGAACTCTACATCCTGAGGCCAGGATATTACTTTCTTCTCAAGTGCGCATGGCACATTCTCTAAGATAGATCACATACTGGGACATAAAGCAGCCCTCAATAAATATAAAAGAATTGAGATCATACCATGCACACTGTCAGATCATAACGCTTTGAAACTTGAAATCAATCACAGGAAGAAGTCTGCAAAACCTCCAAAAACATGGAGGTTAAAGAACACCCTAGTAAAGAATGAATGGGCCAATTAGGCAATTAGAGATGAAATTAAAAAATATATGGAAACAAATGAAACTGAGAACACAACAATCCAAAATCTAATGTCTGCGGCAAAGGCAGTCCTAAGAGGAAAGTACATAGCTCTCCAGGCCTATTTCAAGAGATTAGAAAAAGCGCAAGTCCAAAATCTAACAGCTATCTAAAGGAACTAGAGGCAGAGCAACAAGAACGCCCTAAATCCAGTAAGAAGAGAATTAGTAAAAATTAGAGCAGAAATAAACAACATAGAGACCAAAGAAACAATTGAACAGATCAATGAAACCAAGAGTTGGTTATTTGAATTAATAGACAAAATTGACAAGCCTCTAGCCAGACTTAACAAAAAGTAAAGAGAGTGCAACCAAACAGACAGAATTATGAATGAAAATGCACTTATTGGGGCGCCTGGGTGGCTTAGTCGGTTAAGCGTCCGACTTTCGCTAAGGTCATGATCTCGCGGTTCGTGGGTTCGAGCCCCGCGTCGGGCTCTGTGCTGACTGCCAGCTCAGACCTGGAGCCTGTTTCAGTCTGTGACTCCCTCTCTCTCTGACCCTCCCCTGCTCACGCTGTCTCTCTCTCTCCTAGAAATAAAAATAAAAAATAAAAATAAAAAAAAAGAAAAGAAAATGCACTTATTACAACCAACCCCTCAGAAATACAAGTAATTATCAGGGAATACTATGAAAAATTATATGCCAACAAATTGGACAATTTAGAAGAAATGGACAAATTCCTAAACACACATTCACTACCAAAATTCACACGGGAAGAAATAGAAAACCTGAACAGACCCATGACGAGTGAAGAAATCGAATCAGTGATCAAAAATCTCCCAACAAATAAGAGCCCTGGACCTGATGGCTTCCCGGGGGATTTCTACCAAACATTTAAAACAGAATTAATCCCAATTCTTCTCAAGCTATTCCAAAAAATAGAAATCGAAGGAAAACTCCTGGACTCATTTTATGAAGTCAGCATCACTTGATTCCCAAGCCAGACAGGGATGCAACAAAAAAAGAGAACTATAGGCTAATATCCTTGATGAATATGGATGCAAAAATCCTCAACAAGATCCTTGCAAATCGAATCCAGCAGCATATAAAAAGAATTATCCACCAGGATCAAGTGGAATTCATTCCTGTGTTACAGTGCTGGTTCAACATTCGCAAATCAATCAATGGGATACATCATATGAATAAAAGAAAAGATAAAAACTATATGATCCTGTCAATAGATGCAGAAAAAGCATTTTCTGCAGCTTCCCTTCTTAATAAAGTCTCTCGAGAAAGTTGGGATAGAAGGAGCCTACTTAAACAATATCAAAGCCATCTATGAGAAGCCTTCAGCTAACATCATCCTCAACGGGGAAAAACTGAGAGCTTTCCCCCTGAGATCAGGAACACGACAGGGATGTCCACTCTCACCATTGTTGTTTAACATAGTGCTGAAAGTCCTAGCATCAGCCATCAGACAACAAAATGAAATCAAAGGCATCTGAATTGGCAAAGAGGAAGTCAAACTTTCACTCTTCGCAGATGACATGATACTCTACATCGAAAACCCGACAGACTCCACCAGAAGCCTACTAGAACCGATCCAAGAATTCAGCCAAGTGGCAGGGTACAAAATCAACATACAGAAATCGGTTGCATTTTTATACACCAACAATGAAGCAACAGAAAGAGAAATCAGGAAACTGATCCCATTCACAATTGCAGAAAAAACCATAAAATACCTCAGAATAAACCTAACCAAGCATACAAGAGATCTGTATGATGAAAACTATAGATAACTTATGAAGGAAATTGAAGATGACACAAAGAAATGGAAAAACATTCCATGCTCATGGATAGGAAAAATAAATATAGTTAAGATGTCATAACTACCCAAACCACTCTACACATTCAATGTAATCCCAATCAAAATTGCACCACTATACTTCTCAAAACTAGAACAAACTATCCTAAAATTTGTATGGAACCACAAAAGACCCTGAAGAGCCAAAGTAATACTGAAAAATAAAACCAAAACGGGAGGTATCACCATCCCAGACTTTAGCCTCTAACAAAGCTGTCATCATCAAGACAGTATGGTATTGGCACAAAAACAGACACATAGACCAATGGAACAGAATTGAGAACTCAGAAGTGGACCCAAAAGTATACAGCCAACTAATCTTTGACAGAGCAGGAAGAATACCCAATGGAAAAAAGAGAGCCTTTTTAACAGATGGTGTTGGGAGAACTGGACAGCAACATGCAGAAGAATGAAACTAGATCATTTTGTCACACCATGCACAAAAATAAACTCAAAATGGATAAAGGACCTGAACGTGAGACAGGAAACTATCAACACCCTAGAGGAGAAAGCAGGAAACAACCTCATTGACCTCCACCGCAGCAACTTCTTACTTGACACATCCCCAAAAGCAAGGGAATCAAGAGCAAAAATAAACGATTGGGACCTCATCCAGATTAAAAGCTTCTACACAGCAAAGGGAAAAACCCACAAAACTAATAGGCAACCAATGGAATGCGAAAAAATAGTTGCAAATGACATATCAGATAAAGGGCGAGTATCTAGAATCTATAAGGAACTCACCAAACTGCACACCTGAAAAACAAACAACCCAGTGAAGAAATGTGCAGAAGATATGAACAGACACTTCTCCAAAGAGGACATCCAGATGGCCAACAGACACATGGAACGATGCTCAGCATCCCTCCTCATCAGGGAAATACAAAACAAAACCACACTTAGATACCTCCTCACACCAGTCAGAGTGGCTAAAATGGGCAAATCAGAGGACTCTAGATGCTGGTGAGGATGTGGAGAAACGGGCACCCTCCTACACTGTTGTTAGGAATGTAAACTGGTGCCGCCCATTTGGAAAACAGTGTCGAGGTTCCTAAAAAAGTTAAAAATTGGGGCGCCTGGGTGGCTTAGTCGGTTAAGCATCCGAGTTTCGCTTAGGTCATGATCTCGTGGTTCGTGGGTTTGAGCCCCACGTCAGGCTCTGTGCTGACTGCCAGCTTATAGCCTGGAGCCTGTTTCGGTCTTTGACTCCCTCTCTTTCTGACCCTCCCCTGCTCACACTGTCTCTCTCTGTGTTTCTCTGTCTCTCTCTCTTTCCTGGAAATAAATAAAAAACATTAAAAAATTTTTTAAAAAGTTAAAAATAGAACTCCCCTATGACCCAGCAATAGCACTGCTAGGAATTTACCCAAGGGATACAGGAGTGCTGATCCATAAGGGCACATGTACCCCAATGTTCATAGCAGCACTCAACAATAGCTAAAACATGGAAAGAGTGTAAGCGTCATCAACAGATGAATGGATCAAGAAGATGTGGTTTATCTATACCATGGAATACTACATGGCAATGAGGAAGAATGAAATCTGGCCATGTGTAGCAACATGGGTGGACCTTGAGGGTGTTATGCTGAGCGAAATAAGTCAGGCAGAGAAGGACAAATATCATATGTTTGCACGTATAGGAGGATTAGGAGGAACTTAACTGAGGAACAAGGGGAAGAAGAAGAGGAGAAATGGAGGGGGAAAGGGAGAGAGGCAAACCATGAGAGACTCTTGAATGCTGAGAAAAACTGAGAACTGATGGATATGGGGGGAGGGGGGATGGGCATGGAGGAGGACACTCGTGGGGATGAGCACTGGGTGTTACGTGGAAACTAATTTGACAATAAACTATTTGTAAAAATAAATAAATAAAATAAATAAAATAAAATAAATCAAAAAAATAGTCCTTTGTCAAGTACTTTCACATGTTTCTCCTTATTCTGAGGGGTTTTTTTTTTCACTGTCTTCATAGGGTCATTTGAAGCACAAAATTTTTCCATTTTGATGAAATTTAATTAATCTATTTTTTTTATTTTGTTGTTTGTGCTTTTACCACTGTTCTTAATGCTGCTGGTCTTGAAGGCATAGCTTCTCTTTTTCGGCTTTATAAGCTCCTCCACAGCCTTCATATTTGCTAGTGATGCTCTCCCAACTTTCCTCCTAACTTTCATAGCACATAAAGCACTGGCCACATCACATGGTAAGTATTTATTTCTTCCCCAAGATGATGGGCTGCTTCTGGTGAGGGACTTTCATCAATTCTGGGTTCTCTCTAGTTACATCTATGCTGATGGGTAGAGGCATCAGTTTCTGCCTTCTCTTCCAGTTTTGGGTCCCAAGTAATCTTCAAACGTCATCCCACACATAGAGAATAGTGCCATTAAACAAAGACAACATTAAGATTGTAATGATAATAAGGGGTGCCTGGGTGGCTTAGTCGGTTGAGCGTCCGACTTTCGCTTGGGTCACGATCTCGCGGTTCGTGGGTTCGAGCCCCGCGTCGGGCTCTGTGCTGACTGCCGGCTCAGAGCCTGGAGCCTGCTTCAGTCTGTGACTCCCTCTCTCTCTGACCCTCCCCTGCTCACGCTGTCTCTCTCTCTCTCCTAGAAATAAATAAAACATTAAAAAAAAAAGATTGTAATGATAATAAATATTTTAAGGATTTTTGCTTTTTCAATAGAAGTTTATATTGACTTGTTCTTTGTGTGGTTATCATGTGTAGTATGTGGGGTGTGTGTGTGTGTGTGTGTGTGTGTGTGTGTGTGTGTGTAAAGTAAGTTTAAGAATTCTGTACGCTTTCACCAATTGGTTACCAAGGCTTAAGGTGGAAAGCCGCCTCCACAGGATGAAAGCATCTGAGAAGTTAGAAGTGGAAAGCTGCTACCTGGCGAAAGTACCCAAGATTAGCTAGTGGAAAGGGTGCCTTGTTAGCCTTGAGGCAGCAGGCTCCAGCAATCTTAAACTTTGGAGATAACAGCTACTTCGCTCTATTGCACACAGAGAAACACTATGCATCTAGCCTCTGGCACCAATACAGCATTGTGCTTTAATCTCAACTTCTAATGCCACTCGCCCCCAAAACCTTTGTTTCTTACACACACAAATTAAGGGTCACTATCTTATTGTTTCCTTCTGCACATTCACCATATATGTAAGTATGTAAAAAACCTTGAGATCTCAATAAATACAGAGACAAAATCCCTGTTCAGGGCTCCTGTCTGTTCTTGGATATTAAACTCTTCATATTAAATTCTGCATCCTCTCTCCTGCTGGGCAAGAGAGGACTCCAGACTCAAAGTCTGTGACATATGTGTGTTTGTGTATCGAGTCAGAGTCCACCTTACTCGAATTATTTGTACGCAAACAACAGCAACTGACCACAGTTAAGCTGAACTCAAAAACATTTTGTTTGAAGATACAGGGTAGCCCACAAAACTGAAAGAAAAGAGGAAGAGCTGGGGAAGAAAGTGACGCAGTTCCAGGAATCTAGGAAGAGTACCCAAAGGACAATCTCTCTCCAAATCACTTCTCTCAAGTTGAATAACAAATTCAGTGTCTGCCCATAATTAAAATTCCAGGGCTGAGTATCTGACTGACTCATAATTTTACCCTTTGGACAGAAAAAGGTGGGGGTTTTTTATGGCTAATCCCATGAAATTGTATACACTTGGGGAAGGGCAGTTTGTCAAAGCAAAATTGAGATGGTAATAGTAGAAGGGGGAATTAGTGTTGGAAAGGTGAGAATATGTGTGTAGAAGAAGAAATAAAATAAATACATAAACATCAATAATGAACAAGAAAATACTATAACTAGCTTAGAAGAGACAAAAATAAAATACTTTGAAGAGACTGAGCAAGGAAATACACACACACACACACACACACACACACACACACACACACACATATTGGTAGCCCATAATGAATAATCTCACAAAGGAGATGACATGTAAGTTCCTCTTTCAAAGGAGATTAGAGTTAGAGGGGCAGATAAGACTCAGACTGAGGAAATAGCCTCATTAAAAATGATGATCTTGGGGGTGGGGGGTGTATGTGTGATCTGTTTGGGGAACAGAAACTAGGCCTGTTTGACTTTGCAGTGAGCAGCAATTTCTAAACATGTGCTTTGGGAATTCTTGGTGATCCCTGAGACTCTTTCAGGGAGCCTGCAAGTCAAAAACAGTTTTCATAATAATAAATTATATTTGCCTTTTACATACTCATTCTCTCAGGATTGTACAGCAGGATTTCCTGGAGCTATATTATCTGTGATAATGCCATTGGTTTGATGACAGGTGGGATGATGGAATGAATATGAATGATTCTTGTGTTTTAAATTTTTCTCAGTTTTAATTTCTAATATGGAAAATACTGTTAAATATAACCCCCACAAGTAAAGTCTATTTGGGGGTTCTCAAAAAATTTTAAGAGTGTGTAGGGATCCTGAGACCACTAGTGGACCAGATGGGTTGAGAAATGGAGATATACTATGGTGGCTTTTTTAGTTTAGAGTTTTAAAAGGAGAGGTTGAGGTGGGAGATGGGTGTGTGCAAGAAAGCAGGCAGAGAGTGCATGATCACTGGTGGGGGCCGGTGTGTGTTAAGCACGTGATCACATGTCAGATTCGGTCTTCTAGGCATTCTGTTGCTGTCAGGGCTTTTCTGGTCCTGTCATTGCAAAACATCCTTGTCAATGTCTCAAGAAAGTGAGATAAAAAAGCACAAAGGGTTTCTGTTAGAGCTTTAGTTAATCGGCCTTGTCTATTTCAGGTTTTAACTGTTGAGGTCTATAGTTGAGCAAGAGTGGTAAAGGACAGCCAAGTCAAACCAGTGCTCAGAGTACCCTGATGTGTACAGACCTATGGCATTGACTAATTGGTTGCAGTGTCCCTAGAAGTGAAATAGATAGGAAGCCTGCTAAATTCTTACTTGTATAAGCAGAGAAGTTCTAGGTCAAGTGAACAAAGTCTAAGCTCACTCATCAAAGCAGAGTTAGTCTCCTCACTCAATTATGAGATAGGAGGCAGTTGACAGACCTAGAATCTCAGAATGAAGGGATGCCAGGTCCCCTGGAGGACAGACTCCAGTAAACTATCAAACACATACTGTTAATCTCTCTCTCTCTACCTTCCCCCAAATGGACCTGCGGCCATTTACCAAGGTAACTGTGCACTGGGAAAAAGGAAATAATCACACCTGTGACGGACTACAGGACACTGGATCTGAACAGACACTGGCTCCAGGAGACCCCAAATATCACCATTGTCCCCTAGTCAGAGTAGGGGCTTATCAGGATCATGTGATCAATGGAGTTTTAGCTCAAGTCTGTCTCACAGTAGGTCCAGTGGGTCCTCACACCTGTCTTGTGGTTATTTCCCCAGCTCTGGAGTGCATAATAGAAATACACATACTCAACAGCTGGCTGAATCCATCCTCATGTTTGTTTCTCACCTGTAGAGTGAGGGCTGTTGTGGTGGGAAAGGCTGAGTGGAAGCCACAAGAATTGCCTCCACCCAGGAAAATAGTAAATGCAGAGCAATACCACATTCCCCAGAGACACTACAGAGATTAATGTCACCATCAAGGACTGGAGGGATGCAGTCTCACTACAGCCCCATTCAGCTCTCCTATTTGGTTTGTGCTGAAGACAGATGGAGCTCGGAGAATGATGTGGATTATTGTAAGTTCAACCAGGTATTAACTCAAATTGCAGCTGCTGTACCAGATGCAGTTTCCTTTCTTGAGCAAATTCAGGCATCGCCTGTTACCTGGTATGCAGCTACTGACCATGCCAGTTATTTTTTTTTCTCCATATCTGTTCATAGAGACCACCAGCAAATTTGTTTTCAGTGGGCTAGGCTGGCAGTGCACCTTCACTGTCCTACATTTGGGGTACATTAGCTCTCCACCCATGTGTCATAATTGACCACCTTTCTGTTCCACAAGATATCACACTGATCAATTACACTGGTGATATTATGCTGATTGGAACTATTGAGCACTAGGCTTATTGGGTATTAGACATATGGGCAAGACGTTTGCATGTCAGAGGGTGTGAAATAAATGCAACAAAAATTCAGTGCCCTCTACCTCAGTGAAATTCCTAGGGACCCAGTGGTGCAGGGCATGTTGAGAAACTCTTCTAAGGTGAAGGATAAGTTGTTGTACCTGGCCCTTCCCACAACCAAAAGAGTCTCAGTGCCTAGGATGCCTCTTTGGTTTTGTAGGCAGCATATTTCCCATTTGGATGTGCTAATCCAGCCTGTTTACTGAGTGATCCGACAAAGCTGCTAGTTTTGAGTGGAGTCTAGAATGAGAGAAGACTCTAGAGCAAGTCCAGAATGCTGTGCAAGCTGCTCTGCCACTTGGGTCATGTGATCCAGCAGATCCAATGGTGCTTGGAGTGGCAGTGGTGAAAGGAATGCTGTTCAGAGCATCTGATGGGCCCCTACAGGTGAAATGCAGCCCTTAGGATTTTGGAGTGAAGCCTTGCCAATCTGGTCAAATAACTACTCATCTTGAGAAACAACTCTCAGCCTACTACTGGGTCTTAGTAGAGACTGAACACTTTACCGTGGGCTGCCAAGGTATCATGTGGACTGAGTAGCCCATTAGAAACTGGGTATTACCCGTCCCACCAAATTATAAAGCTGGGTGTGCACAGCAGCACTCCATCAGATGGAGGCGTTATATACATGATCAAGCCCAAGCAGACCCTTAGGCACAAGTAAGTTTCACGAAGTGGACCCAATACCCATGGTCTGGCTCCTGCTACATGGCCTTCTCTCTCCCTGCCTGCACCTGTGGCCTCACAGGGAGTTCCTGCGATCAGCCGACAGAGGAATAGAAGGCTCAAGCCTGCTTCACAGATGGTTCTGCAGGATATTCAGGTTCCATGTTACCATGGACAGTTGTGTGCTGTAGCCCCTTTATGGGCATCCTTAAAGTATGACTTCAAGCAGTGGACCTCATTGTTCACTTTGATGCAGAAATGACCAGATATGCAATTATAAATGGATCTGTGGGCTATGGCCAATGGTTTTGCAGATGGTCAAGGACTTGGAAGAAATATGTTGGAAAATTGGCAACAAAGAAATTTGGGCAGAGGGGTGGGGGCAAGATGGCAGAGAAGTAGGGAACTCCGTACATTGCACTCGCCCCCATATCTCGGAGGGAGAAGGCCTGAAGCCGTAGGAACCCTTACAGAATCCAGGAGTTTGGGAGGAAAAGGTGACAGAGTCCGTTGAGAAAACCTTTCGTGAGTGCGAACTGGTGAAGATAAAATATGTCAGTGACCAGAGACACAGAGGGACGAGGGTGATCCCCTCTGCAGGGAGTTTAGAGGGGAAAGAGAGTGGCCGAAATTGCTCAAGACACTGTCCCTGTCGCTGGGGAAGAGAAAAACCTCCGCTCGGGACACAGAGGGACCCGGTTTCCTGCTCTCCAGCTGACTCTAGGCGGGACGCACCTGTCCCAGGCTATCCCCGGGAAAACAACTCCATGTGCGCCAACTTGACCTGGAGGGGATGCAGGGTGGCCCCGCTTTTATGCTTCTAGTTCGGCTGGAACCCTAGAGGGGAGGTGAAGGGCTTAAAACTGGGAGATATCCCCGCGAGTTTGTGTTTTGGACGACGAGACAAAGAGGGACCCAGTTTCCTGCTCTCCAGCTGACTCTAGGCTGGGATGCACTTGTTCCAGGCAAACCCCAGATGAAACTGCTCCTCACTTGCCAACCTGACCTAGAGGAGACAGGAGCAGTGACTTCTGGCTCAATCCCCAGGGGAAAGGCAAGAGGCTTGGAACTGCCCTGAGGGGATTACCTGTGAGTTTGTGTTTCTAGCAATTTCAGTGGGACACGCGGACAGGGATCTGGAAATGAGGCATGACCTGAGATATAGAGCACGGCCCACCTTGGCTGCGCTAATGGATCAGGGAGTTTACACACCCAAAAAAGTGAGTTGCAGCGCTTGGTTCAAGAAGAGACTGGAGCGCCGCCATTTTTCTTTCAACAACTGCCAAGACAGGAGTCCTGAGGGATGCTTTGGATAAAACCACGCCCATCCCTGCTAGAGAGCTGACGGACTTCTTTCTTTCTTTCTTTCTTTCTTTCTTTCTTTCTTTCTTTCTTTCTTTCTTTCTTTCTTTCTTTCTTTCTTTCCTTCCTTCCTTCCTTCCTTCCTTCCTTCCTTCCTTCCTTCCTTCCTTTCCTTCCTTTCCTTCCTTCCTTCCTTCCTTCCTTCCTTCCTTCCTTCCTTCCTTCCTTCCTTCCTTTCCTTTCCCTTTCTTTCTTTCTTTCTTTCTTTCTTTCTTTCTTTCTTTCTTTCTTTCTTTCTTTCTTTCTTTCCCAGAGCCAGGGCAAGACCAATTCTGATCACTGGCTTGCTTAAACAGTCAGATTTAATCCATTCTCTAGATGTAAATTCTACACCTACCTACCTTTTCATCTCTTTCTCTCTGGAGTAATCAGACTATATAGTTTCTCTGGATAACACCATCGTCATTTCTTTCACCCCTTCAACCATATTCCACTTTTTTGCTCTTTGAGAAAAGCTTCTTATTCCTTCTGCCTGCTTATTTCATTTCCAATTTTGCCTCATCCTCGCTGTGTCATTTCTCTCTTTCTTCTTGCTCTTCAACCAGCACTGCATACACCCGGCTATTTAGTTGTAGCTGGGAAATCTGGTTATATGCTTTAAACTGTTCTTTGTCTATTGGGCTTCTTCTTTTTTCCTTTCCTTTTCTTCTTTTCTTCTTTTTTATGTATTTTTATTTTTTATTATTCACCTTCCCTCCTCCCTCTTTTTGCCTTACTTTTTCGTTTTTCCTTTTGGTTTGCATGTTTCTTGGATTTGTCTGTGCGTTTGTGTACCTCTGTTCCCTGTGTGTTTGTCTGTCTGTTTTCTTCTCCAGGACTACCTCAAGAAACAAGACAAAGTACACATAGTAGAGAGTCCCAAATACAATTACGAGTAGGAAACAAAAATAACCAAGGTCTCAACAAGAAAGACCAAAATATACCATTCAAAGAATACTTTATAAATGGATGTGTCCTGGATAGACAAAGAGCCTTATTTGGTGCAGCAGCACTCACAGGTGCAGAGAGCGTAACAAGCTTTTAAAGCTAACAAGAGAGAGAAAGCTAACCAAATGATGAAAGAAAAGAGGTCTCCTCCAAAGAAATTCCAGAAAGAATTGACAGCTAAAGAACTGCTCAAAACAGATATAAGCAACATAACTGAACAAGAATTTAGAAAAATAATCACAAAATTAATCGCTGGGCTTGAAAAAGGCATGGAGAACATCAGAGAAACTATGGCTACAACACCATGGAGCTTAAAAATAGTTATGAAGAATTTTAAAATGCTATAAATGAGATACATAATAAACTGGAGGCGTCTAATGCATGGATTGAAAGGCAGAAAGGAAAATAAGTGATTCAGAAGACACAATTATAGATGAAGAAGAAACTGAGAAAAAAAGAGATAAACTGATTCAGGAACATGAAAGAAGAGTTTGAGAGTTCAGTGATACTTTCAAATGGAACAATATCCATATCATACGAATCCCAGAAAAGGAAGAGAGAGGGAAAGATACTAAAAGAGTCCTGAATCAAATTATAGCAAGAAATTCCTGAACCTGGGGAGGTAAGTAGATGTTGAAATTCAAGAGACACAGAGAATTCCCCTCAGACACAATTTGAATCGATCTACTGCATGACATATCATAGTGAAAATGGCAAAATATAAGTACAAGGAGAGAATTTTGAAAGCAGCTAGGGAGAAAAGGGCCCTAACATACAAAGGGAAACCTATCAGAGTGGTGACAGACCCATCTAATGAAACTTGACAGGCCAAGAATCCTCTATCCAGCAAGCCAGTCATTCAGAATAGAAGGAGAGATCAAAGTCTTCCCAAACAAACAAAAATTGAAAGAATTTGTCACCACTAAACAAGCTCTACAAGAAATCTTGAAGGGGACTCTCTGAGAGCAATATTGCAAGGAACACAAGATGCTAGAAACACACCAAAAGCATGAATCCCACAATGACACAATGACTCTAAACCCATATATTTCAGTAGAAACACTGAATGTAAATGGACTAAATGCCCCTGTCAAAAGACATTGAGTAGCAGAATGGATAAAAAACCAAAATCCATCTATTTGCTGTCTAAAAGAAATTCAGTTTAGACTGAAAGACACCTTCCGATTGAAAGTAAAGGGATGGAGAATATCTATCATGTCACAGGAAGTCAAAAAACAGCGGGAGTAGGGGCGCCTGGGTGGCTCAGTTGGTTAAGCCGCCGACTTCAGCTCAGGTCATGATCTCACGGTTCGTGGGTTTGAGCCCCGCGTCGGGCTCTGTGCTGACTGCCAGCTCAGAGCCTGGAGCCTGTTTCGGATTCTGTGTCTCCCTCTCTCTCTGACCCTCCCCTGCTCACGCTGTCTGTCTCAGAAATAAATTAAAAAACAAACAAACAAACAAAAAAACCAGCGGGAGTAGCTATACCTATATCAGACAAACTGGACTTTAAAGTAAAGAGTGTAACAAGGGATGAAAAAGGGCATTAAATAATAATTACAGGGTATATCCATCAGGAAAGCTAACAATTATAAATGTCTATGCACCAAATATGGGAACACCTAAATACATAAAACAATTAATCACAAAGAGAAACATTCTTATTGAAAGAATGTGCTAATAGCAGGGGACTTTAATACTCCACTTACAGCAAGGGACAGATCAACTAGACAGAAAATCAATACAGACACAATGGACTTAAATGACACATTGGACCAGATGGATTTGACAGATATATTTAGAACTCTACATCCTGAACCTATGGAATTCACTTTCTTCTCAAGTGCGCATGGCACATTCTCCAAGATAGATCACACACTGGAACATAAAGCAGCTCTCAATAAATATAAAAGAATTGAGGTCATACCATGCACACTTTCAGACCACAATGCTATCAAATTCGAAATCAATAACAGGAAGAAATCAGGAAAACCCCGAAAAACATGGAGGCTAAAGAACATCCCACTAAAGCCCAAATGGGCCAATCAGGCAACTAGAAAAGAAATTTAAAAATACATGGAAACAAAAGAAAATGAGAATACAACAATCCAAACCCTATGGGATGCAGAGAAAGCAGTCCTAAGAGGAAAGTATATTGCACTCCATGCTTATTTCAATAAATTAGCAAAGTGCAACTGCAAAATCTAACACTGCACCCAAAGCAACTAGGAGAGCAAAAGAGCACCCCAAACCCAGTAGAAGAAGAGAAATAATAAAAATCAGGACAGAAATAAACAATATAGAAGCCAAGGAAACAGTTGAACAGGTCAATGAAACCAAGAGTTGGTTTTTTGAAAAATTAAACAAAATTGACAAACCTCTAAGCAGGCTTCTCACAAAGAAAAGAGAGAGCACTCAAATAGACAAAATCAGGAATTAAAACTAACCGATTACAACCAACCCCTCAGAAATACAAGCAATTATCAGATAATACTATGAAAAACTATATGCCAACAAACTGGACAACTTAGAAGAAATGGACAAATTCCTAAACACACACTCACTACCAAAATTCACACTGGAAGAGATAGAAAACCTGAACAGACCCATAACAAGTGAGGAAATCGAATCAGTTATCAAAAATCTCCCAACAAATGAAAGCCCTGGGCCAGATGACTACACTGGGGAATTCTACCAGACATTTAACAGAGAATTAATACACATTCTTCTCAAACAATTCCAAAAAATTGAAATCGAAGGAAAACTTCCAGAATCATTTTATGAAGCCAGCATCACTTTGATTCCCAAACCAGAAAGAGGCCCAGCAAAAAAGGAGAACTACAGGCCAATATCCTTGATGAATACAGATGCAAAAATCCTCAAAAAGATACTTGCAAAATGAATCCAACAGCACATAAAAAGAATTACCACCAAGATCAAGTGGGATTCATTCCTGGGTTACAGGACTGGTCCAATATCTGCAAATCAATCAATGTGATACATCACATCAACAAAAGAAAAAACAAAAACGATATGATCTTGTTGATAGATGCAGAAAAAGCATTTGACAAAATACAGAATCCCTTCTTAATAAAGACCCTAGAGAAAGTCGGGATAGAAGGAACTTATTTAAACATCATAAAAGCCATCTATGAGAAGTCCTCAGCTAACATCATCCTCAACAGGGAAAAACGGAGAGCTTTTCCCCTGAGACCAGGAACACGACAGGGAAGTTTACTATCACCACTGTTGTGTAACATAGTGCTGGAAGCCCTAGCATCAGCCATCAGAAAACAACAAAAGGAAATCAAAGGCATCAGAACTGGCAAAGAAGAAGTCAAACTTTAACTTTTTGCAGATGACGATACTCTACATAGAAAATCCGGCATTCCACCAGAAGCTTACTAGAACTGATCCAAGAATTCAGCAAAGTTGCAGGGTACAAAATGAATGTAAAGAAATCGGTTGCAATTTTATACACCAACAATGAAGCAACAGAAAGAGAAATCAAGAAACTGATCCTATTCACAATTGCACAAAAACCCATAAAATATCTAGGAATAAAACTAACCAAGGATATAAGAGATCTGTATGATGAAAACTATAGAAAACTTATGAAGGAAATTGAAGAGGACACAAAGAGATGGAAAAACATTCCATGCTCATGGATTGGAAGAATAAATATAGTTAAAATGTCATTACTACCCAAAGCAATCTACACATTCAATGCAATCCCAATCAAAATTGCACCAGCATACTTCTCAAAACTAGAACAAACTATCCTAAAATCTGTATGGAGCCACAAAAGACCCCGAAAAGCCAAAGTAATGTTGAAGAAGAAAAACCAAAACGGGACGCATCACCATCTCAGACTTTAGCATCTGCTACAAAATGTCATCATCAAGACAGTATGGTATTGGCACAAAAACAGACACATGACCAATGGAATAGAATTTAGAACTCAGACCTGGATCCAAAATTTACAGCTAAGTAATCTTTGACAAAGCAGAAATGAGTATCTAATGGAAAAAAAGACAGCCTCTTTAACAGATGGTGTTGAGAGAACTGGACAGCATCATGCAGAAGGTTGAAACTAGATCATTTTCTCACACCATGCACAAAGATAAACTCAAAATGGATAAAGAACCTGAATGTGAGACGGGAAACCTTCAAAACCCTAAAGGAGAAAGCAGGAAACAACCTCCTTGACTTCTACTGCAGCAACTTCTTACTTGACACATCCCCTAAAGCAAAAGAATCAAGAGCAAAAATATACTATTGGGACCTCATCAAGATTAAAAGCTTCTGCAAAGCAAAGGAAACAATCCATAAAACTAATAGGCAACTGATGGAATGGGAGAAGATAGTTGCAAATGACATATCAGATAAAGGCCTAATATCCAAAATCTATAAGGAACTCACCAAACTCCATACTTGAAAAATAAACAATCCAGTGAAGAAATGGGCAGAAGATATGAACAGACGTTTCTCCAAAGAGGACATCCAGATGGCCAATAGACACATGAAATGATGCTCAGCATCCCTCCTCATCAGGGATATACAAATCAAAACCACACTGAGATACCACCTCATGCTGGTCAGAGGGGCTAAAATGAACTAATCATGACAGGAAACTATAGATGCTGGCGAGGATGTGGAGAAACGGGCACACTCTTACACTGCTGGTGACAATGTAAACTGGTGTAGCCCCTCTGGAGAACAGTGTGGTGGTTCCTCAAAAATTTAACAATAGAACTCCTCTATGACCCAGCAGTATCACTGCTTGGAATTTACCCAAGAGATATAGGAGTGCTGATGCATAGGAGCACATGTACACCAATGTTCATAGCAGCACTCTCAACAATAGCCAAAACATGGAAATAGCCTAAGTGTCCATTTACAGACGAATGGATCAAGAAGATGTGGTTTATCTATACCATGGAATACTACATGGCAATGAGAAAGAATGAAATCTGGCCTTGTGTGGCAACATGATTGGAACTTGAGTGTGTTATGCTGAGCAAAATAAGTCAGGCAGAGAAGGACAGCTACCATATATTTGCATGTATAGGAGGATTAGGAGGAACTTAACGGAGGACCGTGGGGGAGAAGAAGGGGGGAAATAGTGGAGGAGTGGTAGAGAGGGAAATCATGAGAGACTCTTGAATACTGAGAACAAACTGAGGACTGATGGGTGTGGGGGAGGGGGGAGGGGGGCCTCCTGGTTCTTCCACCGGGTGATCCGGTCCAGATTCCGCAACAGAATGAGTCAGGTTTTAAACATTTCTGAGACTGAAGTGCCACAGGTACTGTAGGAGGGGAAATCTAGGAGGCAGTTGAAAATAAAGCAATCCTGGGGAGTGTTTGAGCCCAGAGATTTCAGTATGGGAGTGAATCACAAAGAGGTACCATTTGGAGCTTTTGAAGGGGACAGCATATATTCAGATCTGAATTTCAAATTCACACACTCTTGACTGGAAGGAGCCTTAGATGATTCTCTTGTTGAGTGAGCATAGTCAGGTTCCTGAGAAATGAAGGGCTTCCACTTTTGTCGATGGACGATTGACATTTTTCACAGCATTCCAGAAACAAGCTGAACTTTAAGGTCTTTTGTCACCACCTTGACAGGCTTACTGTATGAAGATTTGTATACAGATTGGTGTATGATTTCAAAGGTTTTTTTTCAGGTTTAGATCTTTTTTTCTTTTAGATGTATTTATATTTGAGAGAGAGTAGAAACAAAGGAGGAGCAGAGAGAGGGGGACAGAAGATCCGAAGTGGGCTCTGCATGACAGCAACAAACCCGATGTGGGGCTCGAACCCATGAGCCATGAGATCATGACCTGAGCTGAAGCTGGATGCTCAACCAACTGAGCCACCCAAGTGCCCCTAGATCTTTTTTGACATAATGGCATACCAGCTTGAATTCCCAAAGGCTGTCTATAACGACAAATCCTTGGAAGACAGCAACATTTTGCTGGGGTTGATGTGCCAGCAAACATTATTGTGAAATCTCATAGTGTGCAGGCATTAAGACATGTGCACAAAATCAATGCACTTTAAAACAGCTTCAGTTTTTTTCTCTCTAGGTCTATCATCTATGTATGTATATATGTATCTCAATAAGAGATTTTTGTTATAAAATTCAATGTCAAGTGGGAAAATAGAAAAGTTTCCAGTTTCAGATTTCTCTCCGAAATTAAGTATTTAATAAGTACTTTTTCTTTTTAGTATATTTTTATTAATTTCTAAAATTTATATCCAAGTTAGTTAGCATATAGTGAAACAATAATTTCAAGAGTAGATTTCTCATTTTTTAAAAAAAATTTTTTTTAACATTTATTCAGTTTTGAGAGACAGAGCATGAGTGGGGAAGGGGCAGAGAAAGAGGGAGACACAGAATCTGAAATAAGATCTGAGCCGTCAGCACAGCGCCCAATGAGGGGCTGGAACCTACAAACCGTGAGATCATGACCTGAGCTGAAGTCGGACGCTTAACCAACTGAGCCACCCAGACTCCCCTCAAGAGTAGATTTCTCAATCCCAATTACCCATTTAGCTCATCCCTCCTCTCACAACCTTATGTTTTGTTATCCATTATGTAAGAGTCTCTTCTGTTTTTGTTCCCCTCCCTGTTTCTATATTATTTTTGCTTCCTTTCCCTTATGTTTGTCTGTTTTGTACCTTAAGATCCTCATATCAGTGAAGTCATATGATATTTGTTTTTCTCTGACTAATTTCACTTAGATGGATACCCTCTAGTTCCATCCACGTAGTTGCAAATGGTAAGATTTCATTTTTTTTGATTGCTGAGTAATACTCCATTCTGTATATATATATACATATACATATATATACATATATATATATATACCACCTCTTCTTTATCCATTCCTCTGTCAATGGACAGTTGGGCTCTTTCCATACTTTGGATATTGTGATAGTGCTGCTAAAACATTGGGGTGCATGTATCCCTTTGAAACAGCACTCCTGTACCCCTTGGATAAATACCTAGTAGTGCAATCGCTGGGCTGTGGGATAGTTCTGTTTTTAATTTTTTGAGGAATCTCCATACGGTGTTCCAGAGAGACTGCACCAGTTTTCATTCCCACCAGCAGTGCAAGAGATCCTCTTTCTCCACATCCTAAACAGCATCTGTTGTTACCTGACTTGTTGATTTTAGCCATTCTGACTGGTGTGAGGTTGTATCTCATTGGGGTTTTGATTTGTATTTCATTGATGATGATTGATCTTGAGCATCGTTTCATGTGTCTGTTGGGCATCTAGATGTCTTCTTTGGAGAAGACTATTCATGTTTTAAGGCCATTTCTTCCCTGGATTACTTGTTTTTGGGTGTTGATTTATAGATTTTGGATACCAAGCCTTTATCTGATATCTCATTTGCAAATAACTTCTCCCATTCTGTTGGTTGTCTTTTAGTTTGCTGATTGTTTCCTTTCTTGTGCAGAGCTTTTTATTTTGAAGAGGTCTGAATAGTTTATTTTTGCTTTTGTTTTCCCTTGTCTCTGGAGACACGATGAGTAAGAAGTTACTGCGGCCAAGGTCAAAGAGGATCTTGCTTGCTTTCTCCTTGAGAATTTTGATGGCTTCCTGTCTTACATTTGGGTCTATCATCCATTTTGAGTTTAGTTTTGTGTATGGTGTAAGAAAGTGATCCATGTTCATTTTTCTGCATGTTGCTGTCCAGTTTTCTCAGTACCACTTGCTGAAGAGTTGTCTTTATTGCATTGAATATTCTCTCCTGCTTTGTCAAGGATGAGTTGGTTGTACGTTTGTGGGTCCATTTCTGGATTCTCTACTCTGTTCTATTGCTTTGAGTGTCTTTTCTTGTGCCAGTACCATATTGTCTGGATGATTACAGCTTTGTAATACAGATTGAAGTCCGGGATTGTGATGCCTCCAGCTGTGGTTTTCTTTTTCAAGATTGCGTTGGCTACTCCGGGTCTTTTCTGGTTCCATACAGATTTTAGGATTGTTTGTTCCAGCACTGTGAAGAATGCTGGTGTTAATTTGATAGGGATTGCATTGAATATGTAGATTGCTTTGGGCAGTATTGACATTTTAACAATATTTGTTCTTTCTATCCATGAACATGGAATATTTTTCCATTTTTGTGTGTGTCTTCTTCAATTTCTTTCATGAGCTTTCTATAGTTTTTAGCATATAAATTTTTCATCTCTTTGGCTATGTTTAGTCCTAGGTTCTTTATGGTTTTTGGTGCAATTGTACATGGGATCGATTCCTTGATTTCTCTTTCTGTTGCTTCATTGTTGGTGTATAGGAATGCAACCGATTTCTGTGTATTGATTTTATATCCTGCAACTTTGCTGAATTCCTGGTTCAGTTCTAGCAGTGTTTTGGTAGAATATTTTGGGTTTTCCATATAGAGTATCATGTCATCTGCAAAGAGTGAAAGTTCGACCTCCTCTTGGCTAATTTGGATGCCTTTTATTTCCTCGTGTTTTCTGATTGCTGAGGCTAAGACTTATGTTGAATACAGTGGCAGAAGTGGACATCCCTGTCTTGTTCCTGACCTTAGGGAGAAAGCTCTCAGTTTTTCCCCATGGAGAATGATATTAACATTGGGTCTTTCATACGTGGCTTTTATGGTCTCAAGGTATGAACCTGCTCTCCCTTCTTTCTTAAGGGTTTTTATCAAGAAAGGATGCTGTATTTTGTCAAATGCTTTCTCTGCATCTATTGAGAGGATCATGTGGTTCTTGTTCTTTCTTTTATTGATGTGATGAATCACATTGATTGTTTTGTGGATCTTGAACCAGTCCGGCATCCCAGGTATAAATGCCACTTGGTCATGGTGAATAATTTTTTTGAGGTATTGAATCTGGTTGGCTAACATTTTGTTGAGGATTTTTTGCATCCATGTTCATCAGAGAGATCGGGCTATAGTCCTCTTTTAAACTGGGGTCTTTATCTGATTTTGGAATCAATGTAATGGTGGCTTCATAGAATGAGTTTGGAAATTTTCCTTCCATTTTTAATTTTTACAACAGCTTCAAGAGAATAGGTGTTAACTCTTCCTTAAATGTTTGGTAGAATTCTTCTGGAAAGCCGTCTGGCCCTGGACTCTTGTTTATTGGGAGATTTTTGATTACTAATTAGATTTCTTTACTGGATCTCTTCAAATTTTATATTTCTTCCTGTTTCAGTTTGATAGTTTATATGTTTCTAGGAATCTGTCGATTTCTTTCATAGTGCTCATTTTATTGGCATATAGTTGCTCATAATATTCTCTTATTGTTTTTATTTCTGCTGTGTTGGTTGTGATCTCTCCTCTTTCATTCTTATTTCATTTTTTTGGGTCTCTTCCTTTTTCTTTTTGATGAAACTGCCTAGGGGGCTATCAATTTTGTTAATTCTTTCAATGAACCAGCTTCTGGTGTCATTGATCTGTTATCGCGTTTGTTGCTGTTTGTTGTTGTTTTGTTTGTTTTTTATTTTTATTTTTATTTTTTGTTCATTAGCATTGATTTCTGCTCTGATCTTCATTATTTACTGTCTTCTGCTGGTTTTGCGTTTTATTTGCTGAGGGTTTTTTTCCAGCTCTTTGAGGTGTAAGGTTAGGTTGTGTATCTCAGACCTTTCATTTTCCTTCTTTAGGAAGGCCTGGATTGCTATATACTTCTCTCTAATGATTGCCTTTGCTGCATCCCATAGGCTTTTGGTTGTGTTGTTATCATTTTCATTGGCTTCCATGTACTTTTTAATATCCTCCTTTTCCTCTTGGTTATCCCAGTCATTCTTTAGTTGGGGGTTCTTTAGTCTCCATGTATTTGTTATCTCTACATATATTTTCTTGTGGTTGATTTCGAGTTTCATAGCTCTGTGGTCTGAAAATATGCACAGTATCATCTCGGTATTTTTGTACTTGTTGAGGGTTGGTTTGTGTCCCAGTCTGTGATCTATTCTGGAGAAAGTTCCGTGTGCACTGGAGAAGAATGTATATTCTTCTGCTTTATGATGAAGTGTTCTGAAAATATCTGTTAAGTACATCTGGTCCAGTGTGTCAGTAGGAGCCATGATTTCCTTGTTGATTTTCTGCTTAGATGATTTGTCCACTGCTTTAAGTTTTGTGTTGAAGTTCCCTACTATTATGGTATTACCAATGAGTTTCTTTATATTTGTGATTTGTTGATTTATATACTTGGGTCATGCCATGTTTGGAACATAAATGTATACAATTGTTATGTCTTCTTGGTGGATAGACCCCTAATTATGATATAATGCCCTTCATCTCTTGTTACAGTTTTTATTTTAATGTCTAGATTGTGTAATATGTGTGGCTACTCCAGCTTTCTTTTGGTGACGATTAGCATGACAGATGGTTCTCCATCTCTTTATTTTCAATCTGAAGGTGTCTTAGGTCTAAGGTGGGTCTCTTGTAAATTGGATATAGATGGGTCTTGTTTTCTTATACATTCAGTTACTCTATGTGTTTTGATTGGAGCATTTCGTCCATTGATGTTTAGAATGAGTACTGAAAGATATGAGTTTATTGCCATTATGTTTCTTGTAGAGTTGGAGTTTTCTGGTGGTGTTCTCTGGTCCTTCCTAGTCTTTTTTGCTTTTTGTGGGTTTTTTTCCCCCATCTTTTTCCCCCTTAAAGAGCTCCACTTAAAACTTCTTGCAGGGCTGGTTTAATGTTCACGAACTCCTTAAATTTTTGTGTGTCTGGGAAACTTCTTATTTCTCCTTCTGTTTGGAATAAAAGCCTTGCTGGATAAAGAATTCCTGGCTTCATATTTTTTCTATTTAGCACATTGAATATATCCTGCCATTCCTTTCTGGCCTGCCAAGTTTCTGTGGATAGGTTTGCTTCAAACCTGATGTGTCTTGCTTTGTAGGTTAATGATTTTTTCCCCTTGTTTCTTTCATGATATTTTTCTTTCCTGAGGGTTTTGTGAATTTGACTATGTTACACCTTATTGATGCTTAATTTTTGTTGAATCATATGGGAGTCCTCTGTCCTTTCTGGATTTTGATGTCTGTGTCTTTCCCCAAGTTAGGAAAGTTTTCTGCTATGATTTGCTCATATAGCCCTTCTGCCCCTATTTCTCTTCATTTTCTGGGACAGCTATGATTCTGATGTTGTTCCTCTTAATGAGTCATTGATTTCTCTTATTCTTATTTTTCAGTTTTTAAATGTTTTATTTATTTGTGTGTGTGTGTGTGTGTGTGTGTGTGTGTGTGAGAGAGAGAGAGAGAGAGAGAGAGAGAGAGAGAGAGCCAGAGAGGGAGAGAGAGAGAGAGAGAGCAGGGGAGTTTCGAAGAGAGAGGGAGGTATTGAATCCAAAGACAGGCTCTAGGCTCTGAGCTAGCTGCCAGCACAGAGCCTGACATGGGACTCGAACCCATGAACCATGAGATCATCACCTGAGCTGAAGGCAGGCGCTTTACTGACTGAGCCACCCAGGAGCCCCTGATTTCTCTTATTCTTAAAGAATGCTCTTTTGCTTTGTTCTCCCTCTTTTATCTCCTTTATTATTCTCCATAAGTTTGTCTATGTTGCTGATTCACTGCTCATCCATTCTTGCTGTTGCGGCATCCATTCAAGTTTGCACCTCAGTTATAGCATTTTTTACTTCATCCTGAATAGATTTTACTTCTTTTATCTCTGTAGAAGAGATTATAATCTATTTTCCACCCCAGCTAGTATTCTTATCAGTGTGACACTATATTCTTGTTGAGACATCTTGCTTGTATCTGTGTTGGTTAAGTCCCTGGCTGATGTTTCTTTCTGCTCTTTCTTTTTGGGTGAATTCCTTCATTTTGTCATTTTGAAGGGAGAAAAGAAATTAATAAGGTAAAAAAGGTTTTTTTAATTAAAAAATTGAAAACACACACACACAAAGAAAAATCAAATAAATGATGCCAGATTCTAGGTGTGATTTGGTCTGGTTATTGAAAGGAGCTTGATTAGAGAAAAAAGGGTGGAAATTTAACATTAAAAACTTAAAAACAACACAAACACACAAACTCACACACAAAGTCAAATAAATGATGCTAGATCCTAGGTGTGTTTTGGTGTGGTTATTGAAAGGAGGTTGGTTAGTTAGAGAAAAATGGGGAAAAATTAAAATTTAAAAATTTAAAAACAAGACACACACACATACACAATCAAATAAATGATGCTAGATCCTAGGTATGTTTTGGTCTGGTTATTAGAAAAGAGCTTGATTGATTTCAGAATAAGGAAAAATTGAAATTAAAGATTAAAAATAACTCACACACACACACACACACACACACACAAAATCAAATAAGTGATGGTAGGTCCTTGGTGTGATTTAGTCTGGTTATTGAAGGAAGCTTGATTGATTAAAAAAAGGAAGGAAAAAGCAAAGAAAAGGAAAAAAGAACAAAACAAAAATAATGAAAAGCAACAAAAAATTTGAAAATTTAAGAAGATGAATTTGATGAAATAGAATAACTTCAAATGATGGAAATAAAATAGAATTTGAAGAGTCTACAAAAAGTAAAATATTTAGTTTAAAAAAGTAAATATTCTTAATAAAAATTGAAAATAAAAATAATTTTTTATTATCTTTCTGTATTCAAGTAAAGGACTAGAAATGAAAAATAAAGAAAAAAGAAAATTGAATAGATGGGAGAGTGAACAGACTGAAATATGATTAATATTACATCATTTTCCCTTAGAAATCAAACTATGAAGCACTTAATCGTCCATAAATTAAGCAGTTGGAGAGATTTGTGGTGTTCCTGAAGACCGAGGTTGGCCTTGTTTGGTGGGACTTAGTGAAACGACTCTGTTCTACACTAAATGGCACTGCTTAGGTTAGCTTACTGGGATGGATTGTTGTGACGCCTGTAGGTGTGTAGGCGCATGCATGGGCAAAGTGAAAATGGTGTCACCCAAGTATCCAGGCTAGTATCAGAACTCTTTGCTCTCCCTGATGAGGAATTGCACATCTGTACTTTGTCTTTGGTTTCAATTGACTCCCACTTTTGCAGTGTCCATAACCACGTGGTCAGGTTGCCAGGTGGCGCCTCATTCCTGAGTTTTATCTGAGACGTGGCTGTATTTCCCTACCCCTCACTTCTGAAGAAGTCTTTCACCCACACAGATAATCTGGGGGAAGGTCCTAGCGAGCGACGGCTGGGTGCCAGCTGCACCCATGAATGCTATTGAGACCTTGCTGCTGCCAATGTCCAGAGACTTATGGTTGGGTGCCAGACTCTCCCAGAAAAGTATTATGTGATAATGTAGCAGCAGCGTTTCCGAGATTATAAAAAATCTCACATGGCCTGAGGATCTCCCAGACTCACTCTTCTGGCAATTCGCCCTATGACCAGAGGACCACGAGGTATTTGAGATGTGGAGATTCAGACTCTGTGCTCCCCCTGTTTATAGAGTCTTAATGGAATTTAAACCCTCTTCTTTCTCCTTTCTCTCTTTTTAGTTCAGTCCCTTCGACTGTTTCCAGCTTTTTCCACTTTCACTCCAGCTGCATTTTTTTGGGGGGGGGGTGCTTTTCTCATACTTTCTACCTGTCTCCATTCTCTCTCTGCAAGCAAAAACAGCTCCCTGCCCTCCGTGTCTCCTTTCTTCCCCAGTTCACCTCTCCATGCTGTATACTTGCTGAGTTTTGTGATTCAGATTGGGCATATTGTTGTATTAATCCTCACCTTAGGAGCTGGACATCTCTGCTGCCCTGGGCCCTGCTTGGGCACACTTGGCTGGAAGTACTGCCCCCACAAACCTCAGAAGGAGGCAGGTCCCTCCTTGGTACACACACTCTTATTGCTGGAGGTGTCTTCACTGTTCTTTAGGAAGCAGAGGGAGAAGCTCTGGCAGTATCTAGATTTATGGGGCTTCAGTGTGATCCCATCCATGAATTCTGCTCTTGGGCTCTAATGTAGGGGGAGCCTGAGTCTTCACAAATATGGACCTTCAGTATGCCTCTAGACTCATTCGCATCAAATCCTGCTCCAGCTAAAGCAGACCCAGAAACTCAAGTCCAAGGCTAGATAGTAGATGATATTTCAGGCTTTGTTAGTCCCTTCTTTGTTGCTGATGTTTTTGCAACAAATCTTTTAAAATAGAAAACCCTCTTAGCTCCCATGCATACAAATGAATATGAATTTGTCCCAGTGGCCATAGTTTTTCAGCCCCTATGACCCCTAGACCAACAACCCAGGAGAGAGAGAAAAGGGCAGGGCACTGATGATGAAAGAGGATGTGTGTTTTCCACTGAAAAGTAAGCGTCTCAGAAGAAAGCTGGTCGTCAGATTTCTCAAATATAAACTCTAATTTCTTCAAGCCAAAAAAAATAGATACCTAGAAAAATTTAAGAGTTTTTATTCCCATATCTTGCCTTCCTTTATCCATCATTTTTAAAAGTTTATTTATTTTTAGAGAGAGACAATGAACAAGGGAGGGGCAGAGAGAGAGAGAGAGAGAGAGAGAGAGAGAGTGAGAGAGAGAGAGAATCCCAAGCAGGATCTGCACTGTCAGCTGTCAGTGCAGGGCTTGAACCCACAAACCATGAGATCCTGACCCAAGCTGATATCAACTGTCAGATACTTAACAGACTGAGATACCCAGGTGCCCCAACTCATCATTTGTTATTATCATTCCACATATTTGAATTCAGAGTATTCCAGCTTATATGAACTTAAGTTCATAGCAGATGGATGCTTTGAAATTCCATTAACAGCAAACCCCACACAGGTTTATTATGATTGGGATGAGGAAGGGATAGAAGACTGTTGAATGCAGGGTGAGAACGATATCCTCTTCCCCCACGGTAGGCAATGGGCTTGGGCACGTTGGGTGGGGAACCCATAGAATACAAAAGAGCAAAAGAAGGGCCCAGAAGCCCGGGACAATAGATGCTTGGAAGGACCGAAGGACCAGGCAGGCTACACTACTTTGGGAAAAGGGAGTTTCTGCCCAGGGCTCCCCCACCCCCACCCCGACTGTTCCATGACAAAGACATTCTGATCCCAGGGCCCTGCTAGGGAAAAACTGCCTTTCTGGGAATATATTCACTAAGCCTCAGTGTTTTTCTTTTTCTAAACATGCCAGTTACGAAGGTTTGGGGATTTGTTAAATAATCAGAAACGATCCCTGAAACCCCAAGTTGTGATGACACCGTTCGAGTGACCAGTGGAACCAAGCTCCAGCCTGGAGGAGGCTCAGGCAATATGCTCCAGCTCCAGGAGTGTGCTGACTAGCAAGGGGGCTAGTCAGAGGGTGGGGATGTGAGTCCACATAGCTCTGCTGGATCCCACCTATTGATTCTTAGTCATCTCATCCCTAGTGAAGTCTTCGGGAAGTGTGACCTGATCCTTCAACTTATTATGGTTTCAGGATTCCAAGCTCAGTTCCATTTCCCATTATTCTGTCTTTCTCTCTTTCTAAGTGCATGGCTCCAAATCCCTTAACTATGAATATTTACAATATCATCTTGCACAATCATGGTATGTAGAGGAGTGTGTGTGTGCGTGTGTGTGTAAATATTTAATGTATGATTAAAATAAAAGTTCTTTTAAATGTTTCCATGATAACTGAGAATATTAGATTGCTCTGGGTACATGCATAGTATCCTTCTTCATCATCATTATTTTATAGGGCTGGGACCAAAGGCTTGAAATTAAATGAAGCCTGGAGCACCTGAATGGCTCAGTCAGTTAAGCCTCAGACTCTTGATTTTAGATATGGATCATGAGATAGAGTCCGGCTTTGGGCTCTGCTGACAGCATGGAGCCTGCGTGGGATTCTCTCACTCTGCCCTCCCCTCCTCCCTCTCAAAATAACTAACTGGAGGGGCGCCTGGGTGGCTTAGTCGGTTGAGCGTCCGGCTTTCGCTTAGGTCATGGTCTCGCGGTTCGTGGGTTCGAGCCCCTCGTCGGGCTCTGTGCTGACTGCCAGCTCAGAGCCTGGAGCCTGTTTCAGTCTGTGACTCCCTCTCTCTCTGACCCTCCCCTGCTCACGGTCTCTCTCTCTCTCTCTCTGCTAGAAATAAATAAAACATTTAAAAAAAATAACTAACTGGGTAACTAACTAATTAACTAACTAAAATTGAATGACACCACTACTTCTTCTTAATACTCCAAGTATTTTTTTAAAGGGTATACCAGAATTTTGTAAGAGAGAAATCCATGAATACTCTGCAACTGAAGCTAATGGAGAATATAAGAATGGAATTTATTTTTATATTGAAAGGAAAAAGAATCTTACAATTCATAAAAGAAGAACTGCACATTTTCCCAAATGTGAACTCCAGATGCATTGTGGATATTCCTTTTATTTGCCCCGATCATACTGTGTATACAAAGGGAGTTGCTACATGCTTGTTGTCTACATTTTTAGGTAGCTCTTAGAATGTGAGCTGGAAATGTGGTGTGGGTGTTTACTGATAAAAAATGTATTTACCATTCAATCACGCTGGTTCACTTCACCATGTATTTCCTCAGAGCAGCCTGGCACTGCACAAATACTCTACTGGATTACTTGTCATGTGGTTAATAGTTTTCATGCTTAGAAAGTATCATGATGAAAGAATGCATACAAGACTCCCTTTGTTCCTGCACGGAGTTGATAATATTCTGTATACTATGATTTACTGACACTGGAATGTACTACTCCCATAAACTGTACCTTCCTGACATTCTTTTAAAATAACACATTGATCTTTGCACTCCTTGTATAAATGATTCTAGACACTATCTTGAGACAGGTTTTAGTGGAAAACGAAAAACCAAACCCAGAACATGATTATATGTGAAGCTGAATAATTTGTTAATATTGACCATTTTGCTAAGAGCTTCTTTTTAAGAAGCATAAAAGATGATCCTTCTAGAGATATGATATTCAGATTTCTTTAAGTGCATGTGGTGCTGGTATTTTATTTTCTTTGATGGAGGGGAGCTAATTTGAAGATCCCCCACCTTCCTTCTAAAAAGCCTATCTGAAATATAGTTTGTTTTCTGCCTACCGGCCTTGCGTTGGCCTCAGAAGTGAACTGTTTCTGTTTCTGTTTCTTGTGCTGCTCATCACTCATTTCTTTCTGGTCTTTCTCCATGTCTAGCTTGAGACCACCTAAGTCAGGCACAGCTCACTGGTTTCCCTTCATTTTACTTTATGTACTTCATATATTAATACTTCCAAGAGCTGGGCCATCGTCTGTGTCTCATTGTTGATGGTGAAGGATAAAACCCCTTTAACATTTTCCATTGTGTTACCTTCTCCTTCTCTGCTCCACATTCACTTTCTCTTATGCTGAATTTTCTATTCTACTTTATTTCCCTCTATTCATAAATTTTGCATCTGCGCAGCCAGGCTATTGTAAAATAGTGATGGGGTTATATCACGGGTTTGCAGATGAGCACACTGTCATGTGGTAGGTGTCTATGCGAATGATTACGTAATTTAATTTTAAACTCCTACTTAGGATTTGGTTGCCTTTGGATGAGGTATATCACAGTGGCATAAAATCTACTGATGTTGTAGGAAATCTAAAGATTAGAGGAGATTTTAAGGATTCTTGGTTATGAGACTCAAATATCTAAAATCTATGAAGGGGGTCCTTGACTGACAGACTCCCTGTTGCCCTCAGATCTCCGTGCGGAAGGTCAGGGTGCTCCCTGCCATCTTCTTCTGGTAGTCCTTGTCAAATTCTTCATTCTGGGCCACAGTGAAATAGCTCTTCCAGTCCCCAGGCATCCCTGAAAGAGGGCAAAGTCTCAATGATTACCACACAAGAGTACAGGGTGGAGTGAGCACACTCCCTTGGAGCCAACACAAGAATGGGAAAAAAAGGAAGTTTGTTTGCCTCTTAAAAATTATGTAGTGTCATGGACAAGAATGCATAATGGGGTAAGAAACATTTCTGGAATACTCTAAACAGATCATGGGGACCACAGAGTCCAATTTGGCATCTGAGAATATAAGTCTTCCATACCTTTTCTCATAAAAGGGGAGATAGAGTGGTCCAGGAGGTTGCTAGGCAAAGTGGTGTAGTTGGCCATTGGGTTGTGCTTCATTACATTGAAGGAGGTGTGATAGATTATTTTATTCAGAATTTCCTCTGGTATTTCTTTCTCCAGGAACTTCAAAATCTTCTGAATTTCCCGTTTTGGGTCCTGGATGTAGAATAGTTATACAAAGCAAATAATTTTGAATTTTCCATTAGGGATGACATTCTATGTGGCAAAACAGTGTTTGGGGAGGAATGAGTTAAGGAGTCAGTTCAAATATATTCAATACACATCCCTCAGATGATGACTACATGCAAGGGTGCTGCCAAGACCCAAAGATGAGAGCTGTTCCTGCCCTCAGGAAGCTTGCCCTACCATAGGGAGATGAATGTAAACATAACTAATGAGAAAATATGTTGCCCACACAGAGAGAGAGAGACATGAGATTAGTGTAAAGCAACAATTATGTCTCCTAGTAGAGATCAGGAAAGGTTGTATAAGGGAGAAAAATGTTGCAGATGAGGCACAGTGTGACTAACTCTAGTATTTGAGATATAAAAGATGGCAAAAAAGAAAAAAACCCTGTTAGTTTAATAGAAGGTCAGTAAGGGGATAAATACAAAGGGATCTCAGGTTGATGCAGATATGTGAATTCCTGTGCACTGTTTCTTTGATCAAAGAGTTGCAGAAAAGGAACTATAGCTTTTGATTAGTTTTCTCAGCATTCACACAAGAAGCATTCTGTAATTCTAGGACACTAACCCTTGGGTCCTGAGAGTGATTTTGTCCTGCCTCTCATACACAGTGACTTGAAATGGAGAAATATCCCAATATGTGAGACCAATCCTGCCAATGTTTATCTGGAGTAAATGGTTTATGATGTGGGCCTGGGGTGTGGAAGAGGGAGAAAAAAACTCTCCCTGAACATTCACCGAACACAACTAGGTACTTTACATATATGATCTTATAAATCCTTACGATAATTTCACTAGATACAAAATGAGATGATACCCATTTTGTAGGTGAACACATGGTTCATAAGTGTCAGGATTAATTCAACTATAAAAGCATGTGATATTTCCTGAGGAGGAAGGATCTTCTGGAAATTGTGAACTGAAGCAAAGAAAATTGAGAAGAGCAGAGAAATAGTCAGAACTTTCAAGGATAAAACTGAGTCAAGAAGAGTGTTATGGAGAGAAAGGACTCGCACTGAAGGCTCTTCTGTGGTCAAGCCCACACACAGGATCCCGACTGTGGTTTGCTGCCCTGGAGAACATGGTGGTCTGATGTGGACTGTACTACCCCTCACCTCCTTCATGTCCTCATAGAAGACGTAGAGAATACGGTGCTGGTCTTTCGCATCCCACCATCCCTTCACATGGTCATACCAGGAGCCCCATAGCACTGGAGGGAAGAAGAAAGAAGTGGGAGCGGGGCATTTATATCCATTTGAAACTTATAAAACGAGCCTGGATGTCTCAAATAAAAGAGAAAAAGACAAAGCCCTGGAACTTACTAGCACATTAGAAATTGTGTAGTTGCCAGGGATCATAATCTTTCTTTCCCTTGCATTGCTACATGGTGCCTAGATTAGTGTGACACAATGAATATTATCTCCTAGTAGGATGATTTTGATTCCTAAAAATCTAGAATTACCATGTATTTGGTCACCTTTTTGCTCTGTAATGGTGAATTAGAGGAAGAGAGGTGCCCTCGATGCCTTCTGTTGGCCCTGCCAAATTCACTCTGCACCCTGCTTCACCCTGTGAGGTTGACCTCCAGGGACTGCAGTAATGCCTCCTTTGTGCTCAGGCTCCCACGTGGGCTTTGACAGGAAAAGGTACTCACAGGCTTTTGGAAGCAAGAAGAGAATAAGGAAGGTATGTTTATTTCCCTGATGCTCTTCCTGTTGGCTCACTGTGGTACTGTTTCTCCTACTGACGGCTTCAGCTCCTGTTAAGGGGCCCTGTCCTTTTCCAGGTGTGCAATGGCTCCTGTCTGGTACTCATCCAAGAACACTGTATTTCCATTTGTTTGTTTCTTTAAAATCTGCTCAAAGCTTCCTAAATAGTCTCTTAGCTAAATTCCCCCCTAAATGCTCCATTTTGAATGTGCCATCACATCCAACCAGGACCTTGATGACTACAATCATTCAATGAAAACCCATCCTTTCTGAAGTCAGCAGTGAAGAAGGAAACATGAATAAGGACATCTGCACCCACAATTTCTTCTCACTCACCTTTTCCAGCTTTGAATGCCTCAACAAACTCCTCCCATGTACCAGGGTTAGGTACTAATTTAGCCATTCTTGAGAAATGGTAGTAGGACACCACAGTGTCCTTTGCATTTCTAGCCACATAGATAATCTGAAACCATCCGGCAAAGGGGATTGAGATAGAGAGAAAACAAAACAGAGAAATATTATCTCTCACTACAGAGGATCTTGTTATTGGAAGAATCTTAGACTATCCCATTTGAGTATCTGAACGTGTCTACATTTTATTTTTTCTGGTCAGGATGACCACATCTTCCAGTTTGCTCAGAGTTCCAACGTATATATGTGGTCTTAGATAAAGATTATGAGCATTCCCCTTTTCTTAAAAGTATTCTGGTTTGCATGATAAATACTATGGTCACCCTAACTATTATATTACTGGAGGCTAAAGAGACCACTGTGTTTTTTTCTATTGCATAAGGTAGGTCCTCCTTGGCTTGTACTAAGTGAGGACTCTAGGTTATTGTATGGGGGTAGCTAATGCAGTCAGCCATTTGGTCTCACCTGCACATGATGAACTGCAGCTTTATAGACTAATGATATCATTCCTACTTTTCATATGTGGTGAGATTGCAGGGCCTTTGAGGGCAGTGCTACATCTCTCTTTGGAGCTGCCTGTGATGATTCTTCAAATCGCAAAAGCAGGGGTGTGGTCTGGCCAGGGAGAGCTGACTTCTTTCCTTCGTGTCCTGTGTTTCCCTTTTCCCCATATCGTCCAGATTCCCATGCTCACCTGTGCTGCTGTGTGAATTCAGCAGAGCTGGGGTGGACAAGCATATTAATGGTGACACAAGCATTCTTGTATCTCACTTACTGAACAGAATTTTTGTGTCCAACACAACAATTCACCCAATAGTATTTCTCTCTCGGCCAATCTCCCCACGCTCTTCCTTTCCCAGCTGCCTTTCCCCGACTCCTGTCTTAGAGGAGTACAAACTCAGCATGTTTTTCTTTATTTTTTTCTTACTGATTGATTTTTTTTCATATATTTATGAAAGCATGTAGGGAACCAAAAAGTGTGACACAGCTGCACCATCTTATAATGTAAATACGTTTCTTAATGCTGGTATTGGTTATTGCCTTTCTGTAAGCTTGAGTAATTGTGAAGGGGAGGTCTGGGCTAGATGGGGAGCATATTCAGTGTGCTTGTGGCAGGAGTCAGATGACTTGGATATGACCTAATGCCCGGTACATTTTCTGAGAATCTGCTGACCAGTCTGTGTGAATCCCCCATGGATGCGGTAACAAATTACTAGACATGTAGTGGCTGAAACAATAAGAGATCTATTCTCTTGTGGTTCTGGAGGCTTGATTTCCCTGAGCTCAGGTCAAGCTGTTGGCCCTTTGGTGGCACTAGGGGAGAATCCCTTCACTTACTGTTGCTAGCCCCTGAAGGCCACCTGCATTCCTTGGCTCTTGACTCAATCCCTGGCTTCACTTGTCACGTCTCCTACTTCCTTTGATCTTCTTACCTCCTCCTTAAAATAATCCTTGTGATGATACTTAGGGCCCCCTTAATAATCCAGGATAATCTTTTCATCTCAAGATACCCAACTTAATCAAATCTACAAAGTTTATTTTACCGTATAAGGTAGCATTAACAGGTTCTGTTGATTAGCACATGGATATCTTTAGGGAATGGTTGTTTAGTTTACCACTGTATCATAAAATGAAAAATGTTGGGCTAAACTCTCTACTGTCACTTCCTACTCAAAGCAGCCTCAATTCCAAGCAGATAAAAAGAGGTGCTGCTATTGAGATTTTTACATTTTTAGGAGGATTGGTTTTATTGAAAAAAGTGCTACTATGATGATTAACAAAATGTTATTGTGTCTTCTCACATTGTATCTACAATATGTGGGGGAGAAGAATGGAGGAAATAGTGGGGGAGAGGGAGAGAGGCAAACCATGAGAGGCTCTTGAATGCTGAGAACAAACTGAAGACTAATGTGTGTGTGTGGGGGGGTGATGGGCATGGAGGAGGGCACTTCTGAGGATGAGCACTGGGTGTTATATGGAAACCAACTTGACAATAAACTATTTGTAAAAAAAAAAACATTTGGAAATAATATTGCTTCTTGAGCAGAATGAGTCATATATGAATGATCTATCTGTGGGAATAAAGAAGAAAGTTTTCACAAATCAAGTTAACCTGGGAATAATCTCATGGAAGCAGATAAGGAATGGGACAGCCTATTGGTATGTGGAGTCCTATGCAATTGTAGTGAACCTCGTTTGGAGATGGGAGACGGGCAAGATGAAGAGCTGTGACTCATGGAACCCCAGAAAAAGCAGAATCAAAAGCAATCACTTGCCCTGTTTATCTAAGCACCACACATAGGAGAAAGTGTCTTGGCTAAACAGACGTGACCCTTATGGTTTTCGTGGTAAGCATACAGTATAGGTCTCTAAAGTAGCTTGCTTGCAGGGAGAAGATGTGCTGGTCTGGTTGATACAAACATTTTGATTCTGCTGGATGGCTACACTTTTCACTGCAAGTTTGTAAGTTCATATTGTGCTCATATTACATATTTCATTGAATTTAAGACTCAGTGATGAAACAGGTATAATAAAAAAAAAACCCACTAGAATTTTGGTGTACATTACACATTGAACCTGAACCTGGAAGTGTCAAAATAAATGAAAATTGTTGAAAATGGAGGACATAGTGGTATAACGGTTCCTGGGAGCTTGCTCCACAAGATATGCTGTAAGCGTGGTCAGTGTAGTATCATGGTCTTACAGCTGTCCATCCTTCTTTGTGTTGCTCTACCTTCCCCTCCACAGGGTTTCCCTAAATAAATCCCTTTTATGCCTTTGCTTTTGCTTCTTAGATGATTCAAACTAAGATAAAAACCTTCTTCTTGAAATATGTGCTTTGTTTCACCACTTGCTGTCTTTGGATGTGGCTTCGTTGGCAGCTAATCAGAATGATTTTTTTTCTGAAAACTTCCTAATATGTACCCAGAAATAATATTTTGAAGGAAAGTTGGATCCAGGATGGAGTATGTGGGAATGTGGGGGTAAGGCCACCATCTGATCTATACCTCCATTGGTTATTTATCTTTCAACATCTTTGATTGTTTCCACTTAGAGACAGTGATTGTCCATATGACCAAAATTGGGCTTGAAAAGTTGGCTTTTCCTACCTTTGAATTTTCTTTCCAGAAGGAAGGTGGCAGCAGCTGAACAGGCAGGTGAGTCTTCATAGTTCTGGGAGAAGGCATTTTCTGGGCCAGATCCAGACCTGAGAAAGAAGGCCACACCATTTACTTGACTATTTTTCATCAGCCTCATGAATTCGATATTATTGTTTTGTTGAACATCTGGAATGAGATTTACTGAATAGTAGGTTTTGCCTAAAATTATGGTTTTACATGTCTATATGCTTCCGTCCTGATTATTTGATGAATTGGTTGTACTTGTGTGGGAAGATGAAGATGCTTTGGGAGGTCTGAGGTTGGTGATAACTATGACTCAACAACCACTTGGATATTTTGTCCTTTGGGGTTTTCTATTACTGCAATGAGTAGTAGATTAAAGCAGCCGGAGAAGAGCTGGTGTCCCTCTTGACATAGGTGGGCTATAGGCCAGCTCTATTAGGCCAGCAGTTCCATCAGTCTTTCTTTCAACCTCTACTTTCCAGGCCAAAAACTGCAACAGCCACTATTCAAACACCACACTGGTCTCTGTGCTGCACTATGTTTTTAGATGAAAAATGGAGCCTTACAGTAGTCAGGTAATTTCAGTAATTTCTCCAAGATAGTAACAATGACAGCCAGGAGTGAAAATCAGTTAGTCTTTGGTGGGCAAAGCCACTGATGGGGGGTCAGGGGAGGCATCTTAAGAAACTTTGTGGAAAGGAGTAGAGAGGCAAGGAAAAAGTAGATAAATCACAACAAAATCCTCCCTGGAAACAATGTCCAATGCTGAGGGTTAAAATACCAAATACAGGCTGGGGTTTGATCGCACATCACCAGTGTCAGGGAAAGGGTTTGCCAGTGTGGCAGAGAGGCAGCCTTGGTTGGAGAAGCAGAGTTTCTGGTGGAAAATCAGAAGGGGGAGGAACCCCCTGGAAACCTTGCGGTGATGGGAAAGAAGGAAGTAAGATAAAGAAAATTAAAGATCCTGCTGAAACGAAAGCAGCATACCGATTCCTCCTCCCCACCATCCACAATGCCACCTGTGAACAAAATGGCACAGTGGAGCGCAGAATTCACAGAAGAAAGTGCTTTCAAACTAGAAACTATGGTAATAAAATGAATACAAGCAGAACAAAGCGGATCTCATGAAAACAAAACTGCTATAAAAAACAGGAAAAGTAAATTGAGGCCTTTAACCTAATGAAAAGTCTCCTTTGAAAACCAACTACAATCCTAAATAAAATTGTAATACAATACTCCAATCTTGACTAAATGTTACAATCAAATGTTTGGGAAAAGGAACAAACAACTCAGAAATACAAAAATTAAGAACTGAAATAGACAAAAACCCGCAAACAAATAAATATAAATATAAATAAATGAAAAGTAGACAAATGAGAAAAGATGTGATGGAACTGAAAAAAGAAAAAGGGACAATAGCATAAGTGAAGATTAAAACATAAGGTTGACAATGAAGGATAGGCTTGAAAGGAAATTTAATAAAGGATGTTGAAGAAAGGCAAGAAGATAACCAAGAGGTGGGCAGTGAGGTAAATAAACAAGCAAAAAGGGTCAGAGAGAAAGTGTCTGAGGTGGAACACAGACATGGCAGCTCTAACATTGGTATAAACTACAGTTCCTGAGAAAATTAAAATGGTGGAATAGAACTAGTATTTAAACTTATAATCCAAACAAACTTTCTTGAAAAGAAGACTTGAATTTGTTGAGACTTTAGCTCATCTACTCCATAATATTGTCTCCAATCTATTCTGGGTGGTCAAGCCACCTACAGGGGACTTGAGCATGCCAGTGCATGCTCCAGCTGCATAACAGTCTGCAGACACTGCCCAATGGCCCTGGGATCAACAGTCTCTGTTGCCCCCCAGGGCCTTCCTCAGGAACACTCCTTTAGAGAAGACCCCTGTGGAGCCTACCAAAACTCTGTTCCTTTTGGTTTGAATTGACCAATCTGGAATTAGCCCAGAAACAGCAAAGCTTTAGACGTCTGGACTGAAATAAGGGCATGTGCCCCAGGTCCTGTCTCTCTATTTGTATCCTGCCTTGACCTCTCATTTGGCCCCTCAAGGCATGCCCTGCGCTTTCTCCAAGACCAGGGAGTAGTCAACAGCTCTATCTCAATTCCTTGTGGTCTTTTCTTGAACTGAGGCTCAGCAGAGCACCAAATGTTACTTTAACAAAGTCAAAATTAGCTTCACAAGCAGGATGGGCTGAATCAGCTTGCTTTTGATAACAAATACATTTTAGTTTCAATGGCTTACTGACTGGCTTTCTCAAATGCATAATTCCATTGGGAAGGAGCCAACCGCCTACTGGAGTTTGGTTGCACTGCTTTGCCCTACTGCATGTTGCCTTTTCAGAGAGCTGCCCCAAGTTTCCATCCCAAAAGTGCAAGCTACAAAAAAAGTAACCAGAATTCGGCCAAACCTTGAGAGTATTGTGAATCAGAGCTGGTTTAAGGAGCTGTGGATGTATTTTTCACTTATTAGTGCCCAGGGGTTACCCTCAGTGACTGGTAGACTTTGAGTGTGTTTCTCAGCTCATAGAACAGACCCAGATGCTGACTGTTATGGACAACTGGCTAAGATTTTAGCGAAACCCTTTTGCCTTTAGTTAATAGAGGGTAACATGTGAGTAGCACACCCTCTCCATGTGTAGGACCAGATAAATGTGCAGTGCCCATAAGACAAGAGGGAGACTCCCTGTCACTGATTGCCTATGCTTATGGGATGCACTAGGACTATAAGTTCTAACCTGGATTATAGGGATGTCCTCACTGTGAAAGTCATGGCCTCCCAAAAAGACAAGAGTGAGTTCTACCGGGTCCACGGTCCCTCTGTCACTGCATACCTTGCTGCTGTGGCAGCTTGTCCCCTGACCCTATGGGGTATCAGAGGTCCCACTTCTGCTGTATAGTGGCACAAAATCTAATAGCGTAATACAAATGATCTGAGTACCTGCTCCCTTTATCAACTAAAACGGCTGAGGAAATTAGCAAGCTCTGTATTTAATGTAAAACACTCACAGAGGTGGTTGGACACCACTCACTGGACACTGCTCAGTGTCATGGCGTACCAACATACAAAGGCACTGGTTCTATACTCTAGGGACCTAGGGCCAGCTCTAATGATCCTGCCACCACTGGTCTAGTGGAGACTTTCACTAAAGCCAACAAAGTCAATTGGGATACCCTGAGGAGGGAAGCTGCAGGTATTGGCCACTAGAGAAGTCTACCACAGATGTTTCCAGTGAGTATTTACAAAGTCAAATCAGTGGTAGGTAATAGAGAATTAGAAGCTGAAATTTGAAACCTTACACATCTCAAGGTTAAAAATATTTTAAAAGACTGTATTGAAGGAAGAAGGAAATGGGACTGACTAGGTGTTGAAAGTATTTAATACTGACTCTGAGTAATTATTACTCAACTCACAAAGATGAGTCAACTAACCAGTATTTACAACAAGCCCCAAATGCACAACTTTTTAAAAAACCCCAAAAGCCTAAAGGCCAAATTCTGGAGAGACACAGATGACCCAACCCCCAACCCACAAGGGACCCCAGGACTAATTCAACCAGAATTCAAGCAAAAGCTGCAGCCACAGATGATCTCTGTGTCCTAACTGGGATGTCTAATCACAGGGAGATCCAAACCCAAGGGCACAAGCAAAGATACGGATATAGAGGACAAATCCCATCCTCTGCTTACTTGGATCTTCATGGCTTGTTGTGGAGTCTGCCCTTTTATCACAGTTATTACTGCAAAGGTTCAAAGCCAGTGGAAGATATTTGAGGAGGTCCAACTCTTTCCCTGTATGATTGATGTGGTCCAGTGGATCTGTCACTCTTTTGAATATAGCAACCCATCCAGATGACCTGGCTTTCATCTCTAATCCCGAGGAAGCCCCGACTGCCTCTGAATCTAGAGAATTCCTCTTCCAGGGAGCTCCCACCAAATGACAGGACCAAAGTTCGTTTTATGAGGAACTCCCATAATATTCCAGAGGCCATGCTGGGAATAGACATGACAGCTCTTCCTTCATGACGGAGACACTCTGTGAGATGGGGGTCCCCAATGATCTCATATCTGGACAGTTATGGTGCGAGCTCCTCTAAAAAACTCATGTTCATCTTGCAAAAAAGCCCAATCTCAATGGCCCAGATGACTTTAGGGGATCTCAAAGCCCCCTCTGCCCCAGACAATATCACTGACTTGTGGGCCTGACAAATTCCCTGAGCATTACCCTAGAACTGAATGGCTGCTGGAGCTTCTCACCTCCTGGGGATAACTGCGTAATCATGACTCTTGTAGTCCATAAGGACAAAGGCAGTATCTAGACATTCTTTTCTTTGTCAAACGCCAGAGCCCAAGTCCTAGTAATGCCAGGTAACCCTTCTAAATTTCCCAAAGAATCTCCTACAGCCTACGAATCAGAGCTGGTAAAACCACAAAGGGAGTACAAAGAAAGCTGGGTATGGCTTTCCAAAACAGTTACCAGTGGTGGTGGCCTCCTTGTCTCTCTTTTTCCCTATTATAGGTTTGTATGCATTTACTTCATGACATGCCTGGTAGAATAAACCCAAATTCCTGGATTTATTCATTAAAAGCTGCCAGGAAGAACCTGGCCAGTTTCCTCTTCCAGGAGAAAAACTAAATGCACCACACTATTGACTGAGTACACAGGACCTTAGGTCTGTCATTAGAGATATGCTTGAATTGGGGTCACTAGCCACCCCACCATCTCATACTTTAATAGCTGCCTGGTCTGGCCAGTGTGAAAACTGGCCACAAAAGAAGGGAGATTAATAATTGACTATTGGGGGGTGCCTGGGTGGCTCATTCATTTAAGTATTCCACTCTTGATTTCGGCTCAGGTCATGATCTCACGGTTTGTGAGACTGAGCCCCATACTGGTCTCTGTGCTGACAGTGTGGAGCCTGCTTATGATTCTCTTTCTCCCTCTATCTCTGTCCCTACCCTGTTCAGCTCTCCCTCACCTCTTTCAAAATAAGTACACTTAAGAAAATGAAACACTTAAAAAAACACAATTGACTATCAAAACTTAAATGCACAGATTTCTGTCATTAAGGTTCCCTTTCCCGATATTATAGATAAGTAGATGACATCCAAAAATTTGAAGTCCTTACTTTTCTGTCCTAGATGTAGCCAACATATTTCACTTGGTCCTGGTAATGGAAGAGTCACAGCTTCAATTTGCGTTCTGTTTCAAGGGCATCTTGAACCTTTACTTGGCTAACCATGGGTTATTTAAGCATTTAAGCACCCTGCTGTTGCATATAACCTATGCAGACAAACTTAAATTCACTCAGAGTAACCCGTTGTTGTCTGCAGTATTGTATAAGTGGCATTTTCCCTTTTGAACCTTTTGAGGATGCCATCCAGGAGACTTATATCTAGTAATGGACCATTAGCTTATATCAGATCCAAGGACCAGCCACTTCTTTCAAGTGTCTTGGCATAATGTGGCAGCTGAGGACTGTGACATTTTTCTCACTATAAAACAGCAACTTCTTAAAATTAAGCCTCCTGTTTCATTAGAGCAGACAAAGCACATATTAGCTGTCTTACCTTTTGGGGGCAACACATTCTACACTCACCATTTCACTAAAACCTATGTGTGCTTTAGATGCAATCCAGCTTCTTTCCATTTAGGAGAACTTCACCAAACTGTCTTGCATCTGGCCCAGCAAGCCATATAGCAGGCCCTGTCCTTAGTCTCTCTGGGCTCAGCCTTCTGAGTTGAATCAGTGGAGACATCTGATTAGGCCTTGTGGAGTCTTGGGACTAAGCACAGCTTTATCTGGCTGTCCATGGGGCCTGGACCAAAGATCTGGCCAAGACAGCAGTCTAGCACATGCCACTTGAGCACCAAATTTTGGCAGTCCACTGGGCCCTTTTAGAGAAAAAGGCATTCATAGCCCGTGGTGATTTGCAACAAGTCCTCATCCTTAATGGGTTAGCCATTCAACCCAGCAAAGGCTCAGCAATGCCCTGAGGCCTCATTCTTAAATTGAAAATGGTACCTTTAAAAAGGACTCAATCTGATGTCAAGGGCCTTTCCAGAGTACAGGAGGGTGAGGCTCCCCCAAGCACAGCCTCATGCCTACTGTTAATGGAGGTACAGCTGGTGGCACCCGCACTGTTGGCCTATCTAGTAGTTTGAGAAGCTCCTTGGAACCAGGTGTCTGGCATGGAAAGGGAGCCAGTGTTCTTCACGTACAACAGTGCTGCCATCGTACACAGTGCCACCCACCAGTAGGCTGCAGTGGTCATCCTGCTACCCCGTATCCCTAGTCAAGGAGGGCACTCCTGGCTTGGCCCAGATAGCAGGGTTGGTGGCAGTGTGCTTGACTCCACAATAGGCCACAAAGTGAGACTTCCAAGAGCCTATATTTTTACTGATTCCTGGGATGTTGGCCGTGGGCTCTTAGTCTGGTCTGGATAATGACAAAAGGATAATTCAATGTCTCCAGGTGCCTCCATTTAGAGAGGGACAACCAAGTCACGTATGCCACTTATAGTCACTCATGTCTGTGCACACATGGCAACAAATACCAGAAGCACGTTCTAATAACATTGCAGACTCCTTGTCCCAACATTCCAACAACATTCCAGACATAACCTTCATATAACTATTCTTCCAGAAATACCATGCCCACTAGGAGAGTGGGCCCCTGTTACATCGGGCCACAGGGGAGCAATAGCACTCACTGGGGAAACCGGTGTGGAATCATTTTCACCCTTGCTCTATCTAAACTGGTGGTAGATAATTGCCTCTTGTCCCCAGACAAAACTGGTAGGTTCCCAGGTCAGTGTGACAACTTGTGATGGCAAATTTGTTGTATCAGACTGCTGCTGCCCTCTGCAGGAGCTAGTGGGTATGTAAACACCATCAACAATAGCTTCTCGGGATGCCTATGGGCTGTTCTCTAGAAACACTGCTTCCTATTGTGCAACATCCTTCCTAACCAGATATGTGCATGTCCCCTTACACCCACGAGACATTACAGATTCAGATCAAGGAACATGGAACTGCTTCCACCTCCCAAGCAGTTCAGTAATGGACTCTGGAACATGGAATTTTGTAGAATCTCCACCTAGCTCACTAGCTCACTGGTCCCAAGCAGGGGGACTTGTAAAGAGGAACAATGGCTTTCAGACACAAGCTCCTCAATTTTAAACACTAGGGGACCCCCAAATGCACAGAAATTTTACCCATGGCTCTAATACTGCTTGATTCCTGGCTCTTAGCTCTCCATAACCCCATACCAACTACATGTCTTCTTTAAAAAACCCTTTCTATTATTGACAGGGACCCTTGTCTCCTCTGACCTCAAGGAGGATGTCATTCACTTTTGTTCACTAGATGAATGCCCTCACCATTGTGATCTTTCCAGTGTCTCACTGTCTTTCACATGCTGGCAACCTGATCAGGGGTGGATTGTGCAATATGACCCTCTCTAATAGCCCAAGAACAAACCCTACCAAATTGCTAAGAGGTCATGATTATACAAATTTCATTGGCCCAGATCATGGTCCCCTAACAACCACAAAGCGAAGTACACTGGCTTTGCTCACTATTCTGGTTTTAGGGCTGGATAATTAAATCAGATTCATAAATAAGTTTTGCAAGTTTTATCATGCCATAAAATTATGATTCCAGGGTCAACTAGTGGGAATGTGGATCTCAGAGAGAAGAAAAAGGTATTCTGTCTAGTGGATGCCAGTCACATTAGGAAATAAAGTCCCCAAAGGAACCATAGAATCCTATGGTGGCTCTCAGTGGATGCAGCCCAGGTCTCTACCCACTCCAGATTAAGAGGTAAATGACTCCTTGCTCCTAAGCAAAAAACCTCCCCTTTTTGTAGCTATCCATATTGATTTCCCTGAAGGACACCCCAGAGGCTAGCCAAATGCATATTCTCTTTCCTTATTGTAGCTACCTTGGATAATAGGGTTGTTAGTAGATCCCTCCAGCCTAACTCTATCTTGGAGGGTGGCCTGCATAATTGGTTCCTTAAGGCCTCAGGCACCATCACCTTCTTCTCCTCCCACCTTAGAAGTTAAGATGTAAAACCACCAACATCAGATTTCCCCCACCAACATTCCAGGTAAAAATTAATCATGGGGAACAAATTGTCTACATGGACTTGAAGAGCCAAAAATTAAGTCCTCCATTAAGAGAAACCTCGGGCTGCACATAGCCTCAGTCCCAGTCCCAGGAAAAGCCTCAGACTCTTCAAGGCTAAAGCCATCCTCAGACCGCCCTCAGTTCAGCTGATCAAAAAGAAAAAAAAGAAACATTCCTATGGTCTGAGTCAAGGCTGGAAACTGCAGATACAAACTAGCTCCTTCTGCTTCTGTACCATTGCTTAAGGCTTGAGTTTCAGCCTCCCCGGAACTATCAGGCAGCTGCACACTGCCCAAGGCCAAAGAAACTGGCCACCACATCACTCCACCACACTACCCTGGCAACACTCAATCAGGAAAGGCCAGCAGCCACCCTCCGCCTTACTGAAGGAAGGGCCTAGGGAGAGAGAAGTTAACCTGTTAGTCGCCGAACGAGACCCTAGACTCGCTCTATGATTGGCTGAATTCAAAGGTATCCTAAATGTTGTAATTGGATCCCGCCAAAAACCTGATGGTGGGAACCAATCAAATATGGTATATGTTCATATTTAAATATCAACCAATGACAAACCTGTAACCATAGAGATCTCCTGTTCCTCCCCACGACTTGTTTACTCCTGTCTATAAAAAGGCTGCAAAGGCTTTGTTCAGGGCCTCTCAGCATCACCGGCAACGAGTGCGCGGAGGTCCGGGTTCGAACCTGCAAATAAACAACCCTTGCCGATTGGCTTTGACTCTGGTCTCTGGTGGTCTGTTTTTGGGGTCTCTCGAACTCTAGGTGTTTCAGACTCATGTAAAATGTGTTCAGTGTTTAAGCTAATTTAAGTTTGTTGGTTTGAGATAGAAAATGTTTATCAACATTAAGAAAAACAACTTTAATTCTATCTCTTTGTTAAAGGTTGACTAAGCTCATGTTCTCTGTTCCCATTTGCTAACAAAAGGAAGACTTAAAGTGATGGGTAATTTTGTCTGTTTCATAGTTTTCATGGGTAATTGTTAAGATAGCTTTCAAAGACCTTGGTAACCTAAAACATTCAGGTTTTGCTTGCATGATAAATTATGATTAAATACATTAGATATCTAACTAGATAAGAGGCTAAATCACTAATAACTAGATGTAGGTCTGTGATTTTGACTTGTTGCAGAAAACAAAAAAACAACAGAAATTTGGAACTGTTGAAAACATGCTTTGCTTAATGGATTCATAAGTTTGCCATCTCAAAAAAAATTATGATGTAACATAGAGTTCACAATTGGTTACTACTTAGTTTCCACTGGAGACTAAGGTTTCTAAAAGTAAAATTCTGCTGCATGTAGTTAAAACTGATAAAAAGAAAAAAAAAAGAAAAGCAACTCTGTATGTCAAAAAGGAGATATGAAAGAAAGACATAAGAAATGGAAATATATTTTTGTTGAAGGCAAAAGAAAGTAATTTTGTCCTAAATGAGACTGGTTGTTTGGAGAAAAATGGCTTGGGACAAAATATAAATGTAAGGAAAAGTGGTAGAAGGTTTTTGAAGAAAAATCTTCAAAAAAAAAAATTCTTTATGTGTGGTCAGGACAGACTAGATTTAAAATAAATGGATTTTAAAATTACACAGGGTTAAGATTAAAATTCCTGCTTCTTTGACCCAAAGGCTGGGAAAATGATGGCAATATTCTTGGCCCAAGCCTCCAAATCCTCCACATTTGTGTTGTTCCTGTTTAGCAGAAGAATGGATCTCTATGCCATATGAGGCATGTATATAAAGGGCTTTTACTAAGACACATGGGAGCCATTTTACTAACCTTAGCTCATTGTAGGACACAAATGGATATCTCCATGGCTGAAACATAACTATGTGAGCATTGCTGAAAAAGGTAGGGGGATAGACCTTGACTTTGGCTCCTGATCTCCCTCCTTCATTGGCCAGTGATCAGTATGTAACTTACTGCTGAGCCAAAATAAAATCAGTGGATCCCACAACAACCAGGAAAGCATTTCTTGGTCACAGTCCTTACCCTCAATGATCTATAGGTGGGAAACGGAGGGGGTATAAAGAAAAATAAAAAAACTTTGCATTACAAAGTTTAAGGCAGATAAAAGGAGTAAGGTAAGGTTTCTGACTGGATAAATATATAAAAGCTTTTCAGAATATTATTACATATGTTTTTGAGTTGACTTGGAAAAATATAATGCTTTTGTTAAAGCAGATTCTTAATTAGACAGATATTTTGGGGAGAAAAAATTAAGGAAATCTGAGATTTAGCCCTTAAATTATGCTAAATTAGCCACTATTTTACAAACACAAAATGGAAGCCCAATGGTCCTCCTAGAAAGGTTGAGGGAGGCTCTCATGAAATATATGCCTATCCCCTCCCGTCTCCCAACTCCCTTAAATTTGAGATAATTTTAAGGCTCAAATTTGTCACTCAATCCTCCCTAGGTATTCAGAGAACATGCACAGATTGGCTGTTGGCCTTGCAGGGACCTGGAGGAGCTCCTATGAGCTGCCAATTGGGTGTATTACAAACAAAACAGAAAAGGAAGCTTAAAAACAATCTGCGGCCTTAGTTGTGGCCTTACATACTATGTCAGACCAGACTTCCCGAGGTCCCGGCACCAAGTGCCATTTATACGTCCATTCAGAGCACTAAAATGAGAATGTCCTCAGAGGGACAACCAAGATGAAAACCCCGTAAACCATGCCCCGTGTGTGGAAACAATCACGGGAGATCTGAATGCCCTTGGGAACCTCTATCTGTCAGGGCTCAGATTACCAATGTCCTTGGACAGGACTAACCAGGGCCTGGGGCTCTTCACAATGGCTCCCCTAGACAACTGTCTATCAGAAGCCCAGAGCCTCGGGTAACACTAAATATAGAAGGAAAACTGGTTGATTTCTTTCTTGACACTAGAACTACCTTTTTCTGGCCTCCCTTCCACTCCAGGCCAACTGTCCAAATGCAGCATGACAATTAGAGGCATCTCTGGAAAACTTCTAACTAAATTATTCTCTCAGCCCCTGGGATATTTATGGGGAAACCTAATTTTTTTAATCCTTCTTTCGTAATAATGCCAGAGAGCCTTACTCCATTGCTAGAAAGGGACGGGACACTGTAAGTAAATTAGAGACTATGGTGCTACTAACTCCAGGACAGAGAAATAGTTACGTGAGTTTTGGAAATAACTGGATATTGTAGGCTGTCGATACCAGGGTTCAGGAAAATATTTTTCTGCTCTATCAATTATTAAAGGAGACTCAATCCCACATACTCTCCCCTCCCCACTCCCAATAAACTGGGTTCTGACTCCTAAACACTGTCCCCAGCCCTTGGAATGGCTATAAACAGAGCAGGACAATTACTATTACCAAGCTCACAGAGCTAAAAGGTCATTACAGGATCATGTCTTTCATTCAGGACGGGACAAAACTTATCAAATGGCCCAAGGGATGTTTACTGGAAAAAGATTTGTCAAGGACAGTTCTGCAAGTAATATCAGCTTGTGAAGTATGTCTTAGAAACAATCCTTTCAACCACAAACTTGCTCTCCCAGACAATCAAGGAACTTGAGACTATCCAGAAAGACTAATAATTAGGTTTCACTCATGTGCCAACATAAAAAAAAATCACCATCTCTTTGTATGGGTTAATACTTTTACTAATTGGGTAAAGGCCTTCCCCTACAAGCCAGAAAAGGCACAAAAAGTATTAAAATCCTGTTTTATAAAATAATGCCCAGATTTGGTTTACCTAAAAATTTGCAAATTAATAATGGTAAATGGGGTCACCTGGGTGTCTCAGTTGGTTAAGGGTCTGACTTTGGCTCAGGTCATGATCTTGGGGTTCATGGGTTCGAGCCCCGTGTCAGGGTTTGTGCTGACTGCCAGCTAAGAGCCTGGAGCCTGTTTCAAATTCTGTATTTCCTTCTCTCTCTGACCCTCCCTAGTTCACGCCGTCACACACACACACACTCTTTATGTCTCTCTCTCTCATAAATAAATAAAACTTTTTTTAAAATTAAAAAAATAATTCTAAATGGTACCTTGACTCTGTATCTAGCAGAACTCCTGGCTTCTGTAAAAGTTTTACACATCAAAATAAAGCAGACTGTCTGCTTAAACTCAGCAAAACTCTAAATAACAACTCTAAATAACAACTGCTGAAAAAAAATTTTTTTTTACTTAAGTTAGGGCCAAACTTTTGGAAATAGAGCCACCATGAATTACTTACGGCTTTTGCTTCTCCATCACTTGGGTTATGAGAGATTCCCTGACATGTGTTATTTACAAAATCAGGGTCTCTCCTAGATGATTTGACAGGATTGGAAACTGTAAACATTAAGATGCCATCTTGTTGGTCAATATAATCTTTACTTTGTGTTTTTCTCTTTGTGTCTACTAATGTTTATGCTGCCTCATGCCTGCTAACCTTCCTGTAAAACCATACTGTGGGTCACTCCACTAACCTTTGGGTAGACTCTAACTGCTGTACCCCTACACTGTCCCTTATCAGCTTGAGAATGCCAGAATGGTCATTATCCCTGTTTCCTAACAGCAGTTACAGGCCCTATTCAGGGGAGGGATAAATAGGGAAAGGGTTAACATAAGGCAGGGAGAGATAAGGGACCTTCAGGGAGGCAGACTACAGCTGCAAGTGGGAGGCAAAAGAAACAGATGGAGTTCTCCCTTTATAAAATCCTTTACGAGTGCCCTCCCCCCCTCCACTATCAAGGGGATAAGAGGGGAATCTAAATGAGATAGACAATGTAACCCTAAAACAACAAATGCAGGCCCATGGCTTACTGTAACCACCTTTCACCACAGGGTCAGAGAACGATTACGTGTAAATCTGACCACAGACGCTCACCCCTTTAAGCCGGGAGATGCGATATGTAGAAAGGAGTAAAGTGTCCAACCCCTAAAACCCCTTTGGAGGGGCCCGTTCACTGTCATTGTGTCCACCTTATTGCAGTAAAGGTAGCCAGTGTGGGTCCCTGGATTCATTACAGCAGAGTGAAGCTGGCATCTCCAACTGGGAAGGCATTCCTGATCCATCAATGCTGTGCAATCTGACCATATGGAAAGAGCCATCTGCAATTCCAGAGGCTCCAGGAGACTGCAGCCCTGCTTTAGTCACTTCAGAAGCCAACTAATCTATGCACAGCAGAGGCTTAAGGAATCAACAGTCCCGTGAAACAAAAGACTGTCTTAATTTTTATGTTTCCTTACTGTGATGCACTGTCACACCTTGTTTCTCACTATTACTGTGATTCTTCCTCTAACTCTTTGCCACAGGATTGGCCGAGGCCACCCTGGCCAGCTGGAAATTGGTGAGAGGTTTCTGTTAACAGTCACCTTCCTTTTGTGGATAGGATACCTTGTTGGTACCAACATGGGAAAACAATGGCCATAAGAGACTGGAAAATGAGATCCCCACAAACCTTATATTTAAACAATACCCCAATCCTATTACCTGGGTTTGGCTTCTCAAAAGCTCAATTATTGGGAAAAACTGTCTTGCCTAGTGGGGGAAAAATTTCACCGTCCTCTCTGTTAAAAACTTAACATGCTTAGGTCAAAGATTTTAAAACGCAACTGCCCAGAAAATCTAATGGTGGGGGACCCCAGATCACCTTAAGCCTGAGCCCCACCCCTTGTCTAACTTCTCTCATCTCCGAGAGGCCTGAGACAATGTCAACAGAGCCATCAAATGGCGGGTCCCAGGTGGGCTGTACTAAATATGTGGAGGACAGCCTAGTTTCTACTTCCCTCAGTCTGGTCAGGGCCATTGTGCTGGAAACTGTTCGTCCCTCTTTCGTCCTGATCCCACTTGCCAGAGAAAAACATTTGGGAGTGTTGCAGACGAAATGACACAAAGGACAAGACACACACAAAAGACAGACAGAGACACAACTCCGGCCGGAGGAACAATTCTACGCAAGCCCCTCTGCTTGCGGTTTATTTTATACCCCAGTAACTGGATACAGACTGAAATCTACAAGATGCATTCCTTTACCAATTAAGAGCAAGTAGCCAAACACATTTCAAGGACAGGGGGGAGCAAAGGGAGGAAGTGACCACAACATGTTTACTAAGAGGCCTGCCCACAATTCCAGCCTTCTCCTTACTTCTAAGGAGGGCATGTTCCCTCGTTTGCGAGCGGACCATTAAACTTGGAGATTGTGTGCAGGCCTCCTGGCAGAGCACCCCGTTTGCAGGCATGCTTGGCCCAGGCAGGGAGCCCCGTGTGCAGGCACATCCCTGCGTCCCTAGCCATGCTTTCTTGTGGTCACTGTCAGGCTCCCACAGGGAGTCCAAGTGTATACGGACAGGGAGACTCAAAAAACAGGGTGCCTTATAAATTAACAATTAAAAAGACAATCAATGGCCTCCCAAGCCTATAATCCAGTATTATGGCCCTGCCACCTAGACAAGTGATGGGTATTGGGGCTACTACATTCTCATTTACATCTTAAGCCGCATAATTAGACTACAAGGAATCGTAAAATTCATAACCAATGAAACTGCCAGAGCTCTTAACTTACTAGCCAAGCAACAAACTTAAATGTACAATGCCATCTATCAAAACTGCTTGGCCTCAAGTTACATGCTTGGTTCTGAGAGAGGTGTTTGTGAAAAATTTAACCTTAGAAACTACAGTCTGCCGATAGATGATGAGGAAAAAGTCATAGAGGAGATCACAATCAAATACAAAAGGTTACTCATGTCCAGTCCAGACCTGGAGCGGTTGAAAACCTGGGGAGTTATTTGGAGGATGGTTTTCAACTCTCGGGGGATTCAAAAGCCTCATGGAAATCATCCTCCTAATTTTTGGAAGGTGCTTAATCCTGAGCAATTTACCAGGGTGAGTTTGATTTAACTGAGAGGAAAATAAAATTACAAGAATTGATAGTAAGAATTTCACATTATTTAATACTAGAACTAAAACTTAAAAAGAGTGAAGGGACGCGTGGAAGAACTATATGTAAACCTTAGCGGCTGTAACAAAATAGAAAGAATGCAGCTTGAAATTTAGAGTAAGATTATTGGTGATTATAAAAGTAACGAGGGGAATACAAAAATTCCTTTGAAACTGGCAGATCAAGCAGTGAAAGGTTAAGTAAGAGAAAAGAGGATTAAGTACTTATAAAAGGTGATAATAATACACAGCAACCAACCACTAGAAATATATTTAACAATTCCCTTAACAAAGACAGAAACTCAAAATAAAAAAGAAACAAAAACTCCCACACAAAGCCATCCAAATTGATGAGGAAGAAGTAAAACTTTCCCTATTTGCAGATAACATGATACTATATATAGAAAACCCTAAAAACTCCACCAAGAAACGATTAGAACTGATGAATAAATTCGACTGAGTCACAGGATACAAAACCAATGAACAGAAATCTATTGCATTTCTATACACTAATAAATAAGCAATAGAAAGAGAAATTAAGAAAGCAATCCCATTATAATTGCACCAAAAATAATAAAACACCTAGGAACACACTTATCTAAGGACGTGAAAGATCTGTACTATGAAAACTATAAAACATTGATGACATAAATTGAAGATGACACACAAAAAATAGAAAGACATTCCATGCTTATGTATTGGAAGAACAAATATTATTTAAATGTTCATACTACCAAAGTAATGTACACATTTAATGCAATCCTTATCAAAATACCAACATCACTTATTCTCAGAAACTGAACACATAATCCTAAAATTTGTATAAAACCATAAAAGACCCCAAATAGTCAAAAACAATCTTGAAAAAGAAAAACAAAGCTGGAGTATCACAATTCCTGATTTCAAGTTATACTACCAAGCTGTAGTAATCAAAACAGTATGGTATCGACACAAACATAGGCATATAGATCAATAAACCATGATAGAAAGCCCAGAAGCAACCCAAAATTATGTGGTCAATTAGTCTTCAACAAGGCAGGAAAGAATATCCAACGGGAAAGAGACTACCTCTTCAACAGGTAGTGCTGGGAGGTTTGGACAGCTACGTGAAGAAGAATGAAGCTGGATCACTTTCTTACATCATACACAAAAATCAATTCAAACTGGATGAAAAGGACACCTAGGTGACTCAATCAGTTGAGCATCTGACTTCAGCTCAGGTTATGATCTTGCAGTTTGTGAGTTCAAGCTCCACACTGGGCTCACTCCTGTCAGATCCTTCACATCCTCTGTTTTCCTCTCTCTCTGCCTATCCCCTGCTTGTGCTGTCCTTCTCAAAAATAAATAAACCTTAGAAAAGTGGATGAAAAGCCTAAATGTGAGACCTGAAACCATAAGCATCCTAGAAGAGAGCACAGGCAGTAATTTCTCCGAGATTGGCCATAGCAACATTTTTCTAGATATGACTCCTGAGGCAAAGGAAATAAAAGCAAAAATAAACTACTGAGACCACCTCAAAGTAAATCATCTTCTTAGCAAAGGAAACACTCAGCAATACTAAAAAGACACCTAACTATATGGGAGAAGATATTTCCAAGTGATATATCTGATAAAGAGTTAGTATCTAAAATATATAAAGAACATATATAACTTAATACCACAAAAACAAATAATCCAATTAAAATGGGCAGAAGACATGAAGAGACATTTCTCCAAAAAGACAATTCAGATGGCCAACAGACACCTGAAAAGATGCTCAACATCATTCATCATCAGGGAAATGCAAATCAAAACTACAATGAGGGTGGCTCAGTAAGTTGAGTATTGGACTTTGGCTCAGGTTGTGACCTTGTAGAGTCCTTCATTGGACTCTGCACTGACAGCTCAGAGCCTGGAGCCTGCTTCAGATTCTCTCTCTCTGTCCCTCCCTCCCCTGTGCTCTCTCTCTCTCTCTCCCTCTCTCATTTGTGCTCTCTCTCTTTTTCTCTGTCTCAAAAATAAATAAATAAACTTAAAAAGACATATGTATATATTTAAAAAACTACAATGAGATATTACCTTGCACCTGTCAGAATAGCTAAAATAAAAATAAGTAATAACAAGTTGGTGAGGATCTGGTGAAATAGGAACTCTCTTGCACTGTTGGTGGGAATACAAACTGGTACAATGACTGCTTCCTCTTAATTTTAAAAACAGAACTACCCTACAATCTAGTAATCAGAATACTGGGCATTTACATTTACCCACAGAATATAACATATGTGTGTATACATATATATATATAAAACTGAGCCATAAAAAAAGAATAAGTCTTACATTTGTAATGAAGTAATGACATGGACAGAGCCAGAGACTATTATGCTAAGTGAAACAAGTAAGTCGGAGAAGACAAATACTATATAGCCCCATTTATACACAGAACTTAAGAAACAAAACAGATGAACAGAAGAAAAATGAAAAACAGAGAGACAAATCAAGAAACAGACTCTTAACTATTGAAAACAAATAGATCGATACCAGAGGGGAGCTGGATGAGGAGATGGGTCAACTAGGTGAAAGGGATTAGAAATACACTTATTGTGATGAGCACTGAGTAACATATAGAATTGTTGAATCACTATATTGTATATCTGAGACTAATATAACACTGTATGTTAACTATATTGGAATTAAAATAAAAAACTTAAAGAAACATAAGAACTCCCACAAATTAAAAAAATAGTTAAACAAAAAGGATATAACAGGTAGGAAAAGAAACAGTAAACATTTCTTGCTGCACATGATAATATTGTCACCAGCTAGACCTCAAGACCTGACCTTTACGAACCACCTGCTTGTACCCATCAGCATGTGTCCCACATTTTTCCTCAAGCTCTTCTTTTCAGCTTATCTCTTAACTCTGCCAAAAGACCCAATGGTCATAGCATCCTGTGATGGAAACCGAAACTATCCTTCAAGCAATAATGACTGCCCTGATGATGAGCTCCAAGTGGCCCAGACCATCCATACCAGTTTGAGGTCAACCCCCAACTCACATCTGCACAGAGGGACCATGGAGTGACCTGTGGGGTGAGCAACAGTTACCTTTACTTCATTATAATGTTAACACCTCCACCCAAGGAGGAGCACAGGCCTCATTAACATAACATGCAATGTGTGTATAGGCATGTTTCCTTAAGGCACATGCATGACCTTATGCCTCCCCCTTTACATACATGACAAAACTCCCCTTTCTGAATATTTATCCTAACCCATAAATAAAATGAACCCATTTACCCTTGTTCTGAGAGTCATGTCTTTGGAAATTATTCCCCATGATCTCCTTATCACTACAAATAAAGTTTCCTTTGTGTGACAGCTCTACCTGGTGTAGTTTCTATCTGTGACTCCCTAAGGAGTAAATTCATGTTAGTTCAGTTACAATATGACATAATTGTGAACAAACATATCAGCCATATCAATAAATGTGAGTGGGACCGAATCATCTATTAAAAATAAATGATTCAAGGGGTCCCTGGCTGGCTCAGTTGAAAGAACATGTGACTCTTGATCTCAGGGTTGTGAGTTCAAGCCCTGTTTTGGATGTAGAGATTATGTGAATGAATAAAAATAGGTTCAAATTGGCTCATAAGAGAAAACTCGAGGCACTTGCGCCCATACCTGGCATGGAAAAGATCTGAAGCCATTGGAAACCTTACAAAACCTGAGAGATTGGGAGAAAAAGGACGCAGAATCCACTGAGAAAGCCTTCTAACGTGAGTGCGAACTGGGGAAGATGAAATCAGGCCGGGATCGGAGACTCCAGGGTCGGTGGCGATACCCCTCTGCGGGGAGTGAGGGGAAAAAGACAGAGTGTGAAACAGAAAAACCGCCGCTCGGGGGAAAAACCTCCGCTCGGGGCATAGAAACACCCTGCGCACCAAATAAGTGCATGTCAGGTCCCCTCGTGCCAACTGTTCCCGGAGGGGCTGAGCGCACAGACTGCTCGTTTGTGCTGGCTCCTGGCTGGCTGGACTTCTAGAGTAGCGGCGCGCCTGCCGCCATTGTCCTCCTGGAGGGCTTAGGCCCCTGGAGGAGCCACGCATGGACACCGGGAGTCCGCGCTCCTGGCTGGCTGGGGCTCTGGAGGGAAGGCAAAGAGCTAAAAACTGAGAGATTTGCCTGTGAGTTCATCTTTCGGGTGACGAGCATAGAGGGACTGGTTTTCCTCACTCCAGTGGGCTCAGCCTACCCGGTAATCAAGCCCCTGCCCATGCTTGTAGCCCGACCCAGAGAAGGAAGCAGCAATTCTGACTCCACCCCCAGAGCTCAGCAGGAGGCCTGGAATTGCCCTGAGGGGATTGCCTGGGAAGTTGTGTCTAAGGCAATTTCAGCAGGACGTGTTGACTGGGATTTGGAGACTGGGACTGGACTGGGTTGAAGACTGCAACCAACTTTGGCTGCGCCCCCGGTACTGGGAGTTTACACGCCCAAAAAATCGAGGTACAGTGCTTCGTTCAGGAAGGGACTGCAGACCAACCACTCTCCTCCCCACAACCGCCAAGGCAGAACTCCTGCCTGAGGCATTGGATCACGCCACACACATCCCTGCTTGAAGGCTGCGTTTCTCTCTCTCTTTTTTTTTTTCTCTTTTCTTTCTTTTTTTCCCCAGAACACTGACCAGATTAATTCCAGTCACTGGCTTGCTTAAACAATCACAACCAGTCCATTCTGTAGATATAAATTCTACACCTACCGACATTTTCATCTCTTTCTCTCAGGAGTAATTAGACTATATAGTCTCTCTGGATTATACCAGCATCCTTCTTTCACCTATCCAACCATATTCTACCCTTTAGCTCTTTGAAAAAAGCTTCTTATCCCTTCTGCCTGTCATTCTATTTCCAATTTTGCCTCATCCCCACCCTGTCTTCTCTCTCTTTCTCTATGCTCTTCAACCAGCACTGCATATACACGGCTATTTAACTGTAGCTGGGAAATCCGGGTAAATGCTTTAAACCATTCTTTGTCCACAGGTTTTCGTCTTTTTTCCTTTTCTTTTCTCCTTTTTGACCCTTTTATGTATTTTATACTCTCTATTATTTGCCCTCCCTACTCCATCTTTTCTCTTAACTTTTTCATTTTCTCTCTCGGTTTGAATATTAGGTGAATTATTCTGTGCGTTTCTGTGCCCCTGCATCCTGTGTGTTTGTCTGTCTGTTTTCTATTCCAGGGCTACGTCAAGAAACAAGCCAGAGTACACAAGGTGGAGAGTCCCAAATATCACTAAGAATACGAAAATAAAATAACCAAGATCCCAACAAGAGAGAACAAGAGATACCATTCAAAAAACACTCTCTGAAAGGATAGGCCCTGGACAGTCAAAGAGTCTTCTTGGATACAGCAGCGCTCACAGGTGCAGAGAGCATAACAGGTCATTAAAAGAACAAGAGATGGAGAGCTAACTAAAATAACAAAACGAAAGAGGTCTCCCCCAAAGAAACTCCAAGAAGAAATGACAGCTAATGAACTGCTCAAAACGGATATAAGCAGCATAACTGAACAAGATTTTAGAATCATAATGGTAAAATTAATAGCTGGGCTTGGAAAAAACATAGGGGACATCAAAGAAACTATGGCTACAGACAGAATGGAAAATAAAAATAGGCATGAAGAATTAAAAAATGCGATAAATGAGATACATAATAAATTAGAGGCCTCCAATACATGGACTGAGGAGGCAGAAAGGAGAATAAGTGATTTAGAAGACACCATTCTAGAAAAACAAGAAGCTGACAAAAAAAGAGACAAACTTATCCAGGAACATGAAAGAAGAGTTAGAGAGCTCAGCGACATGGTCAAACGCAACAATATCCGTATCATAGGAATCCCAGAAGAGGAAGAGAGAGGGAAAGGTGCTCAAGGAGTCCTGGAACAAATTATAGCAGAGAACTTCCCCGACCTGGGGAAGGAAGTAAATGTTGAAATACAAGAGGCTCAGAGGACTCCCCTCAGACCTAACTTGAATCGAACTTCTGCACGGCATATCAGAGCAAAAATGGCAAAATACAAGGACAAAGAGAGAATTTTGAAAGCAGCTAGGGAGCAAAGGGCCCTCACATACAAAGGGAAACCCATCAGAGTGGTGACAGACCTATCTACTGACACGTGGCAGGCCAGAAAGGAATGGCAGGAGATCTTCAATGTGATGAACAGTAAAAATATGCAGCCAAGAATCCTCTATCCAGCAACCCTGTCATTCAGAATAGAAGGAGAAATAAAAACCTTTCCAAATAAACAGAAATTGAGAGAATTTGTCACCACTAAGCCAGCCCTACAAGAAATCCTGAGAGGGATGCTCTGAAGGAAAGGTTGCAAGGAACAAAGATACCAGAGACATCACCACAAATATGAACCCTAAAAAGAACACAAAGACTCTAAACCCATATATTTCAATAATAACACTGAATGTAAATGGGCTGAATGCTCCAATCAAAAGACATAGGGTAGCAGAATGGATAAAAAAACAAAATCCATCTATATGCTGTCAAAAGAAACTCATTTCAGACTGGAAGATACCTTCAGATTAAAAGTAAGGAGATGGAGAAATATATATCATGCTACAGGAAATCAAAAGAAAGCCGGAGTAGCTATATTTATATCAGACAAACTGGACTTTAAATTAAAGACAATAACAAGAGATGAAGAAGGGCACTACATAATAATTACATGGTTCATCCATCAGGAAGAACTAATTATCATAAATGTCTATGCACCGAATACGGAAGCACCTAAATATTTAAAACAATTAATCACAAACAGAAACAAGCTTATAGATAAGAATGTGCTAATAGCAGGGAACTGTAATACTCCGCTTACAGCAATGGATAGGTCAACCAGACAGAAAAATCACTAAAGAAATAATGGACTTGAAAGACATATTGGACCAGATGGATCTGATGGATATATTTAGAACTTTACACCCTGAGGCCAGGGAATTTACTTTCTTCTCAAGTGCGCATGGCACATTCTCCAAGATAGATCACATACTGGGACATAAAGCAGCCCTCAATAAATATAAAAGAATTGAGATCATACCATGCACACTGTCACATCATAATGCTTTGAAACTTGAAATCAATTACAGGAAGAAATCTGGAAAACCTCCAAAAACATGGAGGTTAAAGATACCCTTCTAAAGAATGAATGGGCCAATCAGGCAATTAGAGATGAAATTAAAAAATCTATGGAAACAAATGAAAATGAAAACACAACAATTCAAAATCTATGGGATGTGGAAAAGGCAGTCCTAAGAGGAAAGTACATTGCTCTCCAGGCCTATTTCAAGAGATTAGAAAAAGCGCACGTCCCAAATCTAACAGCTCACCTAAAGGAACTGGAGGCAGAGCAACAAGAATCCCCTAAAACCAGTAGAAGAAGAGAAATAGTAAAAATTAGAGCAGAAATAATCAACATAGAGACCAAAGAAACAATTGAACAGATCAATGAAACCAAGAGTTGGTTTGAAAGAGTAGACAAAATTGACAAAACTCTAGCCAGACTTATCAAAAAGAAAAGAGAGAGCACCCAAATAGACAAAATGCTGTATGAAAATGGACATATTACAACCAACCCCTCAGAAATACAAGCAATTATCAGGGAATACCATGAGAAAATATATGCCAACAAATTGGACAACTTAGAGGAAATGGACAAATTCCTAAACACATACTCACTACCGAAATTCACACGGGAAGAAATAGAAAACATGAACAGACCCATAACGAGTGAAAAAATTGAATCAGTGATCAAATATCTCCAAACAAATAAGTGCCCTGTACCTGACGGCTTCCCTGGGGAAATCTAACAGACATTTAAAAGAGAATTAATCCCAATTCTTCTCAAGCTATTCCAAAAATTAGAAATCGAAGGAAAACTCCCAGACTCATTTTATGAAGCCAGCATCACTCTGATTCCCAAGCCAGAGAGAGATACAGCAAAAAAAGAGTACAGGCCTTTGTATAGATGAATACGGATGCAAAAATCCTCAAGAAGATACTTGAAAAAAGAATCCAGCAGCACATAAAAAGAATCATCCACCGAGATCAAGTGGGATTCATTTCTGGGTTACAGGGCTGGTTCAACATTCGTAAATCAATCGATGGGATACATCACATCAATAAAAGAAAAGATAAAAACCATATGTTCCTGTCAATAGATTCAGGAAAAGCATTTGACAAAATACAACATCCCTTCTTAATAAAGACTCTAGAGAAAGTCGGGAGAGAAGGAACCTATATATATAAACATAATCAAAGCCATCTGTGAGAAACCTTCAGCTAACATCATCCTCAATGGGTAAAAACTGAGAGCTTTCCCCCTGAGATCAGGAACATGACAGGGATGTCCAATCTCACCACTGCTGTTTAACATAGTGCTGGAAGTCCTAGAATCAGCCATCAGACAACAAAAGGAAATCAAAGGCATCAGAATTGGCAAAGAGGAAGTCAAACTTTCACTCTTCGCAGATGACATGATACTCTACATAGAAAACACGACAGACTCCACCAGAAGCCTACTAGAACTGATTCAAGAATTTAGCCATGTTGTAGGGTACAAATTCAACGTCCTGAAATCGGTTGCATATTTATACACCAACAATGAAGCAACAGAAAGAGAAATCAAGAAACTGATCCCATTCACAATTGCAGAAAAAACCATAAAATACCTCGGAATAAACTTAACCAAGGATACAAGAGATCTGTATGATAAAAACTATAGAAAACTTATGAAGGAAATTGAAGAAGACACAAAGAAATGGAAAACATTCCATACTCATGGATAGGAAGAATAAATATAGTTAAGATGTCATTACTACCCAAAGCAATCTACACATTCAATGTAATCCCAATCAAAATTTCACCAGCATACTTCTCAAAACTAGGACAAACTATCCTCAAATTTGTATGGAAGCACAAAAGACCCCGAAGAGCCAAAGTAATCCTGAAAAATAAAACCAAAACGGGAGGGATCACCATCCCAGACTTTAACCTCTACTACAAAGCTGTCGTCATCAAGACAGTATGCTATTGGCACAAAAACAAACACATTGACCAATGGAACAGAATTGAGAACTCAGAAGTGGACCCAAAAGTATACAGCCAACTAATCTTTGACAAATCAGGAAAGAATATCCAATGGAAAAAAGACAGCCTTTTTAACAGATGGTGTTGGGAGAACTGGACAGCAACATGCAGAAGAATGAAACTAGATCATCTTCTCACACCATGCACAAAAATAAACTCAAAATGGATAAAGGACCTGAACGTGAGACAGGGAACTACCAACACCCTAGAGGAGAAAGCAGGAAACAGCCTCTTTGACCTCCACTGCAGCAACTTCTTACTTGACACATCCCCAAAAGCAAGGGCATCAAGAGCAAAAATAAATGATTGGGACCTCATCAAGATTAAAAGCTTCTGCATGGCAAAGGAAACAACCCACAAAACTAAGAGGCAACCAATGGAATGGGAAAAGATAGTTGCAAATGACATATCAGATAAAGGGCGAGTATCCAGAATCTATAAGGAACTCACCAAACTCCACACCCGAAAAACAAACAACCCAGGAAAGAAATGGGCAGAAGATATGAACAGACACTTCTCCAAAGAGGACATCCAGATGGCCAACAGACACATGAAACGATGCTCAGCATCCCTCCTCATTAGGGAAATACAAATCAAAACCACACTGAGATACCACCTCACACCAGTCAGAGTGGCTAAAATAAGCAAATCAGAGAACTCTAGATGCTGGTGAGGATACGGAGAAACGGGCACCCTCATGGAGAAGCAGGCACCCTCCTACACTGTTGGTGGGAATGTAAACTGGTGCAGCCCCTCTGGAAAACAGTGTGGAGGTTCCTCAGGAAACTCACAATAGAATTCCCCTATGACCCAGCAATAGCACTGCTAGGAATTTACCCAAGGGATAACGAAATGCTGATGCATAGGGGCACATGTACCCCAATGTTCATAGCAGCACTCTCAACAATAGCCAAAACATGGAAAGAGTCGAAGTGTCCATCAACAGATGAATGAATCAAGAACATGTGGTTTATCTATACCATGGAATACTACATGGCAATGAGAAAGAATGAAATCTGGCCATGTGGAGCAACAAGGATGGACCCTGAGGATGTTATGCTGTGTGAAATAAGTCAGGCAGAGAAGGAAAAATATCACATGTTTGCACGTATAAGAGGATTAGGAAGAACTTAACTGAGGACAATGGGGGAGAAGAAGGGGGTAATGGTGGGGGAAAGGGAGAGAGGCAAACCATGAGAGACTCTTGAATGCTGAGAAACAAACTGAGGACTGATGGATGTGGGGGGGAGGGGGGAGATGGGCCTGGAGGAGGGCACCTGTGGGGATGAGCACTGGGTGTTTTATGGAAACCAATTTGACAATGAACTATTTGTAAGAAAATAAATAAAAATAATAAAAAATAAATGAAAACTCGATCATATGCAGCATAGAAGACACACCTAAAACACAGAAAAAGTGAAAATCAACGGATATATATACACATAAAATGCAAGTAGGGATGATGATGCTATCAGATAAAGTAGTATTCAACCCTCAAAGCATTATATCAGACAAAGAAGGAACTCTGGAGGTGCCTGAGTGGCTTGATCAGTTAAGTGTCTGACTCTTAATTTTGGCTCAGGTCATGATCTCATGGTTCATTGGACTGAGCCCTGCGTTCGGCTCTGTGTTGACACTGTGGAGCCTGTTTGGGATTCTCTATCTGTGCCTCCACCCCCAATCCATGTACTTCTGTATTCTCTCTCTCTCTCTCTCTCTCTCCCTGTGTTCACCATAAATAAATAAACTTAAAAAAAGATATTTACAATGCTAAAGTCTCCCTTATATCAATAAAATAGAAAAATCATGAATATCTATGAGCCAATAAACAGAATAACACAATAGAATATAGAAAAGTTACTAGAACCAATAAGCTGGGATGCAGAGTACAAGATCAAGTACAAATAGCAATTATAGTTCAGTATACCAGCAACAAATAAAGATTAATATAGAAAAATACCATTTATAATATCATTAAATAAAAATATTTATGGTTAAATTTGATTGAAGATATGCTAGACATAAGTGACAGAGGACATCAGACACTGGTAAGGGAAATTAAACAAGGCCTAAAATGTTGAAGAGATGAACCACATTCCCAGATCAGAAATCCTGGTTTTGTTAGGGTAATACTTCTCCCCAAATAGATCAATAGATTAAATGCAATACCAACCAAATATTGGAATTTATTTTGTAGAAACAAACATTCTGATTCTAGAATTTACAAAGATCCAAAAATAGCTAAAGCAACTTTGATAAAGAAGAAGAAATCTGGAGAATTTACAATATCTAATTTCAAAGCTTATGAAGCTATAATAAGCAGGAGGTGTGGTGTTGGCATAGAGATAGACACAAAATGGAAAGGAACAGAATAGAAAATACAGAATATATATATATCGACACATATAGCTGATTTTGGAAAAGTGTTCAAGCTATTCAATAGGGAAAAATAGATATTTTTCAACTAATGGTGCTAGAATAGTTGACACAGTCGATTATGGCTTTTCAATAGATATTATTTTACAAATAAAAATAATCGTGGTTGGAGAGTTAATAATTTACTCAATGTCACCCAGGTAAACATTTGAAGCTGGATTATTTGATTCCAAAGTCTATGGCTTTTCATCATTTTGTTGTCATCTGTTATAAAAGCTAGTATTTGCCACTATTTCCTTTATAAAAACATGTCCTTTATTCCTAATCGATTTCAAGCTCTTCAAGGATGCTGTGTCTTATCTTTCTTCATATCTTTGGTGTGAAGCTTAATTGTATGTTGATTATAATGATCTATACATAATTTTGTTTGATTCTGTGGTCGACTGGTTATAGATAAAATATATTTGAAGAGAATCTTCTATGAGAGGGGAGCACAATCACAGAGGAATATGGTTCTTAATCACTGGATGCTAGGAGTCCTCACCCTTTATTCTCTGTTATACATTCATTGTTACTCTTGAATTCCCAATCACCAGTAGGGAATGAGTTGTCTGATGCTGCCCAATCTTATATATTTAGAAGAGGAATTTAGAAGTCTTATTTCCCAGATGAAGTGAGTATAATGATCTTAACCTCTTTCCCAGTATCCTTGAAATACTTTCCAGAAGGCTAATTGTAGAAATAATTCTCTTCTCAGATTCAAACTGACCTAACACGGTAGTCATGGGTCTTAGCTACAACATCATGGGCATTATTTGGGCAAGCTTACCTGAGTTGAAGGGTGGGGGAAAAGCCCACTCAATGAAAGGTTGCCGGTCAAAGGTGTTGGCCCGCTGGCACTTCTCCACATCACCATCATTTTGGATCATGTCCACAATCTCCTGTGTCCAGGTTGTACCTAGGGGCAATACTTACTGTCAATTCCATCTACTCACTGCACAGTTCAATTCATTTCCTTGATTATTTATGTGTTCAGTAAAATTTATACATGCTGAGTGTTAACCAGAATCAGCTTACTTACCACCTCTTCTTTAATCCCCCATGCCTTGCATAGGGCTTTGAACCTGGTAAGGATAGGCTGAGAGAATGAATACTGAATCAAATGACTGTAGAAACATACAAGATGAATTAGCCACTGTTCTTGTCTCATAACGTTAAAGATCTTTTAGGAGGAGATAAGATAGGACAGTGACTGCTTATTGCCTGGCTTATATCCATTCTTCCTTTCTTCCTCAAGTTAAAGATCCTTAATTTTTAGCTGGGCATATACATATTTGCCTTAAATGCAATGTTCTTCAGTCTTTCTTGCATGATGTGGCCATGCCATTTTGGAAAGTTGTCTTTAAAGAAAAGGGACTGCGTCTGGGTGGCTCAGTCAGTTAAGCTTCCGACTTCAGCTCAGGCCATGATCTCATGGTTCATAGGTTCGAGTCCCACGTCAGGCTTGTGCTGACAGCTAGCTCAGAGCCAGGAGCTGTCTTTGGACTGTGTGTCTCATTCTTTCTCTGGCCCTCCCCTGCTCATACTGTCTCTATCTCTCTCTCAAAAATAAAGAAAACATTAAAAAATTTTAAAGGGAAGGGACATGACCTTATTCCTCCTTTCCTACCTTCTTGCTGCTTTTTGAAGTGTGCATGGGATGGCTCAAGCTCCAGGAGTCAGGTTGGACCATAAAACCAAAAGCTACACCTGGAGATGGTGCAGTAGAAAGTTAGGAAAAGTCTGGGTTTGCTGATCAATGCAGCCACCATTTCAGCATCGACTACTAATTCTTCAGACTGCTTTTTCCTTTGTGTTATTTCGGGTTTTGTGACACTTGTAGCTAAGCTGAATCCTAAAGGATACAAAAGAGGAGTGGACATAGACATATAGGTAGGGAAAAAGGTAGACTGTCCTCATGGTCCACCAGATATCCATTTTCCTATTTACATCAGAAGTGTTAGGTGAGCTGAAAACATTTCTGCTCTGAGGTGCAATGAAAATTCAGGTTCAGTTCTGGGCAGGAGAAATGTCCTGTGCAAACCAGACAGAGAAGGATATTCTTGAAACAATTGAGCCCTGATGACAGGAAAGCCCTGCCCTACTTTAAGTAATGCTGAATCCTGAGAACAGAGTGAGGCTAAGGAGGGAATGTCTAGCCAGAGAGTCTAATAACAGTCTAATAAAGAAAGGTTCAAAGAACTGAAGTGACCATACCCTTTTCTGAAGTCTTTTGGTTAGGAATACCTGGAGTCCCCCTTGGTGAGTCAAATGGACACTGAGACTTTCCCATACTGGCTACAGCTTCGGATCCCCGCCTCACTTGGTCACACTGCTTGACATTACAAGCGCAGGTAATGCAGGGGGATCGTCAGTCATTTTTCGCAGCCTCCCCAATTAGGATATTCTCTGTTCCTCCACCCCTGTACAAGCCTGGGAACTTCTTGCCTTTTCAGACCTTCACTTTTGTCACAGCCCCTCATTCATTTTATGAGGCCCTGGTAGGTGTCATCTCCCCTTCCTCAGATTTTTCTTCAGATTGGGTTTGGACTCAGTACCATCAGAATGGTTCCTATTGGGGGGAAGGCCCTCATTTCCACATCAGTGTCCCCCACCAAGTGATGTTTTTTAGTGGGCAAGGAGTGCTGTTACTCCGGGATTGCCTTACGGATGGGAACCAGGAGTGGCTGGGTTGGCAAGATTACTGTGAGAACTTCTGTACAATTTCTCAGATTCTGCTTTTAAATAACTTTGTAATTCATTCAGTCCTTTGAAGATTTCGCATCTGCCAATCTCTTTCTTCATCTGAGACCTACAAAAACAGGAGAACCTTGGATCCTAGGGGATTGGAGCTCAGAAGCAAGTCTGGGTTCATTTCTCCAGGGGCTAGGCCTGGAGAAAATCTGCATTTTTAAAATCAGAAGGTCCCTGCTCCTCCTACCCACCTCCAGTTTCCCAAACCTACCTGCTTTGGCATAGGATGCAATGAGAAGATCATCAGGTCTTGCTTGGAAATTCCAGATGGTCTCCCAATTATCACTCATCATCTTCGTCATAAGGACTCCATTCACTTCTTTGGTTTCTGGTTCTATGTATTTTCCGACTAGCTGAAGATCTTTCATTTCCTCCAGGGACATCTTTCTACGTAGACTTATGAGACAGATACTTAAAAGAAAAGTGTGCTTGTATCAGCTCAAAACAGTCATTCCTGTCAAGAAAAATATTGTTTGGGAAAGTTAGGAGAGGGTCACTTGGGTGGCTCAGTCAGGTAAGTGCCCGACTTCGGCTCAGGTAACGATCTCTCTGTCAGTGAGTCCGAACTCCGCAATGGGCTCTGTGCTGACAGCTCAGAGCCTGGAGCCTGCTTCAGATTCTGTGTCTCCCTCTGTCTCTGCCCCTCCCCTGCTTGCACTATGTCTTTCTCTGTCTAAAAAATATAATAAACATTAAAAAAAAAAAGAAAGAAAGGAGAGAGAGACATGGTCGGCATTCATTACTATGCTTAATGTTTTTTTTTAAATTTTTTAAATGTTTTATTTATTTCTAGGAGAGAGAGAGAGAGAGAGAGAGCGTGAGCAGGGGAGGGTCAGAGAGAGTGGGAGACACAGACTCCCAAATACGCTCCAGGCTCTGAGCTGGCAGTCAGCACAGAGCCCGACGCGGAGCTCGAACCCACGAACCGCGAGATCATGACCTAAGCGAAAGTCGGACGCCCAACCGACTAAGCCACCCAGGCGCCCCTACTATGCTTAATGTTAATTTCAGTGAGAGAAGTCACGGGGGAGCCAGAAGCATTTTCAATAGTGTCGTTTCAGGGTGTCCAGATGGTAAAGGTAAGAACATATTTCAGAGGAAAGCACGCTGGGAGATGAATTAGACTGGATGGATTTCACGGGACCGTCGAGAAAGCTTGTCTGACACCTAAATAATAGGAGGGGACCAGGGAAGAAGGCCGCTGGGCTCACAGGCCCTTGTCAAGGTTGGGCAACAAGAGAGGGCTGAAACAGAATCAGCACCTGGGCTGACCATCTACAAGCCAGGGTTTGCGAAATCACATCTGACCTAGACAGCTCTAGAGCTGACCTGAGACACAGACCTGAGTCACAGCCCTGTCTGTGCTGGCCATTTCCAAGCAGCGATAGATGCTTGTGGATAACTTGGGATGCCTCTGTAACTGCAGGGGAGGCCTGGGAGCTTACAGTTTCCCAGCAGATGGACTCTGGGTCTTATTCTTTCATTTCGATGGGACAGGTTCTCATTTACCTGTCTTCTATTTTGGGGTTCCATGTACATTTTATTCCGAAGAAAGGGCTCTGGGATGCATAGAACAAGTGTGACAACTGCCTTTTTAGGACACTGCTCTCCATTTCTAGAGTGGCAATTACAATACGTTGAACTTTTCCAGGAATTAATGTCCCTAAAGTCAGAAGAGATGAATATTGGGGCTAGAGGAGAAGGGACAAATCGAGGTGTACCCAAAAGCATACTGAAGCAATTGAAATAATTTTAGAATTTTGGAGAGCTTTCTTTGGTCTTAATGATTAAATGAGTTACAGTGGAATATTGTTCAGCACTAAAAACGAGAACTATTAAGCCATGAAAAGACATGGCTGGAATTTAAGTGCATCCTACTAAGTGAAAGAAGCCAATCTGAAAAGGCTTCATACTGTACGATTACAACCATCTGACATTTTAGAAAGGGTAAAACCATAGAGGTAGTAAAAAGATCAGTGGTTGCCAGGGTATGGGGGGATGGAGGAGAGAATATTTTTAGATATTCTTGTATAATACTATAATGATGGCACAGCACAGACTATTTTTAGATACTCGTATAATACTATAATAATGGACATATGTCATTATACATTTGTCCAAACCCACATATCAGACAGCACCAACAGAAACCTAATGTAAACTATGAATTTAGATTATTATGAGGTATTGATGCAGGTTAATCAATGGTAACAAATGTGACACTCTGGTGGGGATTTTTATAATATATTTTTTGTTATTCCTGAATGGCATTTAAATAATTCAATTTCTGATTGTTCCTAGTATGTAGAGATACAATTGATTTTTTGTATGTTGATCTGTATTCTGCAGTCCTGCTAAATTCACTTAATTAGTTCTATAAGGTTTCTTATCGATTCCTTCAGAAAAAACAATACTACTTCTTTTCTGTCAATCTGTCTACATTTATTTCTTTATTTGCCTTATTGCATTCGCCATGACTTTCAGTACAATGTTGAATAGAGGTGGTAAAAACAAACCTCCTTGTCTTGTTTCCAATTTTGGGAGTGAAGCTTTCCGTCTTTCATCTTCAAGTATGACATTAGCTGTAGGCTTTCTGTAATGTCCTTTATTAGGCAAATGAAGTTCCCTTTTACTCCTACTTTGATGACAGTTTTAGCATAAGTGGATATGGAATTTTGTCAAATTATTATTCTGCATTTACTGAGACCATTACATAAATTTTTCTTTTTAAGTCTATAAAAATTGTGAACTACACTGTTTTATTTTCAAATATAAAAACGATTTTCACATCCTTTGGATAAATCTGACTTGGTCATGAGATATTACCATTTTTGTCAAATGCTGGGTTTGATTTGGTAGAATTTTTGAATCCATGTTTTCAGGGGATATTGGCATGTAGACTGTAGTTGTTCTTTAGTAGAAATGTCTTTGTCTGATTTTGGTATTAAGTTAATGCTTGCCTCTGACTATATCTGTCTTTAAATAGTGTGTTTAGATTATTTTCATTTGCTGTGATTATTGATATGGTTGCTTTTAAATTTATCATTTTTCTATTTGTCTCATTTGTTCTTTGATGATTTTCTTGTCCTAACCTCTATTGGATTAACTAGAATACTTTTGATATGTTATTTTATCTTCTTTATCTGCTTATTAGTGATACATATTTTTTTAATTGTTGTTTTGGAGTTCAGAGTATACATCTTTTAGGCCTTTGCCGTCTACCCTATGTAACATTACACTAATTTATATATGGCATAAATACGGTAATAGCACATATTTCCATTTGTTTCCACCCAGCTTTTGTTCTTCCTTTCCCTTCATATTTACTGCCATATACATTATAGACCCTGCAATACATTGTTGTTATCTTTTGCTTTAAACAGATCTTTTTTATTATTTTTAATATAATTTATTGTTAAGTTGGTTTATGTATAACATCCAGTGCTCATCCCAACAAGTGCCCTCTGCAATGCTCATCACCCACTTTCCCTTCTCCCCCAATCCCCATCAACCGTCAGTTTGTTCTCATTATTTGAGAGTCTCTTCTGGTTTTCCTCCCTCCCTCTCTGTAACTATTTTCCCTCCTTCCCCTCCCCCATAGTCTTCTGTTAAGTTTCTCAAGATCCACATATGAGTGAAAACATATGGTATCTGTCTTTCTCTGACTGACTTATTTCACTTAGCATAATATCCTCCAGTTCCATACACGTTGCTGCAAATGACCAGATTTCATTCTTTCTCATTGCCAAGTAGTATTCCATTGTATATATAAACCGCATCTTCTTTATCCATTCATCAGTTGATGGACATTTAGGTTCTTCCCATGATTTGGCTATTGTTGATAGTGCTCCTATAAACATTGGGGTCCATGTGCCCCTGTGCATCAGCACTCCTCTATCCCTTTGGTAAATTCCTAGCAGTGCTATTACTGGGTCATAAGGGAGTTCTATTGTTAATGTTTTGAGGGATCTCCACACTGTTTTCCAGACAGACACCTTTATTTTAAAGATATTTTAAGGGGCGCCTGGGTGGCTTAGTCGGTTAAGCGTCTGACTTTTGCTTAGGTCATGATTTCGCGGTTCGTGGGTTCGAGCCCCACGTCGGGCTCTGTGCTGACTGCCAGCTCAGAGCCTGGAGCCTGTTTCAGAGTCTGTGTCTCCCTCTCTCTCTGACCCTCCCCTGCTCGCGCTGTCTCTCTCTCTCTCCTAGAAATAAATAAAACATTGAAAAGAAAAAAAAATCTTTAAAAAAAAAGACATTTTAAAATTATGAGAAATTGCCTTTTATATTTACCCACATATGTACCATTTCTAGTGCTCCTCATTCTTTGTCCAGACCCATATTTCTGACCGATTATCATTTACCTGAAGAAATTCCTTTTCTGTTTCTCCATTTCTTCAACTTGTCTGTTGGTAATTCTCTCAGAGTTTCTATGTCTTTTTTATTTTGATTTCATTTTTGGAAACTTTTCGTTGGGTCTGGAATCCTAGGTGCACGTTTTTGTCTTCCAGTACTTTCAAGATGTTGCTCCATGTACTCTAGTTCACCTCTGTTTCTCTGCACTGCATCTTGTATCTTGGACAGATTTTAATATTTTCTTTTGTTCCTGGCCCTCAACAATCTCATTTTGATGTGCATTCATGTGTTATATCTTATATTTCTTTTGCTTGGGATTTATTGGCACTTCTTGGATCTGTAAGTTTATACCTTTCATCCAATTAGGAAAATTTTGGTCATTGCTTTAAGTTTATTCCACCCCTGCATCTCTTTTCTCCATTTTGAGACTCCCGCTACACATCTGTTAGACTGCATGATGTCCCACAGTTTTTTTTTTTAAATGATATCCCACAGTTTTTTTTTTTTTTAATGTTTATTTATTTTTGAAGGAGAGACAGAATGTGAGGTGGGAAGGACAGAGAGAGGGGGATACAGACTGTGAAGTAGGCTCCAGGTTCCCAGCTGTCAGCACAGAGCCCAACGCAGGGATCAAACTCATAAGCTGTAAGATCATGATCTGAGCTGAAATTGGACACTTAACCGAGTGAGGATCCGGCATCCCCATAATATCCCAAAGTTTAATGATACTTCACTCTATTTTCCCCCCATTCTTCTGTTTTATTTTGAATAATTTCTATTTTGTTACGCCTCAAAGTTACTAATCTTCTCTTCAGCTGTGTCCAGTCTCCTCTTTATCCTGGTCAGAGTGTTGTTCATATTCGACATTGTTTCTTGTTTGCTTGCTTTCTGGCTTTCTGGCTTTCTTCCTTTCTTTCTTTCCTTCTTTTTCTATCTCTAGAAGTTTAATTGGATCTTTCTATGTCTTACATACCTCTGCCACCACACTCACAGTTTCTTCTACCTTTTTTACTATATGGAGTATTTTTACAACAGCTGTTTTATTTTATTTATTTTGGGGGGGGAGGATATTTTTAAAAATTCATTTGATGTAACCGAAACAGTTCACTCATTTCTCCTAACACCTTCCCCTCACTTCTGACAACAACCAACCTGTATTTTGTATCTATGAGCTTACTTTTAAACATACATATATACTTTTTCTGGACTTCACATAGAAGAGATCTCATACAGTGTTCGTCTTTCTCTGTCAGATTTATTTCAGTTAGCATAATGCCTTTGAGGTCCATCCATGTTGTTGCTTATGACAAGACTTTTTTTTTTAAAGTAATTTCTACACCCAATGTGGGAATTGGGTGGGAATTGAATTCATAACCCTGAGATCAAGAGTCATAAGCTCTACCAACTGACCCAGACAGGCGCCCCTTATTCTTTTTTTGTCCATGAGTTGGGTTTTTTTTTTATGTTTGTTTATTTATTTTTGAGAGAGAGGGAGAGTGAGATACAGACAGAGACAGAGCACAAAGAAAGGAGGGACATAGAGGGAAGGAGACACAGAATTCACAGAATCCAGGCCCTGAGCAGTCAGCACAGAGCCCGATGTGAGGCTTCACTCTCGAACTGTGAGATCATGACCTGAGCTGAAGTCAGCCACTTATAACCGACTGAGGCACCAAGGCGCCCCCATGTTCTGTTTTTAATGTTTGCTTATTTTTGAGAAAGAGAAAGACTCTACATGTGCGTGGGCACATGTGCATAGCTGGGGAAGGGTAGAGAGACGGGGGAAAAGGGACATAACCTCTGAAGACGGCCCAGTGCTGACAGCAGTGAGCCAAATGTGGGACTCAAACTCATGAACGATGAGATCTTGATTTGAGCCAAAGTTTAACATTAAAACTACTGAGCCGCCTAGGCACCCCTCTTTTATTTAATGACTGAATAATATTCCATCTTCTATGTATACCACAAATCCTTATCCTTTTATTCATTGAAGAACACTGAGCTTGTTGCCATATCTTAGCTATTGTAAATAATGCTGCAGTGAGCATGGGGGTTCATACATAATTTTTTGGAATTAGTGTTTTCATTGTCTTCATTAAACATACAAAAGTGGATTTGCTGGATCATATTTGAGAAATCTCCATACTGTTTTCATACTGGCTACACCAATTTACCTTCCCATCAACAGTGCACAATCCTTGCCATCACTTGCTCTTTGCTGTTATTAAGTAGGTGATACTCATTCACTCTAAGTCTGGGAGTGGTTACCTGCCTCTGTGTTGAGCCCTGGATTGGGGAAGTCTGAGCACATGAGTCCCTTTGGAGGTGTCTCAGTTTGCTATATATAGTCTTGTGGATCTTGGGATATGACCTTCCTTGGTTTTCAAAGTGAGATGTTTTGGACACTCATTTCTTAGGTGTATGACTTAAAAGTTGGGGTGCTCAACGTGGGGTTTGAACACTTTGCTCCTCAGGGAGAAACTCTGGGTTTTGAGTTCCCTCCCTCCTGTGGGTTGCAGCACCAAAAGTATTATTTTTTGGTGAGATTGTGTCCCAGTCTCTACATACTTCAATGTGTCTTTCCATTTGCCCAAAGTGTAGCTGTCACTCAGCCAGCCTTTAGCTTTTTATATAGGAAATTGTTTCATATGTAACAATAGACTCAGCAAGTTCATGAGAGGTGGTTGAATTCAGGATATCTTACATTGCCATCTTGAACTGGAACTCAGTCTTTGGTAGGGAATATTGGTGATGGGGAAGGTAGGCATATGCGAGGAAGGGCTATATGAAGAATCTCTGTACCATCTTCTCATTTTTTCTGTGAATCTAAACCCACTTTAGAAAATAAATTCTTATAAAAAATCCAAATGAGTTTTCCATTTTTTTCTTGTGAAATATCTTAATGTTTATATAACAATATTTCATTTCCACCCAGAATGTTCCAGTTTAGTTGATGTTTCAGAGATATGTAGCCTGTTTCAGGCACACCCATACCCAGTACACACATTTTCTTTAGCATCTGTAGATTCATAGATGTTATTTAAAAACAAAATTAATAAGTTACCTGTCAGGCTGTACTTAAACACTAAGTGGATGCCTTTCCCCTAATACAGGTCACCAGCAAATTGGGTAGCTCAACTTTTGACTCTACCAACAGCTTTGCAGGCTCCACCCTCCATCTTAAAACCAAACACACACACACACACCCCGACTCCTGGCCCCCGTCAATTGGTGGGTCACAATGCCACCATTTTGTCCTTTCATAGTCACCTCTCCCTCTCTCCTTACTGCTCCCGTGTCTCTTCAGGTCGTGGGGGAGCTGCTGCCACACTGGTCTGGGCCCACTGAAGGGAAGTATACTTATGACAGCCCTTACAAAGTGCATTGTTTTGAATTGCAAACTATACTCCCACGCCAAACACTGGAAACTGTCAGGTCAAGCTCCAGTTCAGGGAAGGGACTGCCTTTTCAGCCACTGACAGTTTGATTTCATAGGGCCACTTCCTCTGTCAGTGGCACTACCCACTTCATTATTATGTGCGTGGATACTTTTACCAGCCTACTGCTTGCTACACCCACAAGGAACATCTCCGTAGAGCAGATAATCTTTCTTTTCTATGTATGTTCTGCCCTCATTCAGCCCCCCTGATACCACTGACTCAGTTCAAAGTACTCATCCTACTGTCCTGGGCTCTCCTGAAGGACGTCCAATGGAACTTTTACCTCCTGTACCACCAGAGGCATCTGGCATTATTGAATGCCACAGTGGTCTTCTTAAAGTCTTTGCTCGTTAAGTGACAGGGCAATCATACATGGACTCCTAAATGGACTTCATTGTTGTAGGGACACTTCAAACTCTTGACCTTATGGCCACTGCTCTCCTCACACCAGCTGGGCTTGTCTGGCCCTGCTTCCTGATTGTTATGGGAATCTGATGCTTTCACCTTATGGGAGGAAATTATTTACATGTTTCTCAACATTTTGAGTCTCCTTTCTGATTTCAAATGTAAATCATCTCGTCTTTCAATATTCATTTGTGGCCCAATGTGGGACAGGTGGTGAGTGGTGACCCCCTGGTTGTAGGTAGTTCTGGCCCATTAGAAAAACAAAGACCTATGGGGCACCTGGGTGTCTCAGTTCTGACTTCGCCTCAGGTCATGATCTTGTTTCATGGGTTTGAGCCCCACCTTGGGCTCTGTGCTGACTGCCAGATCAGACCCTGCGCCCTGTTTCAGTTTCTGTGTCTCCCTGTCTCTCTTCCTTCCTCTGCTCACGCTCTCTTTCTCTCCCACTCTCTCTGTCTCCCTCAGAAATAAATAAAACACTAAAAAATTTTTTTAAAAAAGAAAAACAAAGACCCTGTCTACTGGTGCTGGACCACACTTACCCACTTGATATGCAAATACCAGCTGAAATTACAAAGTTTAGTGTCTTCAGTGGATGGGTCCATTTCCTAACCATGCATCCTCACAGGAAGTGGAACCCTTAAAGCAGGTAAGGGCCTAAGGTTGGCTGACACCGGAAACATTAGGTGACAATGTGTTGCAAGGTTACCAGCAAGTGGCTGTCCCACAACAGCCCCATAGTAAGTCACTGCAAGGAGCAGTCAGTGCACACGTACAAAACTATAGCATACAGAAGTTTCTGCTGCTGGTCTTACTCTGTGCCTGGTGTGTCATGCCATCTGGGTCACGGGACTTCGCCTGGACCCCAGAGAGGCAACACTAGAAAGTTTCTGCAGCTGCACAGCCACTCGCCTACAATTGCATCCAGAGTTAGGGGAGTGTTTGCACCCCAAAGGACGCCTCATGTGGATCCTAGCTGGCGATTCAAGCCTTCTCTCTTAAATGGGACCAATGAAACAAATGTTTAAAGGCCACTAGCCCTGCCCAAATGATCACCAGCATCCTGACTCCTAGGAACAGGCCATTACACTGCCCTAATTTCAATCCTAATTGGCTGACGGGTTTATGTAGTTCACACCAATCTCTGGCAAGACAAGGCCAAACATTCAACTGCCAGGAGCATATCACTAAATTTTCTTTAAACCAAGCTTATGCGTGTGCCTCCAGCTGTTCTGTTCCATGATGGAGACTCATGCCTTGGAGGAGAGCACCACCCCATCATTTGTGAGGTGCATCTCTCAGAACCCCCAAATTTACTGAGAATTTGTGATAAATGCTTCTGGTAGTGCAAGCAAACCCTAATCAGGGCATTTTAAATACATGAGACCCTGTTAGACCTCTTGTCCCCTCAGTCGTCCTCCTGGGAGAGTCACCCTATTCTGGCATGGCTCCCTTTACCTATGCAATGCTAGAGATGGCAATGACCATGCCCACAGTGGCATGAAATCTGAGTGAGACATGACCATACCAACAGCATGGGTCTTGAGAATATAGGACACAACAGTGCCCTAGCCCATGACTCCCCAGAACACAGCCTCATCCTGGATGCAGCCTCTGCAACCTTCTCCTGTGGCAGAGATGATACCCAGAAATAGATGGCAGCTGATGATAGTGAATACTCCTGGAGACTTGGCTCTGAACTGAGAATTTATTTATCAGAATCCCCTACTGTTGATCCCCTTGAGTGGCATTTGGCAGAGTTAGCCTTGTTTAACCCAGACCCCCTTGCTTGCTGCTTGACTGTGAGATAGGCTACTCTATGCTGTGCCTTTCAGATTTGAAAATCCAGTCTTACAACTTTGTGGGTCCCCTTTGCTTGCTCCCATTACACCTGTTAGACTGGTCCACGTCATGCATGCTATTAGGAGTTAGTGATTTTAATTTCTGTTGAGAGAACTCTTCCCAGGCTGGAGGTGCACCTGGCGTAGCACCTCCCACTTCAAGAACAAAGCTGTAGGGTCACCTTCCTCCACCATGCTTCCCCATAGTCACTACTCAGAGCTCCATAATCTCCCTCTTAAGCCTTCTAATAGTCTTGTTTGTTAGAGCATTTCTTAAGGATTTCTTAATACAGATGGTTTTAGACAACTGTGGCTTTAGATTACTTATTGGCCCAGCAAGGAGGTGTATGTCCTATAAAGACCACCCCCTCCTGCATATAAGTTAATAATTCTGGACAAGTTCAGACAGTCTAACAGGTATAGCTATTCCATAATGTCACCCTAGTTATAAAAACCTGCCTTCACCTTACCCAAGGGCTTTGATTTATTTTCTTGGCTGGACTGCAACAAATGAGGGAATGATTTGACAGGATTTCAAAATGCTGTTTGTTGAATTATATTGTTATTTGTCCTTTATACTTTGCTCATATGTTTCATGTGCTGGGTGACCAATGCCTGTCAGCAGCTTTTATTATCTCTGCTGTCTGGACAGTGTCCATGATTTTCCCTAAAGATTAACGTGTAGGCACTGTGGGATCACTTGTGATGAAAAAACAGCTTTTTCCACTGCTGCTCAGGCATTTCACAGTATGACAATCCTGCTCACACCCAGGGTCTGGAATTCAGATATTGACCTGAGTTTAGGAAGTCTACCATAAGTTCCTGCTTTATTTTTCCCAGGACACCTTCTAAAATAACCACTCAGAGTTAGGCCCGCAAAAAGTCATTGACCACCATGTCCATCACCTGTAAAAGGGGCTTGCTATCCCACTCTTGATCTCCTGCTTGCTGGTGACCTTGGACCGAAGAGTGCGCTTCTCTTGGCTCATTGTGTCACCTCCCTTCTGGGATCTCTAAGTAATAAATCTTGTGGCTCTACTTCCTTTGTGTGGGTACACTGAAATTGCACCTTCAATCAAATGACTCCAGGGTTTCCACACCCCCAGGGTAGGAGCTCAGATGGTGCAGGAGCACCTGTTGCCCTTGTGCTTGTGCCTCCTTATCCAGTAGGTCATCCCTGCGTATTCTTACTTCAGCACACTTGCCCTCGCTTCTCAGCACAGTTTACGATTAGGAACACTTTATATGTGGGTCTTCTTTAGTTCTATTTTGAAGATAGGCTTGTCCAGACAACATTTTTGTTTGCTCTGCTAGGCTCTATGACTGCTTTCAAGGTATTTCAGCTGAACTTTATGGAAGAATGCAGCTAGTAAATGTAAAAGGAATGATAACTATAAAAACAGCACCCGTGGATGCTAACTGCCTTTGGATACAATGCTGAGAGAAGTGGGATATTCACACAGTTTCAAAGTATCCACTCACAGCAGATTAGAGAGGGGAACATGTACCTTCTAATGAAGAGATGGGGAGCCAATCACCTCCACCAAGTGCAAATCAGCATTTCTGAGAGAGAATGACCTGGATTATGTACCAGTTGTGGTGGAGCCAGATCTCAGAGGCATCACCTGGGTAATTTTCTAGGACCGATGTCTAACCTGAATTTCATCACGAAGAACTAATTGGATACAACCAGAATTTGGGATGTTCTGTGAGATAATTGGGTTAGATTTTTCAAAAGAATCAGTTTTAGGGAAATAGACAACAAAATGGAGCGAAATGGTTTGGGCTGGGGTACTGATCCAGATGATAAGAGACAAAAGAGACATAATAAAATGCAATGCAAGGATCTTCATTGAATTCTAAATAGAAAAAAAGCAGCCTTACAGGACATTATTGGGCACGTTGGGAAAATATGAACATAGATTGCATGCTTAGTCATGTTATAATAAAAGAGGAGAATGTCCTTACTTTTAGGAACTATCAACTGAAACGTAGGGGGTGAAGTGTCACAGGGGTTTCAATTTACATTCTGGTGTTTCTTTAAAATAGTATACATTTATTCGTAAATAGAGGGACAGGGTGGGGAATACATGTCGTGAAATCTTATTCATTGTTGAATCTAGGAGAATATTTATAGGTATTCGTTGTGATATTTTAAAACAATTTCATGTAGGTAACCTAGGTGGTTGAGTCGGTTGAGGATCTATTCTTGATTTTAGCTCAGGTCATGATCTTGAGGGTGGTTGGTTCTAGCCCCACATTGAATAAAAGACATATTTGAAAAACATTTGGTCTCGGTTTTTAAAAAGTCATTCTATAACTACAGGTTTGTTCAGGGTATTTACTTCACTGAACATACAATTCTCTCTCTGGCTGTGCTTAATCTAAACTTTAAAATATTGAAGGCTTCATATTCATATTACCTGAAGTTCTATGAAGTCTTCATATGCTATTTTTCCTTTTTGCTGATTCTGTCTAAATGAAGTTTTAATTTCGGGGTTGTGGGTCTGTTTTCTGTGGAGACACATGTCAGTCACATGTGGTCTGGTTGAGGGCTTGTCTGTCCCGAGGTTTGGATGTGCCCTGTGAGGTTGCCCAAGGCTATTTCTAACTCGCGATGTAGTTTTATATTAATTTATTGTCTTACAGTTGCTGGGCCCAGTGGGTTGTAGAATTTGATCTATAGTACAGACTCACGCATAACAAATTCTTAGGGGACGCTTCTTTTTCATCCATAACCAGCAACAAACTTAGTCAAGCTTCCTCACTGTCTTCTGGTACAGAGAAACGTTTTCTTTAGAGCACTTTTTCTCCCCCAGAGCATTTTAAAGAATCGAAGTTCACAACAAGGCTGCTTATCTCCACTTCCCTCGAGTCTCTGCTCCTGACCTTCACAGGCATTATTGTGGAGGTGAGCATTTTCCCCACCACACCCAGCAGCGGTCAGTGTCCTCTTACACTAAGCCTTTTTTTCTCTGAGTGCCTTTGAATATCCTTTTCTTCCTTCATGCCCAGATTTACACTTAAAAGCATGTTTGTTGCATGTAATATAATTTCTTGGTGTTTGAATTGGCAGGATTTTCACAGAATCTTGTTTGTTTTCTTATCAGAACTACTTCCTTAATCTTTTTTTCTTTTCTTCTTTTTTTTTTTTTTGGCTTAAGGGCAGTAAATATTATTCTGTATACCAGGAGAAAGGACTCCCCTGGGTTTTAAACTTTTAAAACTTCTTACGTTGGGTGTCAGAAATAAATAGCATTTATTTAAAAACCAAATTCTTTCTTCAAAGATGGTGAAAACAATTTCCATGATATAGGAAAATAGTGGTGCCTTGGAAATCTATATACCAGCTAGTTTAGCTTCTTGGTCCAAGGAAGCATGTTCCATTCATCGCAGGGGCTCCAGTGCTGGTCTGATAACTAGCACAGAGTGGGGGTCTGATTTTTGTTATTGTCATTAGCTGATTTTAAAGGTGCCTATATACCCATCAAACAGGAAGACACATATTTTTCTCCTTGAATCACAGCTTGCCTTCTGTGAAACTTTAACTCCAAAAGCACATCCTCATTGTTGCCACTTACAGACAAAGTGCCAGCCTGTGTATCTGCCTATGGGAAAATGGAATTTGCATGTGGACAGCTTTCCTGTGTACTGTGAAGGTGGGAGTTTCCTCCTGGTTCCCAGGGGAGTTTCAGGCCCTCTGGGTCCAACTCAGTCACAGCTAAGCCAGTAGAGGCATGTGTGAGATAGGACTTGCCCAGGACACTGGCCCGTGGGTGCCCCCCTGCAGCCCCCTAGTTCTAGTTCCCTGTCCTGGTGGAATGTGAATGTCTCCTGTTGGGCCAGGGATGTATCTTCTTCCACATCCACCTATTTACTGCATGCTCATGCAAGTTTGTTGGGCTCCAAGGCAAGGTGAAGGGCTCAGGAACCCACACTGCCATGTAGAGCAGCCTTCAGGAGGCTACTGGGGGCAGGTCCCTCCGTGACAATACCAGTGCCCACCTGAGGGGAAAATTTCAGCCCTGCAAATTCACAGGATTGACCCGATGCAATCCACTCACTTGATCATGCTGGGCACACAGAGACTGTCTCCACCTCCCAAGTTCTGGCATCTTGGGAGGAGATGTGGGGGTTTCACTAATGGGACAACCTGTTGCTGAGGTAAAAGATGAAGTTTTCAGAGGGCCTCTGAGTCTGGTTTATGCAAGATGTAGGTTATGCAAGATGCCTTGCACCACCTCCGGCTCTTGTTTCTCTTGTGGCTTTGAGATATCACAAACCAATGTCACAATTCCCTGGCCTGAGACACCAGGGGGCCAGTGATCCTGCTCCTGCTCATTGCCCTTTCACTCTCAGAACTGTTTCCAGTTGCCTAGACTGAATCTTTTCTGAGTATACTAACTTAGGAGGAGAGAATTCTTTCTGCAGCTGCAGAAAAGCAAAGAAGGCTTGTGGTCGGCCCTGTAGGCTGCTTTCGTGGTTTCCTGAATCTGCCGCCACTGTGCCCTTCAACTTTACCAAACAATGTCAACTGACCAGGCAGGGATATCTGGCTCTGTTTTGATACCTTTGGCAGAGACCCCAAGACCCAAGTGTCCTTGGTTGGTCTGAACCCTGTTTTAGAATGGCCTCAGTTATCTGACAGACACAGATTGGGAGCCTTGTTCCATGGAGGTAGACCAGCAGTGTCTCCCACATGCAGGTTGTGGAAAGACCTGGCAATAATGTGCTCAGAAGGAATTAAGGTAACTCTGAGGAAAGATATATACTTTAATCCAATAAGGCCACCATAGGATCAATAGACAGAGGCCTTGGGAAATTTGACTACGGGCAGAAAATTTTTTTCTCCTTTCAGATCTTTCAAAAACAGATTTTTTTCCTTTATGAGCTGTAGAAAGCAATCGACTTTCCCCCCACCTTCCAGACCTTGCTTTCTATTATCATTGAAGGTAACTAACCTGGTGATTCCATATAAGGACTTTTGGGTAGTACTCACAAGATTCCAGGCAAGTGGTTTTATGAGACCTCTATCGTTGCTTTCTATTCGCTGACACTCGATGACTGCTTCTTTTTAGGCTTTTCTTCCAGGATGCTTTGTGATTCTGAAGCCTCAGATGTATGCCACAGACAAGGACAGGATATACACAGATCCTGTCCGTTGGTTCCCTGGATATAGGACCTGCTTAAGGTAGGTTGAACATCAGGCTACATCTAACTGTTTAACAATGGAAAGAGGAGGTGAAAGAAGTAACCAATGAAAGCCCTATTCATTATCTCCAGAGGATCTCAATGACAACACACACAGACCTTTGGTTCCAAACAATTTTGCTTTATAGCTGCCTATTTTCTGGCACTGGGATACTATTTTGGAATTACAAATTTGGAATTACAAGGAGGAGTAAATATATGGCATGTACACCATCACTTTTCCTCCTTTACCTCTAGTATATGCAGATAATTGATCAGGGAACACTTTCCAATGAACCCAGGTGTGTCCTCAGAATCCTTCTTAACACAGTTTTCCAGAGAGTCGCTTCCAATCGTTAATAGTTAGCTAAATGATGAAACCTGTTTTCCATTCCTGGTATATGGTATACATGATGCTCTGATATAATGTAAGTCAAAGGTTAAAAACTGCAATGGACGTCTAAAATTTGTTTAAGATTTCATTTATTGATAATTGAAAACTAAGCATTTTTTACTTTGTTTTGTTTATTAAATTGAACTGCCTAGATGCTGCACACAATTCTATTATCATAAAATGTCCTTGTGGACAGAAGCGTGGTTATCTTGCACATTTGCCAGAAATCTCTTTTTATTTATTTCACAAAGAGATAGCTACATTTGCTCATCATTTATTCTACTCACAATTTAAACTGCATTTTTTCCTTTTTTTCCCTCTGATATTTTCAAGACTTACATGTTAATATTTGCCCCCTTATGGAAATTGTTATTCAAGGATACTGTGGGCCCTCAAATGAATTAAGTCAAACAATAAGCAGCTAACACTTACTAAAGGCTCGAATATATTGGGATCCATTTCTAAGTGCTTCATGTGTATTACTATAATTTTAAGTTTCTTACCATAGTCATGCCAGAGAGATACTATCATTTTTCCTATTTTACAGATAAGGCATGGCGGAAAGTCAAATAATGATGTCCTGGGTTAGGAGACCATAGGGAATGCACTGCAAAGCAGAACACTGCTTTCTGGCCTTGTTGAAAACAGCAGATCACATTTTGTTTATCTAGTTAACATATATCTAGGGGGCTCTCACTTCACTTATTTATAGTGTGGAATGTCACTTAGCTCATGATTGATTTCTGCATTTACTGTTTTCCATAAATGTCCTCTACCAACTACCTAAATTACAAAATTGGGTAATTCCTTCTTGTAAAACTTTCCTAATTTTTTCCGTGGTTTAAAAATGGTGGTTTCTTCCTCTCGGAAGGGCCTCTTGCAGATTGTGTTTGGTCAGGAATCAGGCCAGTAAACTCCCTCTTGATATAGTGGATGATAATTATCTAAATATGTCACTTCCTAATAGAACCCAGTTTCTGGAGGAAACAGGTCATCCCTAATGAAGGGGATGCTGACTCTCTCTTACTGTTCTGAATAAATTCATTTCCCAAGTTAATGACTATGACAATTGGAGTCAACTGTGGTTAGTCTACCTCAGGATGGGGACTTTCAAGAATATTCCCAAGTAGCTGCTGAAACTCCCTTTGCTTCTTCACGAAATCCCCTGTCTTCTCCAACCTGGCATGGACTCCCTAATTCCACTAGTAGTGGAAAACAAAACAAAATAAAAAACAAACCTGGCATCTGCACCTCTGTCTGAGCTGACAAGGTTTAGAACCAGGAATCCTCTTTCTCTGCCTTCTGCTAGCACCTCCCCTCTTCTGCCTTCCCCTTCTTCCCCTCTTCCTTTTTTGCACCACCTGGGGTACTCCCTGCATAACTGGCTCCTCAGTGCCTCAGGCACCATTGGCTTCTCTCCCCACCCTAAATGTCAAGGAGTTAAGAGCACCCCCTAGGGCACCCTCTTCAGATTCCCCCACTGGTGTCCTATGTAAAAACTGACAATGGGGAACAACAAATTATCTTTTCATTTTCTATTTTATTTTTCAGAGAAAGAGACAGAATGTGATTGGGGGAGAAGAGAGAGAGAGGGGGAGAGAGAGAGACACAGACAGATAGACAGAATCTGAAGCACGCTCCAGGTTCTGAGCTGTCAGCACATAGCCCAACACAGGGCTCAATCTCAGGACTGGTGATATCATGACCTAGGCTGAAGTCAGATCCTTAATGGACTGAGCCTTCCAGGTGTCCCTAACAAATTATGTTTTAAGTGGACACAGGCAGAATGTATTCGATGTTTAAGCTAATCTGTTTGTTGGTTTGAGATAGACCTGTTTATCAGCATTAAATTAAAAAAAAAAACAAAACGTTTCATTCTACCTAGGTTTGCTGAAGGCCAAATAATCTCACGTAACCTCTGTTGCAATTTGTTAGCAAAAGGATGACTTAGAATAACAGTTAATACTGTCTCAAAGTTTTCACCGTATATAAGATAGCTTTCAAAGTCTTTGGTAACCTGGAACTTTAAAGTTTTGTTTGCATGCTAACTGGGACTGAAGTCATTAGATATCTATTGAGGTAAAAAACTAAAGCACTGGGGCGCCTGGGTGGCTTAGTCGGTTAAGCGTCCGACTTTTGCTTAGGTCATGATCTCGCGGTTCGTGGGTTCGGGCCCCGCGTCGGGCTCTGTGCGGACTGCCAGCTCAGAACCTGGGGCCTGTTTCGGTCTGTGACTCCCTCTCTCTCTGACCCTCCCCTGCTCACGCTGTCTCTCTCTCTCTCTCTCTCCTAAAAATAAATAAAACATTTAATAAAAAAAAGCTAAAGCACTGATCACTAGATGTAGGTTTGTGCTTTTGAGTTATTGCAGAGCAACTAAGTCGTTTTGGGTCTTGTAACCATGCTTTGCACTTAATTAAGACTTTACTACAAAAAACCTGCATTGTGCTTAATTGATAAATTTACCATCTTAAAAAAATTTTTTGGTGTAACAATTCTCAATTGGTTAATAAGTTTTCATTGGAGACTAAGGTTTTTAAGAGTTAAAATTCTACTAAATGTACGACCCAGTGAAGTGGTGCCAGCGCCTGGTGAAGTGGCGGCTGCGTGAGCGAAAAGTTGCCTGCTGAAGCAGAGGCGGCCAAGGGGTTGTGGCAGGGTGAGGTGTTGCGGACTCTGTGGACCTGAAATTGCTACATTCCCAAATGCACTCGGGTTGTATTGCTGCTTGACCCTGGCTGATCTGAGGCTGCGACACTTCCCCCACCCTCCACTCAACCACCGGCAACAGCAAGCAGCAACCAGTGGAACTGTTAACAAAGTATAACAAAGCGTTTCAGGAGTAATTAGACTAGATAGTTTCTCTGGATAACACCACCTTCTTTCTTTCACCTCTCCAACCATATTCCACCCTTTAGCTCTTTGAAAGAAGCTTCTTATCCCTTCTGCCTGTTCATTCTATCTCCAGTTTTGCCTCATCTCTGCCTTATCATCTCTCTCTTTCTCTATGCTCTTCAACCAGCACTGCATACACCCGGCTATTTAATCGTAGCTGGGAAATCTGGTTATATGCTTTAAACCAATCTTTGTCTATCGGTTTTCTTCTTTCTTACTTTTCTTTTCTTCTTTTTGACTTTTTTATGTATTTTTATTTTCTATCATTCGCCTTCCCTCCTCTGTTTTTTCTCATTACTTTTTAGTTTTCCCTCTTGGTTAGCGTGATTGTTGGATTTGTCTGTGCGTTTTTGTCCCTCTGTTCCCTGTGTGTTTGTCTGTATGTTTTCTTCACCTGGGGTACCTCAAGAAACAAGCCTGAGTACACATGGTGGAGAGTGCCAAATAACACTATGAGTAGGAAAATAAAATAACCACAGTCTCAACAAGAGAGACCAAGAGATACCATTCAAAGAACACTTTCTAAAAGGATAGGCCCTGGACAGTCAAAGAGTCTTCTTGGGTACAGCAGCGCTGACAGGTGCACAGAGCATAACAGGGGTCTTTAAAACTAACAAGAGACAGAAAGTTAACCAAAATGACAAAATGAAAGAACTCTCCTCCAAAGAAACTCCAAGAAGAATTGACAGCTAATGAGCTGCTCAAAACAGATATAAGCAGCATAGCTGAACAAGATTTTAGAACAATAATCGAAAAACTAATGACTGGGCTTGGAAAAAGCATAGAGGACATCAAAGAAACTATGGCTACAAACAACATGGAGAACAAAAATAGGCATGATGAATTAAAAAATAAGATAAATGAAATACATAATAAACTAGAGGTGTCCAATGCACATTGAAGAGGCAGAAAAGAGAATAAGTGATTTAGACACCATTATAGAAAAACAAGAAGCTGACCAAAAAAGAGACAAACTCATTCAGGAACATGAAAGAAGAGTTTGAGAGCTCAGCGATACGGTCAAATGCAACAATATCCACATCATAGGAATCTCAGAAGAGGAAGAGAGAGGGAAAGGTGCTGAAGGAGTCCTGGAACAAATTATAGGAGAGAACTTCCCCAATCTAGGGAAGAAAGTAAACATTGAAATACAAGAGGCACAGAGAACTCCCCTCAGACGTAATTTGAATTGATCTTCTGCACGACATATCATAGTGAAAATGGAAAAATATAAGGACAAAGAAACAATTTTGAAAGCAGCTAGGAGAAAGGGGCCCTAACATACAAAGCGAAACCTATCAGAGTGATGACAGACTTATCTACTGAAACTTGGCAGGCCAGAAAGAATGGCAGGAGATCTTCAATGTGATGAACAAAAAAAATATGCAGCCAAGAATCCTCTATCCAGCAAGCCTGTCATTCAAAATAGAAAGAGAGATAAAATATACAGAAATTGAAAGAATTTGTCAAAACTAGGCCAGCTCTACAAGAAATCCTGAGGGGTACTCTCCGAGGGAAGTATTGCAAGGAATGATAACACCAGAGACACCACCACAAGCATGAACCCCACAAAGAACACAATGACTCTAAACCCACATATTTCAATAATAACACTGAATGTAAATGGCCTGAATGCTCCAATCAAAAGACATAAGGTAGCAGAATGGATAAAGAAACAAAATCCATCTATTTTCTGTCTACAAGAAACTCATTTTAGATTAGAAGATACCTTCAGATTAAAAGTAAGGGGATGGAGAAATATCTATCATGCTATGGGAAGTCAAAAGAAAGCTGGAGTAGCTATACTTATATCAGACAAACTAGACTTTAAATTGAAGACAATAACAAGGGATGGAGGGTATTATATAATAATTACATCAAGAAGAACTAACAATTATAAATGTCTATGCACCAAATATGGAAGCACCTAAATATTTAAAACAATTAATCACAAACAGAAACAACCTTATAGGTAAGAAAGTGCTAAATGCAGGGGAGTTTAATACTCCGCTTACAGCAATGGATAGATCAACCAGACAGAAAATCACTAAAGAAACAATGGACTTGAATTACAATATGGACCAGATGGATCTGACAGATATATTTAAAACTCTGCATCCTGAGGCCAAGGAATTCATTTTCTTCTCAAATGCTCATGGCACATTCTCCAAGATAGATCACATACTGGGACATAAAGCAGTCCTCAATAAATATAAAAGAATTGAGATCATACCATGCACACTTTCAGATCATAACGCTTTGAAACTTGAACTCAATCACAGGAAGAAGTCTGGAAAACCTCCAAATACATGGAGATTAAAGAACATCCTACTTAAGATGAATGGGCCAATCAGGCAATTAGAGAAGAAATAAAAAAATATAGGAAACAAATGAAAATGAAAATACAAAAATCCAAACTCTATTGGATGCGGCAAAGGCAGTCGAAAGAGGAAAGTACATTGCACTCCAGGCCTATTTGTAGAAATTAGAGAAAGCACAAGTGCAAAATCGAAAACTCTCCTAAAGGAACTAGAGGCAGAGCAACAAGACCACCCCAAACCCAGTAGAAGAAGAGAAGTAGTAAAAATTAGAGCAGAAATAAACAACATAGAGACCAAAGAAACAATTGAACAGATCAATGAAACCAAGAGTTGGTTCTTTGAAAAAATAAACAAAATTGACACACCTCTAGCCAGGCTTCTCAAGAAGAAAAGAGAGACCACCCAAATAGACAAAATCATGAATGAAAATGTGCTTATTACAACCGACCCTCAGAAATACAAGCAATTATCAGGCAATACTATGAAAAACTATATGCCAACAAATTGGACAACTTAGAAGAAATGGACAAATTCCTAAACACACACTCACTACCAAAATTCACACGGGAAGAGATAGAAAATCTGAACAGACCCATGACAATTGAAGAAATTGAATCAGTAATCAAAAATCTCCAAACAAATAAAAGGCCTGGACCTGATGGCTTCCCAGGGGAGTTCTACCAGACGTTTAAAACGGATTTAATCCCAATTCTCCTCAAGTTATTCCAAAAAATAGAAATTGAAGGAAAACCTCCTGACTCATTTTATGAAGCCAGCATCACTCTGATTCCCAAACCAGACAGAGATCCAGGAAAAAAAGAGAACTACAGGCCAATATCCTTGATGAATATGGATGCAAAAATCCTCAACAAGAATCTTGCAAATCGAATTCAACAGCACATAAAAAGAATCATCCACCAAGATCAAGTGGGATTCATTCCTGGGTTACAGGGCTGGTTCAACATTTGCAAATCAATCGATGTGATACATCACATCAACAAAAGAAAAGATAAACCCATATGATCTTGTCGATAGATGCAGAAAAAGCATTTGACAAAATACAACATCCCTTCTTAATATAGACCCTCGAAAAAGTCCGGATAGAAGGACCTTACTTATACATCATAAAAGCCATCTATGACAAGCCCTCAGCTAACATGATCCTCAATGGGGAAAGACTGAGAGCTTTCCCCCTGAGATCAAGAACACGACAGGGATGTCCACTCTCAAAACTGTTGTTTACCATAGTGCTGGAAGTCCTAGGATCAGCCATCAGAAAACAACAAAAGGAAGTCAAAGGCATCAAAATCGGCAAAGAACTCAAACTTTCACTTTTCACAGACAACATGATACTCTACATAGAAAACCTGACAGACTCCACCAGAAGCCTATAAGAACTGATCCAAGAATTCAGCAAAGTTGCAGGGTGCAAAATCAACATACAGAAAATGGTTGCATTTTTATACACCAACAATGAAGCAGCAGAAAGAGAAATCAAGAAACTGATCCCATTCACAATTGCACAAAAAACCATAAAGTACCTAGGAATAAGCCTAACCAAGGATATAAGAGATCTGTATGATGAAAACTAGAGAAAACTTATGAAGGAAATTGAAGAAGTCACAAAGAAATGGAAAAACATTCCATGCTCATGGATTGGAAGAATAAATATAGTTAAAATGTCATTACTGCCCAAAGCACTCTACACATTCAATGCAATCCCAATCAAAATTGCATAGCATACTTCTCAATACTAGAACAAACGATCCTAAAATTTGTGTGGAACCACAAAAGACCCCGAATAGGCAAAGTAATACTAAAGAATAAAACCAAAACGGGAGTTATCACCATCACAGACTTTAGCCTCTAATACAAAGCTGTCATCATCAAGACAGTATGGTATTGGCACAAAACAGACACAGAGACCAATGGAACAGAATTGAGAACTCAGAAGTGGACCCAAAAGTGTACAGCCAACTAATCTTTGACAAAGCAGGAAAGAATATCCAATGGAAAAAGACAGCCTTTTTAACAGATGGTGTTGGGAGAACTGGACAGCAACATGCAGAAGAATGAAACTAGATCATTTTCTCACACCATGCACAAAAGTAAACTCAAAATGGATAAAGGACCTGAACGTGAGACAGGAAACTATCAACACCCTAGAGGAGAAAGCAGGAAACAACCTCCTTGACCTCCACCGCAGCAACTTCTTACTTGACACATCCCCAAAAGCAAGGGAATCAAGAGCAAAAATAAACTGTTGGGACCTCCTCAAGATTAAAAGCTTCTGCACAGCCAAGGAAACAACCCAGAAAATTCATAGGCAAACAACAGAATGGAATAAGATAGTTGCAAATGACATATCAGATAAAGGGTTAATATCCAAAATGATAAGGAACTCACCGAATTCCACACCCGAAAAAGAAACAACCCAGCAAAGAAATGGGCAGAAGATATGAACAGACACTTCTCCAAAGAGGACATCAAGATGGCCAACAGACACATGAAACAATGCTCAGCATCCCTCCTCATCAGGGAAATTCAAATCAAAACCACACTGAGATACCAACTCACTCCGGTCAGAGTGGCTAAAATGAGCAAATCAGAGAACTGTAGATGCTGGGGAGGATGTGGAGATATAGGGACCCTCCTACAGTATTGTTCTGAATGTAAACTGATGCCGCCCATTTGGAAAACAGTGTGGAGGTTCCTCAAAAAGTTAAAAATAGACCTCCCCTATGACCCAGCAATAGCACTACTAGGAATTTACCCAAGGGATATAGGAGTGCTGATGCATAAAGGCACATGTACCCCAATGTTCATAGCAGCACTCACAACAATAGCTAAAACATGGAAAGAGCCTAAGTGTCCATCCACGGACGAATGGATCAAGAAGATGTGGTTTATCTATACAATGGAATACTACATGGCAATGAGAAACAATGAAATCTGGCCATGTGTAGCAACATGGATGGACCTTGAGGGTATTATGCTGAGCGAAATAAGTCAGGCAGAGAAGGACAAATATCATATGTTTGCACGTATAGGAGGATTAGGAGGAACTTAACTGAGGACCATGGGGGAGAAGAAGGGGGAAATGGTGGGGGAAGGGGAGAGAGGCAAACCATGAGAGACTCTTGAATGCTGAGAAACAAACTGAGGACTGATGGATGTGGGGGGAGGGGGGAGATGGGCATGGAGGAGGGCACTTGTGGGGATGAGCACTGGGTGTTATATGGAAACCAACTTGACAATAAACTATTTGTAAAAAAAAGAAAAAAAAGAATATCAATATAGATTGATGGTGTGCCAAAAAAATTCTGCTAAATATATTTAATACTGGTGAGAATAAGGAAAGCAATTCTGTATGTAGGAAAGTAGGAGATATGTTAGAAATATGTAAGAAATGGAAATATATTTTTACGAAAGGTAAAAGAATGTAATTTTGTTTGAGAGAAATGACTTGGGACAAAATTTGAAGACAAAGGAAAATTATAGAAGATTTATTAAGGGGAATCTTTAAATAGGAATTTTATGTGCGTAAGGATGGACTAAGGTGGCCATTCAATGGATTTTAAAAGTATACAGGTATAAAACTGAAATTCTGCTTTTATCTCTTAAAAATATCAAGTCTTAGACTATTGATATGCTCTTCATTAGAAAATGTAAACAAGGATTTTTACTCCTCTTTTGTCTACCAGGAAAAGCAAAGCTTTGATCAGGTCTTTGATTACATAGTTAAAACTTCTCAATGTTAAAGGAGCTAAGTTTTGCTAACAACTAATTGTATAGCCCTACTGTATAAGCTATTATAGAATGTACACATGCCACTTTAAAAGATATACTTCATAAACAAAAAAAAAAAAAAAAGGAGGGGGGAACACACATAATGCCTCCCCTTGGAATTCACCACATAAAGCCTTATAAACTCTAAATGTTTTAAATTGTGATTTCCATGACCTAACAGCTGCCAAATGACATTTTACACCATCTGCTAGATTGACTACATGAACCAGCGTTTTACTCAAAGATAATCAAGCTGATAATTTGTGGAAAGTTCCTGATGAACTGATAACAGAGGGAAGGCAATATGTATGTGTTCCTCTCCCATCAGGACTCCACTGGGCACCTGCCCTTCTGATTAAACCATACCATAAGTTGGGAAGATCAGCCCCTCACCCCTCTTTCTCTAAAGGCTAATTTATCCTTACAAAGACAAAGGGGAGACCATGCCCATGAATGACCAAGGCAAATGATATTACCTTGGGACGACTTAAGAAGCTTGATCAACATGCCACTGAAGTCATGCACCATGTTGGAGCACCACCAATCCCAGAAAACAGGTCTTTAGTATATTTAGCTATGGTTTCTCAAAACTTGGCTAGCGTAATGACCTGCTTAATCTTTATCTTTATCGAGATCTCTATTGCTTTTTCATCACTATATTGGGCTCATATCATAGACCCCTCCCCTTTCTTTTTTTAATAATTTTTCATAAATAGTTTATTGTTAAGTTGGTTTCCATATAACACCCAGTGCTCACCCCTGCAAGGTCCCTCCTCTGTGCCCCTCACCCCCTTCCCCTCTCTCCCAACCCCATTAACCCTCATTTTGTCCTCAGCATTCAGGAGTCTCTCATGGTTTGCCTCCCTCCCTCTCTCCAACTATTTTTCTCCTTCTTCTCTCCCACAGTCCTCCATTAAGTTCCTCATAATCCACCTATACATGCAAACATATGGTATCTGTCCTTCTCTGCCTGACTTATTTCGCTAAGCATAACACCCTCAAGTTCCATCCATGATGCTACACATGGCCAGATTTTATTCTTTCTCATTGCCACGTAGTATTCCATTGTATAGATGAACCACATCTTCTTGATCCATTCGTCCGTGGATGGACACTTAGGCTCTTTCCGTGTTTTGGCAATTGTTGAGAGTGCTGCTATGAACATTGGGATCCATGTGCCCCTATGCATCAGCACTCCTATATCCCTTGGGTCTATTCCTAGAAGTGCTATTGCTGTAGACCCCCCCTTTCTTTAAGATGGTCACATGTTGGGACACAGACCCACCCACTAATCAGTAATGTTTCTCCTTGCACTGGAGGAATGTGGTTTCCACAAAAAAGGTCCTCTTACTGAATGGCGAGATTGGTTAAAACTGAATACTTCCATTCTGTACGTGTCGTCTTTCCCTCCTATTTGTGTAACCACTATGAACACTTCCGGATGTTTAAAAATCACAGCACAGACATATCTTCACTACATGACTAAAATAAAAGACCATGGAACAAATTTGACATTCATTTTGGTAGCATTTTTTGCTACATACACCTCTACCAATGATTCTTATCCATCCCCCCCCCCCACAATCCTCCCCCATGATCATTGCCAAATAAAGAAGATATGGTCCCCTAGTAGCTCTTCAGTTCCTGGCAGCCTTGTCAGACCTCTCTTGCCCATAAAGAGGAATTTTTTCAAAATCTAACTCTCATTAACTGGGGTCCTAAAGGACACTTAACCTCAGCAGTCAAACCTATTGGGTTTTCAGAACCTAGCAGATCTTCCATCCTTTGGACTGATGGCAAGCTTTCAAGGCCAATATTAAAAACTGAAAACAAGGTTTAACATAGCCCATGGCATAACAACTTATGGCGTCTCAGCCTTTTTTTTTTTTTTGTTACACAATCCCTCTCAATAATGTGGTACCTATTATATGAATCTCACACAAGATGTCAGTGTCACAATCTCTACACCTCATCCCTATGTTTTCATAATTTCTGCTAAATGGGTTAATATAACATTTGTCAGCCCATGTTATGTTTTTGAAGTACCTCCTCTGGCTTTGTACACAGCCTGTATCAACCATTGTAATATTCCCAAACTTCCTATCTCACATATGGTTATATTAATAAGACAGCCTCAAATTTAGATGCCAGTAAATTTAACAAGGCCCAGGGAAGTGTCCAATGCTCTTGCTGAATTAGCCCAAGCCAATCCTAAAGATGGCTCATTGCCTTCCTTATCTCCTTGATTGTCATCTTAGCTACATCCTCTGCTGCAGTGGTCTCCTTGACAGCATCTACCCATACTGCTAAAGTAGCCAATCACTAATGACTAATATCACCAAAGCAATGATGACTCAAACAGATTCGTAACAGTGTCATGCAGAAAATGCAAGCTGCAGAAACAGCACTTGAAAGGATGGGGGACCACCAACAGGCACTTGTTGATCATCAAAATATACAATGTGACTGGCAATATGACAAAGTTTGTTTCACCCCCTTATTATATAATATGTCTTAACACTCCTGGGATTTAGAAAAAAAACACGTAGAAGGAACTTTTGCCACCAACTTACAGTCTGAGATGAGTGCTCTGTCCTCCCAGCTGCACCAACAACTGCTGGATATTCAATAGGAAACACAGATACAAGTTGAACAGGAGTTATCTGAAAATGTGGAATGGTTGAATCCAACCACCTGGGTCCATGGCCTCAATTTATGTATTTGGATTATTGGAACTCTCTGCTTGTTAACCTTTTTTTGTATTTCTCATAGCCCTCTGAATGATCTATACTGTAGTGGTCTCCTCAAGATGTCATCAACAACAACTGATTGCCCCCCTCAGCTCCCATGAACAAGAGGATTCTTCAGGCAAAAAAAGGGGGAAATGTGGGCAATCAAATAGCTATGTCCTTGGTTAGGAGATTATAGGGAATGTATGGCAAAGCAGAGCACTGCTTTCTGGCCTTGCTGAAAACAGCGGCCATGCTTCACTTTTCTAGTTAATGTATACTAGGGATTAGGTCCTACCTATGCTCATAAATTCCATAGACCATGTTATCTCATGGAATAATTTATCCTGTCATAATTTGTTTCAATACGTTCTTATTGACACATAGCCCACTGACATATCGTTTCCCTAAAGGTATGCTTAATGAATATGCGAGCTTGAGAGCAGCTTCGGGAGACTTCCCTTAGCCTCCCTCTCATCTCTCTTGACTTTAATGGAGTCTTGAGTAATCCTTTCTGCCATCCTTGGCTGTGCTGGAGAAAGCCAAAAGGTGAGCCCACAAGGAATCTAAGTCCTAGAGAGCTTAAATAACTTCCCAGAGTAGCATGTTGTTCAGGGATTTGGCCTGTCAGCTGAGGGTGGAAGCCTCTGAACCACAATACTGTTCTTTCCACAGAGGAAAGAGATTGCAGCTGTAAAGCAGATTAGTGTAGTTCAGCGTCAGAAAGTGTTCGCTGTGAATAAACAGAAACAGATATATTAGATCTATTGGATTCCCCATATCATTGTTTTTATTTTTAGATTTTATTTTGAGAGAGAGAGAGAGAGAGAGAGAATGTGCACACACACACACACACACACATCTGCATGGGAGTAAGCAACCAAGTGGGCGTGGTGCAGGAGAGGTAAAGAGAACCTTAAGCAAGCTCCACAACCAGTGCAGAGCGCAACTTAGGGCTTGAGCTCATGACCCTGAGAACATGACCTGAGCCAAAATCAGGAGTCAAATGCTTAACTGAATGATCCACCCAGGTGCCCCGAATTGTCCATATTTTGAAGCAATGACTTTAGAGTATGAAATTAGAAAAGGAAACATGATTTTTTAAATGTTTATTTTTGAGAGATAGAGTGTGAATAAGGGAGGTTGGGGAACGGAGGATCTGAAGCAGGCTCTGCACTGACAGCACAGTATCCAATGTGCAGCTCAAATCCATGAACCGTGAGATCATGACTTGCACCTACGTTGGATGCTCAACTGACTGAGCCACCCAGCTGCCCTTAAACGTAACTATCTGAATAAATCATATTTTAACATCCTATATATTAAACTGATCATCTTAAGGCCTACCAAGTTATATATGTGTATATTACTACCTTTAAAAAATGTTAAGCCAAGTGTCTTCTAAAGACCTTTGCTCTGAACTATGAAACTAAATTCTAAAATAATTATGTGTTTGATTTCAATTTATGAGATACGTTTGTTTATGTTTGTTCTGGGAAGTGTGGGGGAAGAGTGAGATTGGAGACATAGTGTATATCTCTCTACAAGGATTGGCAATTTCTGGAAATTTTATGTCCGGATTTTCAATGACACTGTTAATGTTCATCAACTCTTGAGGGCCACACCCAGAACTTAAATCATAGTTATCTGACGGTTTTATCAGGAATAAAACTTTTTATAATTGTATTGGTTCTGCTTCCCATGTAGAAATGTCTGAGGACTTCTAAACCAATGGGAAGGTTGGCAGAATCCTAAGTAAGGAAGTGACCAAAGAAGGCAGACTCCTGGACCATGATAATTCAAAATTGTAAGTGGGTGTGTGAGTACCATGGAGTGAAATACAGAGTATCGGCATTTTGATAATTCAGAACTAGACAACTATGGCACTTTTTGTCTAAACTCTTTAGGTAGAGAGATGATCCTTATTTGTCAATGCATGTATCCATCCATTGTCCAGCAGATAGTTACTGAGTGCCTTCCATGTGCCATGCACTGCCTGAGCATTGGTGTGGTGGGATGAAGCTTCTCATCTGGTGCAGGGAGACAGATAATAACAACATGATAAACAAAACTGCAGCAGGTGCTATGCTATGAAGAAATAAGGAAAGCTAGTGATGGAAAGCAATGAGATCATGGCCAAGAAGCCAAGAGTCATACAGGTGCCCTCTGAATTGGTGGCGTTCAGGCCTGAAGGGGCAAGATCAGTGAAAACCCTTGACAGGGGAATGCCAGACAGACGGAGCGCAGGTTCTAATACTCAGGGATTTACCTTCTCTTGGAGCCAATAGAAGGCCTGAGATTCCAAGTGTGCTAACAAGGGGCAAGATCAGAAAGGTAGATGGGGATTCTAAATTAACAAGGCCCCTTGAAGGGCTTGACTCCCTTGCTTAAAATCAGGTCTCTGATTTATTCCACACAGGCTCTGATTTACCCTGGCTGCTGTTGGAAAATAGTTGGTAGAGGACAGGCATGCCAACAGCAGTAGCATCTCAGAGACTCTTTGGCCGTCAAATAATTACTTACTGGAATTTGTTCAACCTCGGAATAATGCTACAAAGGCATTGACTGTATAGATTCGTTCTGGAGCCCAAGGTAAACAATGGTTATGCAGACATGTACTCTGGGGAATGCTGTTACAGACATGGGGAAGTGAACCATGGGGAAGTGAACCAGTCACAGATCCCAGATGTCTTACCTGCTGGCCCCTTTCAGTGAATACACCTGTTGGGAATATTGACTTAATATTTGGACATTTGCAGGGATCATTTCTTCCTTTCCACAATGGAAGTGTTTTCAGAGAAAGCCAGACTCACTACTCATGTGCAGGAGTTCACACCGTTTCATCATTGGTGGAAATAAGCTCAACAGTGTGCAAACACAACAGGGTTAAAGAATTGTTTACCTGATCATGAGGAAGTAGAGGGTATGTGGGAGTGAGCCAATGAACAGATACACAGGCTATAGGGAGTGGGTTGCTATGGTTACACACTGACTTTATTTTTCCTTATCTGTAAAGAGGAAAAATGTAGCTGAGTGAAACTCGCCTCTCAGAAAGGGATAGAACTATAATTTTAGTAACTTTGTATTTGAAAACAAAATAAAACAAAACAAAACAAATTTCTTAGGGGAGAAAAGTAAACTTTTTGAAAGATGGAGTTGCATTCCCAGGAAACATACTACCCCAACTTGGATTTCCTAAATAGATTCTCCTGTAATTACTGAACTTCCTAAGATCAGGGATATTATTTGTTCTAGTTTGGAAAGGAGGTCAGAGGACAGCGTATAAGAGAGGGAGTCTGTGGGAGTGAATCCTGGAGGTGTTCTAAAGCAACCTTGGGATTTTAGAAAGGGCTCATTTCCCTTCAAGGGAGGGACTCATGATTGCCAAGTTGGGAGGCTGGATTGGGCAAAAGCACCTGGATTTGGCTCCAGAGTTGAACTGAAACCAAAACAACCTTGGCTGGTGGAACACTCAGTGGCAACATAGAGACATTTCCCAGGAACGCTATAGGTAGGACCCTCTCTTAACTAGGCAGGAAAAGGAGCTCAGTGTCTCTCCTAGATGGCTCAGAAGTGCCTGGCCCTCGGCTCTTGGTGTATGCAGCTGAGAACCAGTCAGCTCAAAAGAAAATATAGAAATGAATTCAGACACATTTGTTAAAGGTCAAGAGAAAACAGTGCTTCCATTGCAAGATACTGTTGCCTCTGCCTGAACCACCCTTAACTTAGTTTCTGGCCAGGGTCTTGTGATTAGCTGAATTGTGTCCCCCTCAAGTTCACATGCTGAAGTCCTAACTTTCAGTACTTTAGAATGTGACTGCCTTTGAACATGGGGCCCTTAGTTAAAATGAAGTCAAAAGTGTTGATTCTAATCTAATCTGACTGTGTCCTTACAAGAAGAAGAGATTAGAGGGGAGGTGCAGTCAGAGGAAAAACCATGTGCACACACAGGAAAAACTATGTGAGGACACAGCAAAATGGAGGCCATCTGCAAGCCAAAGAGGGAGGCCTCAGGAGAAACCAAACCTGGTGACACCTTGATTTTGTATTTCTAACCTCTGGAACTGTGGGACAATAAATTTCTGTTGTTTGAGTCACTCAGTTTGTGGTATTTTGTATGTCAGCCCTAGAAAACTACTATAGACATACTTTAAGACTCAGCTGAAGCTTCCCTCTCTTTCGTAGTCTTCCTTGACCTGTGTTTCCTGATTTAGTCTGTTTTGTGCCTCTCTCCTCAGGTAAATGTATAATTTATCAACTAGTGGGGTGAAAGAGGCTGCTTTTGGCACCTCTCATGGGACAGTGGATTTAAACTTGTTATTTCCTGGGCAAGTGGAGGATGTGGGTCATCTCTCCCTCCTCTGTGCCCCCGTCACACTTCGTGATTTCATCTATGATGCCACTTGGCATGCTGTCAGTAAGTCTCCTAATGAACATCTCTCTCCCCACCAATAATACCAGAAGCTTCTCAAGGACTGGATTGTGACTTGCTGCCTCTGTGTTAGTCACTGGAACAGTGGCTGGCACATTGTAGCCACTCAATGCATGTTTATTGAACTAATGAATATATTTATGTATAAACTAAATGGTTTGATAGGCTTTAAGTAGCCTGTATTTATTTGGTTGCAAATAATCTCCCAAGTATGGAAAGAATACAAAAGTTGACATAATTCCATGGTCTAGTGAATTTGTTAATATTAATTGAAAATTGAAAGTAAGAAAAAATTGGGCATTCAGTTTTGAATGTTCCCTTTCTGTAAAGAGAGATTTCCCACTATTTTTCCTTTTTTTAAATATCTATTTTTGTGAGAGTACTAGAAACAGGGAGGGGCAGAGATATGGGGACAGAGGTTCTGAAGCAGGCTCTGCACTGATAGGCTGACAGCAGCAAGCCTGACATGGGGCATGAAGTCACAAATCCCAAGGTCATGACCTGAGCTGAAGTGGGAAGCTGGACTGACTGAGCTACCGTGCCCTATTTCCTTTCTAATCTTATACTCTAATAATCTCTTCCCTTTAGTTAAAGAAGGAGGAGGAGGAGGAGGAGGAGGAGGAGAATAAGGATAAGGATGAGAAGAAGAAGAAGAAGAAGAGGAAGAAGAAGAAGAGGAAGAAGAAGAAGAGGAAGAAGAAGAAGTGGAAGAAGAAGAAGAAGAAGAAGAAGAAGAAGAAGAAGAAGAAGAAGAAGAAGAAGAAGAAGAAGAAGAAGAAGAAGAAGAAGAAGTAGAAATGTTAAAACACAAACGCAACACAGGACTGAAAGTAGCCTTTCTCCTTCTGTTTCTAATCTCAGCTTGTTTCTCAGAAGGTAAACAATTGCCAATAGTTTTAGCGTTATCTGTCCATTAAAAAGTTATGCATGTATGTCTGTAAGTCTGTATTTGTCTATCTATCTATCTATCTATCTATCTATCTATCTATCTATCTATCTATCATCTATCTATATCAACCTATCAACCATCCCCATATCATCTATCATTTCTCTGTTTTATTTTGTTTATCCAAAAGAGATCATCTTAAAAACACTGCTCTGTACCTTGCTTTTTTAAAACTTAATGTAGCTTAGATATCTTTTGATATGAGTGTTTACAAATATTTCTTCTCATCCATTCTTTTGCACAAATGCTTTTTATTCCATTGCATAGATGCATCAGAGTTTTTTTAAGCAGTCCCCTAGTCTATAGAGGATTTTTTGGACATTTGTTTTGAAATTTTTCATGATCAGGTTTGCATTGCAAATTGTAGGGCAGAGAAATGTACATTTAAATTTTTGATAGACACAAATTTCCTCAAAAAAAAAAGACCAGGATGTGTTTGTGTCTGCTTCCCCATATCCCTTCTGGCATTTGGTGTCCTCAAACTTTGTGATATTTATCAGTCTGTGAAAAGAAACATACCTCATTTGAATAGAAACCATTTACATCCAAGAAAGAGCAAACATCCCACACATAAATTTCAATATTGTTTCCCCAGATTGTCATTTATCTTTTAACTGTAGCATTTCTCTCCTGATAGTAAAATATGTAAATATTTACACATTTAAATTTATCAATATATTCTTTCGTGGCTTCTGGGTTTTGTATGCAGTAGTTTGTAAGATCTTCTTTATTCTGAGATTCTAAATAAATTAACTCTCCAATTCTTTTATTTATTTTTTTACCTTTAATTCATGTACTCATTAGGAATCATTAAGAATTGGTTCCCTTTAATAGGAAGACTGCAGTTAAGATGCCAGCTTTATTTGGTTCAAGGGTGAGCCCCTGATCTGAATATAGTTATTGAATAATGTTTCTTTTCTCCACTGGTTTAAGTGCTATCTTTATCATAATGTAAATTTCAACCTGAATTTGGAATTCTCTATTTTGTTCTAAAGGTATATTTCATCTTTATTGTAGAAGAATATTTTTTACATATTATCATGATATATTTTGTTACCAGACCTACGTCTTTCTTATCACTTTTATTTTTTAGTATTTCCCAAGCTATTCTTCAGGTTTATCAGTAATGTTTTGGTCAAATTCTTAGAAATTAAAAGAAATGTAAAGGAAAAGGAATACCCCAAAAGAAACTGTGATAATGCTTAAAATTGTGAAACTGCATCAAGATTTTAGTTAATTTATGGAGAATTGACTGACAGATTTCAATATTGAGTCTTTCTATCCAAAGTCATTGTGTGTTTTAAAGATTATTTCTATCTTATTTAATATCTAGAGATATTTAATTCAAATTATATCAGTCATGAATATTTACAATATTAAAAACCATTGCATTAAATTCTACAACATGAAAATTAACTAAGAAATCTTCTGCATCATGATGGTATTAAACACTTTTATATAATGTATATCTGTACATGTTTATTGTTTTTTAAATTTAACTTTTTAATGTTTATTCTCTCAGTTTTTGCCTCTATATGTGCTAAGTAAGATGTATTGTATAGAACTTATGAAAGAAATGGCTTTTGTTTGTTTAAACATTTTTTAATGTTTATTTTTGAGAGAGAGACAGACAGACAGACAGAGAGACAGAGCATGATTGGGGGAAGGGCTCTCACAGTGTAGAGCCTGCTTGGGATTCTCTCTCCTTCTCTCTCTGTCTCTCCCTCACTCACAAACTTGCTCTGTCTCAAATTAAATATCTAAACGTTTAAAAAAATAAACACAAAAGGCAGATCAGAAATTCAAGGCTAAAAATGTCTATAGTGTTATGCTTTGATTCCTTTCTCTTTTTCATACCTGCAATATGTTTTTACTTTGTCATTACCATGAGGCTTATGTTAGACATCCTATAGAGAGAAGTCTATATTAAGCTGATAACAACTTAACTGATTGCATATAAGACTGTACCCTTACCCTCCTCAGTTTTTGTTTTTGATGTTACAATTTATATTTTTACATTTCATACATTAACAACTTATTGTAGCTATAGTTACTTTCAAATATTTCTTCTTTTAACATTTATGCTAGATTTAAAACTGATTTATATGCCACTATTACAGTTAAATTTTTTTTTTATTTTTAATGTTTTCTATTTATTTCTGGGATAGAGAGTCAGCGTGAGCAAGGGAGAGTCAGAGAGGGAAAGGGAGAGAGAATCCAAAACAGGGTCCAGGCTCCAAGCTAGCTGTCAGCACAAAACCCGATGCGGGGCTCAAACCCGGGAACCTTGAGATCATGAGCTGAGCCGAAGTCCTAACTAACTGACTGAGCCACCGAGGCGCCCCAGTATTACAGTTTTAGAGTATTCTGAATTTGACTATATACTAACCTTTATCAGTAAGTTTTTTTTAACTCTCATATGTTTACGTGTTACTAATTAATATTTTCTGATTTCAACTTAAGGAACTTCCTTTAGCATTTTTTTTGCACAGCAGGTTTCTTGGTGATTGACTGCTTCAGCTCCTATTCATTTGCAAAAGTCTGTTCTCTCCATTTCTAAAAGATAGTTTGCCAAAAAGAAGTATACTTGATTGACAAGGCTTTTTTTTTTTCCTTTTTTTTTTCCCCCTTTTAGAACTTTGAGTATATCACTTCACCTATCCTTGCCTGCAAGGTTTGTGTGAACTCTATTGATAGACTATGGAGGTTCTTTTTGTATGTGAAAAGTCTCTCTTGTTGTTTCCAAATTTCTCTGTCTTTGATTTTTGACAGTGTAATTACAATGTGTCTGAATGAGGACCTCTTTGGGTGAATCTGGGGACCTCTGAACTTCATGTCCCTGGATGTGCATAACTCATTACAGATTCAGGAATTTTTAGCCATTATCTTTTTTTCAGTGTTTTATGCATATCCTTTATTTGTATAACTTGTTGCAAATTATATACTATTATTTGTGTGCATGTGTGTAGTCTTATATCCCTTGATCTTCTTTATTTTTTCCTAAGTTTTTATCTAAATTCCAGCTAGTTAACATACAGTATAATATTAGTTTCAGGCATACAATTTAGTGATTCATCACTTGCATACAATATCTGGTGCTCATCACAACAAATGCCTTCCTTAATACCCATCACCTGTTTAACCCATACCTTCCCCCCTGCCACTCCCTTCCAACCCACCTCCCCTTCAGTAACCATCAGTTTGTTCTCTCTACTTAAGAGTCTATATGTGGAAACTAATTTGACAATAAACTATTTGTTAAAAAAAAAAAAAAAGAGTCTGTTTCTTGGGTTGCCCCTCTTCTCTCCACCCTATGTTCATTTTGTTTTGTTTCTTAAATTCCATCAGCCATTATATCTTTAAATAAGCTTTCTACCGTTTCTCTCTTTTCTCCTTCTGGTTTCCTCACGATTATAAATTGGTCCTCTTGGTGGTATCCTATAAATGCCACAGATTTTTTTTTAATGTTTATTTTTGAGGAGGGAGGGAGGGACAGAAAGAGGGAGACACAGAATCTGAAGCTGACTCCAGGCTCCCAGCTGTCAACACAGAGCCTGATGTAGGGCTTGAACTCACAAACCATGAGATCATGACCTGTGCCAAAGTCAGATGCTTAAAGGACTGAGTCAACCAGATGCCCCCAAATGCCACAGATATTTTTTACTTTTTCAAACTATTTCTCTTTTTTTTCTTTTAAGTGAGTGGTTTCAAGTCACTTGCCTTGAGTTTTTAGTTTCTGTGTTCATAGTAACAAGTCCTAAAGTGATAAATTCTTTGTTCTCTTCACTCATCACCTAGGCAGCTCAGTATAATCTAGGAAAATGCAAATCTGATCAGCTTGTTTCTCTGTATAAAACTTTTCATTATTTATACATTGCTCTTAGGATTAAGTTCAGAATCCCAGACCTGGTGTACAAGGCGTTGCATGATCTGTTCTTGACTAGCTCTCCATTTCCCCTTGCCTAGTCTTTGCAGGTCATGCTTACCTTCTTTCCGTTTTGGGTAGCACCTTGTTTGTGTCTCTCCTCTAATCTTTCTGGTCATCCTTTTTCAGGGGGTACTGCTCTGCCATTCCTCTTTTAAATCAGGAGGTCTTAAATAGATGAACATAAGAGGACTGTGGGTAGCCTCTTGGGAGCAGGTTATTGAGAGGATTTGACCACAGTTGACCCGATGACATGGACCCGACAAATTGGAGGCTCCTCACCCCTTGCCCCTTTCTTGCGATGTGGGTTCTGCTTGCCGTTCCTGTTCTCACAGGCTGCTTAAGGACATAGTCTTGAAATAGCGCAGTGCTGTTGAGAGCGTGGATAGCATATGTGACTTAACCTAGTTGACTCGTATAAAAACTTTTTTTAAAGTTTATTTATTTATTTTGAGAGAGATGGGGAGAGTGTGGTGGGGAGGGGCAGAGAGGGAGAGGGAGAGAGAGCAAATCCCAAGCAGGTTTTTTGCTATCAATGTAAAGTCTGATACGGGGCTCAGTCCCACAAACAATGGCATCATGATCTGAGTCAAAACCAAGAGTCAGACACTCAACCAACTGAACCATCCCAGACACCCCAGTCTATAAAAACTTTTGTCCATTTGTCTTCCTGCTGCCCAAGACAAACCTTATATGTAAGTTCCCTTGTTAATTAAATTATCACCTACCAATTTGGAGTGGCCACCTCTTTCTTTGGGCTCTCCCTGCCCTCTAAGTACAGATGTTACAGGGAGCTCAGGGGGAGGTTGCAAACGAACATTCTCCGTAAAATAGAATGCAAACTTTTGTGTAGATGTGCATTTTGCCAGAAGTGAAGACATAACTCCTTCAGGTTCTCAATGGGATTTGTCATTAAAAATTTAAAACCTTTAATTGAACTGTTGGGTTTTTTAGGGCTCTGCCTGGAGCCTACATTTGTTCTCATTTTTTTTTTTTACTTTTCTAGACCTTTTTGGCAACTGTTGTAAATCTCATATATTGATTACTCAGAAATTTGTCCCTAAACAATGCCTCTTTCCTAAACTATAGACTCTTATATCTGTATCTCCATCTGAATGTGTTGCAGGCATTTCAGATTCAATAGGCTCAAAACTCAATTCATCTTCAGAAAAACTTAATTTTTTTTCTTCATTCCTTTTTTCCATTACTGGTGCCGCCATCAACACAAATTTGGAATGCATACCCAAACTGCCTCTGCCTCACTTCGAGTCTTCCTAATTCTTTCCTGGACTCTTGCCACCATCTCCTCATTGACATCCTGTTTCAGTCTTGTTTTTTTTTTTTCCTAATAGTTTATTGTCAAGTTAGTTTCCACATAACACTCAGTGCTCAACCCCACAAGTGTCCTCCTCCATGCCCCTCCCCCCTCCTCCCCCCCACATCAGTCCTCAGTTTTTGTCAGCATTCAAGAGTCTCTCATGGTTTGCCTCTCCCCCTTTCCCCCACCATGCACCCTCCTACACTGTTGGTGGGAATGTAAACTGGTACAGCCCCTCTGGAAACCAGTGTGGAGGTTCCTCAGGAAACTCACAATAGAACTCCCCTATGACCCAGACATCCTGTTTCAGTCTTGCCTCATTCTGTTCACCCCTCCACACCATCATGCCTCAAAGGAGCTGTCTAAAATTTCAACAGGCTCCTTTCACTTCCTTCTTTAAATTCTTCACTGGGACCCAAGTAGGTTGTAGGACAAAGTCCAAACATTCTAGCACAGTGTGAGGCCTTTCACCTGTGACTTCTGTTTACCTTCCAGGTCTCATTTCTGACCTTGTATGTATTCTCTTCAGTGTAAGAATCTCAGCTCCTTCTCTTCTTGTAAACAGGACTGCTATTTCCTCTTGTATCACTTGGCAAATTCCTGTTTACGCCTCATGACCAATTCCTTTGTTACCCTTGTTAAACTTCCTTGTCAAGGAGTTATGTGTCCCTACCTCTCCTCACCCAGAACACGCTACTCAGTTCTTCATTATGGTGCTCATCAGATTGCTCTTATAAGTATTCTAATTTTACTGTTACCCCCAGCCCAGGCCTGGCTCTGACTATACTAATAATATACTGATGTTTGCCTTCAGTCATTTTTTTCTTTTCCTTGGACTCCAGATCTGCACAGGAAAATGTACTAGGGTCAGTAGTACCTAGTAGTATATAGAGTGATTAAGGCCCCGAATACACTCTGGAGAGCCAGCAATGGTTTAAGATGCTGATCTTGACAATACTATCAAAGGGCACAGAACTGTCTCATGGACAGGGAAGGATAATGGCTGCTTTGGCTTAGTGACAAGGACCCCTCTGCAGACTTTCTCTATAGGTGAGCACTTCTTTAGACCAGAAGGCAATAAATGGCCTCTTGAGGCTCTGAAAAAGTTGAAACAAATTCCTTAGTGACCAACAGAATATGTATATGAAAAAGAGTCTCCACATTAGGCTTCAATATAGAAAGCAATTTTGATATTTACAAAAGTTTGACAAAACAATCTGGATTTCATCAAGTGTCAGAATGCCCAGAACTTGTAAGTGCCATTAGATACTTGAAAGATATAGTTTGGCTACAGTGAAATAAAGTGAGAGGATGATAGAACACATGGTTTCTGCCATCTTCTGATCACTTAAATAAATACTCATGACCTCAAGGCCAGGAGCAGACCAGCTGCGTATGAGCTTAAGAAGAATGTTGTGGTTGTAGGAGGCATAGAGTAAGCAAGGTGGGCTAGTGGAAAGATCATGGACTGTCAGGTCACAAAGATCTGGACATACTGTCCATCTCTTCTACGTTTAGGTGTTTATTATCAGAGAAGTTGTTTAACATCTTTGAGCAGTAGTGTGCTCTTCTGTACCTTCCCCTCATAACATTATTGAAGGGATGAGAGATGCTTAAAATTGAGCCTAGGAGATGTTGGTTCTCGCCCTTGTCTCAACATAAATGTGTACTGAGACCATCTGTATCAATGAGAGATGAAGAATATGAAAGATAAACTTAGGTCTCATAGTCTATTTGTTCCTTAGTTCCCCAGGCAGGCACAACATAGAGATAACTGGTCAATGGTTATGACACAAGATTCTTACAGGGAAAACCCATCTGTGAATATTTTCTGCTTCAAATCTACCTTACAGTTTTTCTCCCAGGAAGATAGAGGCAGAAGTTCCGTGGGAAGATTAGTTTTCAGGGTCTGTAGGGAAGTCATTGCATTAACTTGGTCATCTCCTGAAAAATACTTCTGGCTTATTCTTTAAATTTTAAAATTTTTTATTTCTTATGCAATTGATTTTGTCCGTTTTATTTTCTGATTTCTGGTTTCTGGGTTTTATGTCATGTTTAGCTCTTCTTCACTTTTAGATGATTTTAAAAAGCATCATTTTGTTTTCTTTTAGTGCTTGGTACTTTATGTCTCATTTTGTATGTTAAAATCTTTGGTATGTTGGCCTTCACTTGGTGTCTTATTCACTGTTATGTCCTCTTCTCCATTTCTTTCCCTGTTAACCTTCAATAATTACACTGGGACCACTCAGTATCAAAGCTTTGTGACACAGATACAAATGAGGACACTGGGCCTATGTGGCAGAAATTAGGGTACACACTATCATTTAGATGATACAGAGTATGCCTACATGGTATTTTTAAATTGACATTCAAATAAAATCATAACTAAGAAATTGTTGTAGAAGTCTTGAGGACTCCCCCTAATGTGTCCATAGGTGATCTCTAGGATCAAACCCAAATTACTTACTGTAGCCTAGAACATTCTTTGAGATCTGTTCGAAGTTATTTTTAACCCTCAGTTTTACCACTTTTACCCAAGCATCCTGGTATGACACTGGCCGAGTGGTTTTGAAACATGATGCATGTTTAGTTACTTCAAAAAGAGACAGAGAAGAAAAGAAAAGACAATGAACATTAGTTCAAATATTTTCCAAGTAAGAGTTTATAAGTAAGGTTTTCTTCCAGATTGGGTTGGAATGGATTCCTGCTGAGACAGTTATTAGGTATGACAAGTTTCCCATGCTAGTCACTAGTCTTTTTAACTCCATCCTGTACCTCAGATACATACATAGGAGTAGTCCAACAAGACTACACCCATACACACACACTTACACTATACCTGAGTGGTTCAGAGCATGGACTTTAGAAAGAGAATTCCCAAGTTCAAATCTTGGCTCAGCTACCTACTAGTTGTGAACCTTGAGCAAATCATACCCTCTCTGTTCTCAGTATCTTCCTCTGTGACATGGGTATAAAATAGTAGCCACCTCACAAGGTTGTTGTGAAAACTAACGGCATTAATACAAGGAAAGTGTTCAAAATAATGCCTGGGACATGGTAAGTGCTACAAAAATTTTAGGTATGGCTGGGCTATTTATTATTTTTTCATGGAAAATACATTGTAAATCTAACTAGACACTAGGGTTCTTGGTGCTACCCTTCCTTGACATTGGCACTGGAGTCTCACATGAGAAAGCAAGGATTCTGTTGGGGGGAGAACTAGGTAGATATTCTTTGGCACTTGTAACTCACTGATATCTCATTTAGTAGAGGGATAGTACCTCTGTATTGTTAAGTAGTGGGGCTAAACAAATTTCTTCATGAATTTGCATGTCATCCTTCTTCAGGGCCCATGCTAAGCTTCTCTGTATCGTTCCAATTTTAGTATATGTGCTGATGAAGCAAGCACGAGGCTAAACAAACTTCTAAGTGAAGGGACCTATGTAGATTTGCACAACTAAAGACACCTTTCATCCACTATTTAGATAGCATTTTTTAAATTTCTTTTTTTAAGAGAGAGAAAGAGAGAGACAGAATGTGTGTGTGTATGTGTGTGTGTGTGTGTGTGAGAGAGAGAGAGAGAGAGAGAGAGAGAGAGAGAGAGAGAGAGAGAATCCCAAGGAAGCTTCATGCTGTTAGTGCAGGGCTTGATGTGTGGCTCGATTCCAGGAACTGTGAAATCGTGACCTGAGTTGAAATCAAGAGTCGATGCTTAATTCACTGAGCCACCAAGGCAACCCACATCCACTTCAGGTTACAATTTTTAAGTTGGAGGCTTACCAGAGTTTGTGGTTCTTACCTACTCCAAGAAAAATTATTGAAGGTGAATGGCCCCCATTTGCTCTTCTCATCATCTTCATTGTTATGTATCAGATCTACAATTTCCTGTGTCCAAGTAGTTCTTGAAGAAAAGTGGAATAAAGAACCTAGAATTGATTATTGATTTTCTGCAACTCATAGTTTAGAAACATCATATGCTACAGAAATAAGGTAATTTGTCTATCATACCTCACTTATGTTACTCATTACATTAAATTGAAACTACTAAGATTATTTTTTCCTCACCAGAACTTTTAAGGGAAGAATTGTGACATTCATTTTTATATTCCAATCATGTACTTTTAAAAATCTGAATGTGCTTTGATATTTCTACAAAATGATAATATAAATAATTATTATATGTAACAATAAGGGTTAATTTGAAAAATATGACTATTCAAGGATAATCACAGATATTCCCAAACATTCACTTTTACCATTAAACCCTGGCTGTTAATAAATAATCTTGTTCTCCAGCCCCTGTTACCTTTTAAGAACCATGAAGTTGATCCAATGCCAGAAATATGAAAAGAAGGAAATGTAAGAATTCCAAAGAATCCACAACCTGGAGAAATCTATATTGAATGAATTTCTTATTAAAACACAAAGAAAGACTCAATGTAATAATAACTAGTGACTCCTACAAAAAAGTTCAATTTGTTTTATTTTTTATTTTTATTTTAATTTTTGAGAGGGTAGGAGTGCAGAGGGAGAGGGAGAGAGAGAGAATGTTAAGTAGGCTCTATGTCCAGTGCAGAGCCTGATGTGGGACTTGATCTCATGACCACCAGCTGAAATCAAGAGTTGGGTGCCTAACCATCTGAGTCACCCAGGTGCCTCTTGAATTGATTTTAAATGGGAACATGACCTTTGTCCTATTGAGGGTATTATTTGTTTTTCTCTAAGACCTCATTGGCTATCTTCTGGTGGAATCTGGGGAATTCGTCTCAGTCCCGAGTCCTCTTGGCATGCCCAGAAAGTCTCTCCCTGTTTTGCTTCTGGGACACTTGGTGACCTGGTCTTGTATCTCTGGGAGGAAGCAGGGTTTGGATGTGTGTGTGGCTGTTGAATTATATGGACTCCAATCCTTTCTCTGGGACATAGAAGTTGAGTGGTTTTGCATAAATTATGTGAAGCCACTGGGCATCAAATATTCTTGTGTGTTTTTGAGAATTACAAGACAAAATAATTAGAATCCAGCCTATGGTTGGCACTAAATAAACAATGTCTCCCAATTTTTGACTGTGTTGACACTACTATATCAGGAAGGCCAGAGCCAGGACATGTGAGACCATCTTGCTCAGGTAATCCCTGGAGAGAAATATGTCATTATTGTAATGATCCCCTCACACCATTTTCCCAGGATCCTGGTTCCCTTTTTCCTAGTACCTTAATGGTGATCTCTGGGTGCTATCTTAAGGCTCCCCTTCTACACTAGACTCTAGTACCATGTTTGCTCAGCTCCTGGTTGGTTCCTATTCTGCAGTAAAACCAATTCTCTTCTGCACTTCCAAAATTAGAATTAGATTTATCTGTGAAACTTTTGTTGCTTTTTTGTCGACTTATTGTCCTAACTCCATACTGTTTGGTTCTGCCCAAGTCAGGCTGCTTTGGGATCCTCAGAGAGCCCCTTCTCTACACAGACTGGCTCTGCTTCCTTTTCAGGACTCTTGAGGATGGCCAAGCCCCTCAAAGGAAGTTGTGGGTGCCCTCTATCTATAGATTTCACACCTGGAATTGGCTTTTATGTTGTAGATGCTGTGAACATCTCAGAAAACCTGGGCTCTCTCAAATGTTGGTCCAGGCCATCCAAGGGCTCCTTCCAGACTTCCTTGCCTCACACTCCAGACTTGCCTTGCAACATAGTCTATTAACAAAGACCCTTACACTATGAGTTGAAATCACCAGTAATTACCCCCTCTAGTCCCAAGATACCCAAATCCTACTATGTTGTGCCACAATAGTCTTCCTTGATTCTTACTTGATAGTTCCAGAAGGAAGAGCAGTGGGAACATAGGTCAGCCAAGGGGGTTGCCCAAATCCAGAAGGTCATTTCCTGTTTCAGGCAAAGATGAGGAATTGAGAACTGTCACTGAAGGAATGTCTAGAGCAAACCTGCAGGAACACCCTTCCTTCCTCCCTCCTTTCACCTGGACTTAGTAATCTTTGTTCTAGGCTTGGTCATCCGTGGAGATTTGGAGAAAATACCTTCCCCAGACTGAGCAGAACTGAACTTCTGTTAACATGTCATGTGTTGAAGGCACATGTTGATGTTGCCAGCTGGGATGGTTCAGCTTTGAATTCCGTCCCAACTTCCAAGGTTGAATTAGTGTTACTTAATTATCAGGGTTCTAATCTTTTTTCGTAAGCATGAAGTTAGACTGTAATATTTGAATTTTTCTTTCTTTCTTTCTTCTTTTTTTTTTTTTTTACAAATAGCTTATTGTCAGGTTGGTTTCCATATAACACCCAGAGCTCATCCCCACAAGTGTCCTCCTCCAAACCCATCTCCCCCCTCTCCCCGCAAGCCCATCAGTCCTCAGCTTGTTCCCAGTATCCAAGAGTCTTTCATGGTTTGCCTCTCTACATCTTTTCATGTTCCTGATGGTGTGTGGAGGCAACAAATATTCATTAGGGTATTTTGATAAGAAGACCAAGGAAAGCAAGGAAACAAAATCTGGGAGAAGCTGTTTCAATTCGCTCTATCTCAGTACTTATGATTTTATTGGTCCAGCTCACCTGAAGAACATGAGGTGTTCTTCATCTTGAAATTCATTACATTATTTTGATTTGTTTCTCTCTGTGTTTATTCTGCCTTTGTCACCAGTCAACAGTGTTTATTATAGCTCCCCTGTCAAAAGCATGCATTATCTTCCAGTAAAGGACTGAGCATATCTAGAGCTTTTATCGTACTCTGGTGGACCTATGTTCCTGCTCTATTACCCTATCCTTATCCCTGCACCAGACATAGACCCTAACTATTTTCCTTGCAGTTTCACTGAGAAGCTCCTGCTCTGACCTTCCCCACTCCCATCTTTTTCTCTTACCTACAGAATTTTCTTTATTCTCAATTTTGTACTAGATACCCCTTCATCAGAAAAATATTTGAGGGGTGCCTGTGTGGCTCAGTTTGTTGAGCATCTGACTTTGGCTCAGGTCATGATCTCATCGTTTGTGGGTTCAAGCCCCATGTTGTACTCTGCGCTGACAACTGGGAGCCTGCTACAGATTCTCTTTCTCCCTCTATCTCCGCCCCTCCCTCCTCTATCTCTTTTTCTCTCTGTCAAAACTAAATATTAAAAACTAAAACATTTTAGAAAGATATTTGACTAATATTCCAGCTGGAATATTCTTTTAGCTTATGAGTATAATTGTACATATCTATTTTACTTTCTAAGGAACATGAATGCTATGAATCATATGAAACACATAGGACGATGATTTTCACTTCTGAGTTTTTTTAATTGGAGGAAATAAAACAGTGAAATTATCCTTGTAGGTATTTTTATAATCCAGTTATGGATAACCCAAGTATTAGGCAATATTTGTTTGTACCAAAGATCAACAGAGACTTTCCCCAGGGAGTTGAACAAATTAACCAATGGTTTCTGAGTCAAGTAGAATACCAGTTGGAGGGGAAAAAATGTTTTATGTGATTAATGGGTACTTTGAGGTAATGACCCTACATGGATCTGATAAAGAAAGAAGTAAATATTCTCTGAGAACAAAGTGAGAATACAGACAATTTGAGAACTAACAAGTCTGTAGAAGCCAGTTGCATAATTCTTGCTTTCAAGGACCTCTTAGAGAGAGAAAACTGCTTTAAACTTCCAAAGGCTGCCATGGCTCAGCCTGCTGTCCTAGCCATAAGGGTCTAGGAATCTGGCTCCTGCCAGATGGCAGAAGGCAGTGTATGTGCATATTCTATCCTGGTAGTTTGCCTGCTTTGCTAACATGTGTGCAGTGAACAGGGGCAGGGGTTGTATATTGCCTCCTTTCATTTCCTTGTGGAAGCAGTGGTTGATTAAATGCCACCTTGTCTTTCTCTTTCCATCATCCTTTTATATAGTCATACCAGGAGGCCGTGCACACTGAAAGAAAGGAAGAAAATGCGGGCATGGCTGACCTCCCTGAAAACTAGTAGATGAAGTCTCCTTAGGCTGGGACTGAGGTGTCAAGGGGAGGTGCTTAGTGAAGTTGGCTTCAGAGCCGGATTGTTTTTGTCTCCTTATCTCTCACTGTAGAGTAGACATTACTAAGACTTCATAGGACCCCATGAAATCCACCCTCCCCTTTCACAGTTGCTTCAGAGTACTGATTCCATGTTACAGGCCAGTGGGACGTGGTCATTCTGAGGATGTAATAGCAGGACATAGTGTTGTCTTTGCCATGCCTTGCCACATAGGTTATCTGTGATGATGGGTGAACCGGGGTAAGAGAAAGAAAATTCTATTATTTATGTCATCACTTGTTTGCAAATAAAAGAATGTTCCCACAAGGAGTAGTAAATGCATGGAGTCCTAGCAGAATTCAAAGAACAATTTAGTTCAGGACATATTTTAATGGTCTTTTTCCTAGTTTGTGTAAATTTAATGTTTATCTTCTTTGGTCAGTGAATATAGTAATATTTTCTTTGTTTCAAGCTAATACTGAATCTTCTGACAAGCTCCTAGGGCTCTTGCTCAGGCCTGGGTCCCCTTACTTCCTTTTTCCTTTGTCATAGGATCCAAGGACTCAACTTGTTTGATTTATTTTTTAAACCTGACATTGCCCTAATTAATTCTAAGTGTGGGTAGTACTAATATGAGTTTCCTAACTACTAATACTGATTACAGTAAAGCAACAAAGCTTACTGAGTGCTTACTAGCTGGAGACATTCCCAAGGGCTTTATATACTTCAACTCATTTATTTCTCAAATTTTATAAGATAGGTAAGAGTCTGATATGAATTCATGGTGCTTTTTCCAATACCACCAGGCAAATCTTCAGTCTCACCTGGATGTCTTACACTTCAACTCAATTCTGATACTATCTGCATAAATGTAGTGTCAAATCCCACAGATTAAGGGCTCAGACTGACAAGACTATCCTTGCTATATCTCTACTTGCAATATTAATTGCAAGTCCAGGTTACCCAGAGTTTGGACTTACTGGCTATAGATCAGATGTTCCCATGACCTCTCCCTAGATTCAATTAATTTGCTAGAGCAGTTTACAGAACTCAGAAAAACACTTTCCTACTAGATTACCAGTGTAGTATTTAAAAAATGCAACTCAGGATCAGCTAAATAGAGGAAATAGGTAGGGCAAGGTAAGTGGGAAGGGGGATGGGACTTCCACATATCATGAGTGTGTCACTCTCCCCAAATTACCACATGTTCACCAACCCAGAAGCTCTAAGAATCCAGTCCTTTTGGTTTTTTATGTAGTCTAGTTACATAGATGATTGATTAAATCATTGGTGGTTGAACTCAATCTCCAGCCGGTTGGAGTGGGGCTCAAAGTTCTAACCTTGCAATCACATGGTTGGTTCCCTGGAAACCAGCTCCCATTACTAGGGGATTTCCAAAAGTCACTTCATTAACATAACAAAAACACTTTTGCTGCTCTCACCTAGGAAATTCTAGGGTTTTAGGAAATTTGTGCCAGGAATGAGATAAAGATCAAATATATATTTCTTATTATAAATCATACCACAGTTGGTATAATCATTGACCCCATTTTCCAGATGAGGAAACTAAACCCAGAGAGGTGAAGTGACTAGTACAATGCTACACATCGAATATTAGCAGAATCAAGGCTCAAACCCTTGTAGTGGGTTCCAGAGCTTCCTAGACTAGATTGCTTGTCTAGGTTGACAGAGTCATTAGAAAGATCACCCTTGCAGGTGACCTTGAAAGCATGACCCTCAAGCTAAGCTTAAGGACACTTTTTGAGAGTTTTATGGCTGTTCACACTGTAGTATTCCTGGGACATCATTAAAATAATTACAACATTTTTAAGAAATATTAGGAAGTTCTCACAGTGTTTGTGACTAAAGTTGTAGATTCCCTTTCTTGATGTGAAGCTTTGGCAAGCCCTCCCTGGTTTCAGCTCCAGCCCTTTACTAGCAATGACAATCTCATCAGTTCTTCCTGCACTGGCTTGATAGCAAGCTCATCAGAAGCTTTAACACAGGAGAGAACTTGACTCCTAGCACCCACTCACTGTGAATTTCTGGAGACCTGCATAATGAGTGATGGCCGCCTCCTTGCTAAACCCAAAGGAAACGTGTTTTTTTTTTTTCTTTTCTCTTATTGTCTCTATAAGTTGGCTACTATCGATCACTCCTTCCCTGGTGTATTCCCTTGCTTTTAGGTTCCTGCATTAATTTACTCATTTGCCAAATACTTATCCAGCACCTGTTAGACACTGTATAACTGAGATGATCTCTGCCCCATGGGCACTTCAATACTAACAAGGAAGTCAAGGGTAAACAATTATTTATGTAATTAACTGAGTACACTATGTTTTGTAAAAATGAGAGAAGTATTTGAAAGCTCTTTGGAGACACCTTTCCCTCCCAAGCCATCAGAAAAATGAGACAAGGGATCACTGAAATGACACCAAAGAAGAGATGAGGTAGATAAGAGGTGAAGCACCAATGGAATGGCCAGCCTTGGGTGGGAAGGGGGTCCTCTCTGCCCCAGAGACAAGGTGGGAGATCTAGATAGTCACTGGGGCTTGGAGGGTTCAGTCTTTGAGATGTCAGAAGAAACTTTGGCACAGAGACAGAAGGACACGAAGAGGAGAAACATCAGAATTTGCAGTGACTTCAGCATTCTACACAAGTTTTGTCTAGGAGCTCTATGGCTTGGAAGACAGAAAACTAAAAGGTGAATTGACCCAGACCTGGGAATTGCAAATTGAAGACAACAATTTAAAAGCAGAGTACACACTAGAGAAACTAATGATCCAGAGAAGAAGTGGGCAGAAGATATGAACAGACACTTCTCCCAAGAGGACATCCAGATGGCCAACAGACACTTAAAATGATGCTTAGCATCATTCATCATCAGGGAAATCCAAATCAAAACCACACTGAGATACCACCTTATGCCGGTCAGAATGGCTAAAATGAACAAATTAGGAGACTCTAGATACTGGTGAGGATGTGGAGAAATGGGCACCCTCCTACACTGTTGGAGGGAATGCATACTGGTACAGCCCCTCTAGAAAACACGGTGGAGTTTCCTCAGAAAACTAACAATAGAACTCCTCTATGTCCCAGCAATAGCACTGCTAGGAATTTACCCAAGGGAAACAGGAGTGCTGATGCATAGGTGCACATGGACCCCAATGTTCATAGCAGCACTCTCAACAATAGCCAAAACATGGAAAGAGCCCAAGTGTCCATCAACTGATGAATGGATCAAGAAGATGTGGTTTTTATATACAATGGAATACTACATGGCATGAGAAAAAATGAAATCTGGCCATGTGTAGCAACATGGGTGGAACTTGCAGGTGTTATGCTGAACAAAATAAGTCAGGCAGGGAAGGACAGATACTATATGTTTGCACATATAGATGGATTAGGAGGAACGTAACGCAGGACCATGGTGGAGAAGAAGGGGGAAATAGTCAGGGAGAGGGAGGGAGGCAAACCATGAGAGACTCTTGAACGCTAAGAACAAACTTAGGGCCGATGGGAGTGGGGGAGAGGGAAAGAAGGGTGATGGGCATGGAGGAGGGCACTTGTTGGGATGAGCACTGGGTGTTATATGGAAACCACCTTGACAATAAACAATGAAAGAAAAAAAACGAAAGGGCAAGTAAGGATATATTTACTTAGGAGATCTTCATCCCTTAATCTCCAGAATGTGATATCCATCTAAGACCCAACATTTGGAATTTGACAATGACGTTCTGTCTTCATTAAAAATGCTGACTGACACCATGGACTTGAGCAAAATATCTTGTTTATTTCAGGGGCCTTCCTCTCCTTTGATAGTCTTAAAAATGCTGGATGTAAGGGTCATGCCAGTAGGCAATGCTTGCTGTAAACCTAAACAGACTTTGGATTTGTTTCCTTTCTTGTGAGCTCTGCTGCTTTCTCAAGTAAATATTCAAGGCCTTAAGTGTTAAATCACCTCTTGCATATAGAAGCATCTTAGGAAGTGCCATGTACACCCTCAACATCTGTGTCTGTTAAGGAAGAAGAAAAAAAGAAATAATTAATTAAATTAAATACATTAAAAATATCTTTTTTATGACATTAAGGATGATATAGTAAGACTTACAGTATAACTGAGACTTTTCCAAAATTTTCAGTTTTTGCTATTTAATTTAGACTTCTAAATTAATGTGGGGTGGCTGCTACTGCCGTGCCATGGCAGAATGACACGGAAACACTTGGGTAATTGCCCAATTACCCACTCTGGATCACAACAACAGAGCCACAATTTGAACCCTAGGAGGCTGCATTTCTAACACAGGCTTTTAAACAGACTACACCATGTTCATTTAAGTCAGTTTTCTTTTATAGCATCGTTTCCTGGTGAAGGAGAGTAGCAGGACAACATGAGGAATATTCCAGTTTGGGTCACTGTTTTTGAGGTCAGATCTCCAGGATCAATCTCCAGGTCCAGATTTCTGGACACAAAGGACCTCAGATACTTTGTCATAGTATAGCCTACTCCTGACTCCATTCCCCATGGGTTCCCTGGGCCACATCTCTAAGTCACTGATAATTCATCTTATCCTCCAAAGGAATTGTTTGTTCATCTTTGTGGTCCTATATGTTAAGTATAAAGGGCACTTTTATAGTTCAAAATATGAAGCAATGTAACTTTTAAAAACATTTCTTGTAGTAGAGGCTAAAGTCTGAGATTGTGTTGTCTCCCATTTTGGTTTCCTTCTTCAATATTACTTTGGCTATTCGGGATCTTTTGTGGTTCCATACAAATTTTAGGATAGTTTGTACTAGTTTTGAGAGGAATGCTGGTGCAATTTTGATTGCATTGAATGTGTAGATTGCTTTGCGTAGTAATGACAGTTTTTAAATAGTTCATCGTCAAGTTGGTTTCCATATAACACCTAGTGCTCATCCCAACAAGTGCCCTCCTCCATGACCATCACCCCCCTTCCCCTCTCCCCCACCCTCATAGGCCCTCAGTTCTCATCATTCAAGAATCTCTCATGGTTTGCCTCCCTCCCTCTCTCCAACTATTTCCCCCTTCTTCTCCACCATGGTCCTGCGTTACGTTCCTCCTAATCCATCTATATGTGCAAACATATAGTATCTGTCCTTCCCTGCCTGACTTATTTTGTTCAGCATAACACCTGCAAGTTCCACCCATGTTGCTACACATGGCCAGATTTCATTTTTTCTCATGCCATGTAGTATTCCATTGTATATAAAAACCACATCTTCTTGATCCATTTGTCCATGATGGACACTTGGGCTCTTTCCATGTTTTGGCTATTGTTGAGAGTACTGCTATAAACATTGGGGTCCATATGCCCCTATGCATCAGCACTCCTGTTTCCCTTGGGTAAATTCCTAGCACTGCTATTGCTGGGTCATAGGGGAGCTCTATTGTTAATTTTCTGAGGAAACTCCACACCGTTTTCCAGAGGGAAACCAGTTTACATTCCCACCAACAGTGTAGGAGGGTGCCCATTTCTCCACATCCTCGCCAGCATCTAGAGTCTCCTGATCTTATTGTTTTCTTCTCCACATTCACCATATATGTAAGTATGTAAAACATTGAGAGCGCAATAAATACAGAGCCAAAACCCCTGTTCAGAGCTCTTGCTCTTCTTGAATATTAACCTCTTCATATTCAATTATGCATCCTCTCTCTTGCTGGGCAAGAGAGGACTCCAGACTCAAAGTCTGTGACATATGTGGGTGCACATGTGTGTGTATTGAGGCAGAGGCCAGCTTACTAGTGTTATTTGTTCTCAATCAACAGCAACTGACCATGGTTAATCTGGGCACAAAAACATTATCTGAAAGACACAGGGTAGCCCACAAAATTGAAAGAAAAAGGAAGAACTAGGGCAGCAAGTGAAGCAGTTCCAGGCATCTAGGAAGAGTACTCAAAGGACAATCTCTCTTCAAGGTACTTCCCTCAAGTTGAATAAATATCAAATAAATCCAGTTTCTGCTCATAATTAAAATTCCAAGGCTGAGTATCTGACTGACTCATAATTTTACTCTTTGGAAAGAAAAAGATGGGGTTCTTTTATAGCTAATCCTATGAAATTGTATACACTTGGGGAGTGACAGTTTCTCAAAGCGAAATTGAGAAAGTAATAGGAGTACAGGGAATTAGGGTTGTCAAGGTGAGAATATGTGTGTAGAAGAAGAAATAAAATACTCAAAACATCAATAATGAAAGAGAAAATCGTACAAGTAGCTTAGAAGAGACGTAAGTAAAATACTTGGAAGAGTCTGAGGAAGGAAACACACACACACACACACACACACACACACATACATACAAACATTGGTGGCCCATAATTAAAACTCTCACAAAGGAGATGACATGCAAGTTCCTCTTTCAAAGGAGATTAGAGTTAGTGGGACAGATAGGGCTTAGACTGAGGAAAGGGTCTCATTAAAAATGAGGATCTTAGGGGTGTATGTGTCATCTTTTTGCTGAGTAGAGACTAGACCTATTAGAATTTAGCATTAAGCACCAATTTCTCCACATGTGCTTTGGGAATTCTTGGTGATCCCTGAGACTCTTTCAGGGAGCCTGCAGGTCAAAACAGTTGCCTTTTACATACTCATTCTCTCAGAATTGTACAGCAGGATTTTCCAGAGCTATATTATCTGTGATGATGCCATTGTTTTGTTGAAAGGTGGGATGATGGATTGAATATGAATTATCCTTATGTTTTAAAATTTTCTCAGCTTCAATTTCTAATATGGAAAATATTGCTAAATATAACCCCCAAAGTAAAATCTATTTGGGGTTCTCAAAAAATTTTAAGAGTGTGTAGGGATCCTGAGACCACTAATAGACCAGATGGGTAGAGAAATGAAGATATATTATGGTGGCTTTTTTAGTTTAGAGTTTTAAAAGGAGAGGTTGGTGTGGGCGATGGGTGTGTGCAAGAGAGCAGGCAGAGAGTGCATGATCACTGGTGGGGGTCGGTGTGTGTTAAGCATGTGATCACATGCCAGATTCGGTCTTCTAGGCATTCTGTTGCTGTCAGGGCTTTTCTGGTCCTGTCATTGCAAAACATCCTTGTCAATGTCTCAAGAAAGTGAGATAAGAAATAAGCACAAGGGATTTCTGTTAGAGCTTTAGTTAATCGGTCTTGTCTACTTCAGGTTTTAACTGTTGAGGTCTATATTTGAGCAAGAGTGGTAAAGGACAGCCAAGTCAAACCAGGGCTCAGAGTACCCTGATGTGTACAGACCTATGGCATTGGCTAATTGGTTGCACTGTCCCTAGAAGTGAAATAGATAGGAAGCCTGCTAAATTCTTACTTGTATAAGCAGAGAAGTTCTAGGTCAAGTGAACAAAGTCTAAGCTCACTCATCGAAGCAGAGAGTTAAGGCTCCTCACTCAATTCTGAGATACGAGTCAGTTTACAGACCTAGAATCTCTTCATTATAGAATGAAGGGATGCCAGGTCCCCTGGAGGACAGACTCCGGTAAACTATCAAACACATACTGTTAATCTCTCTCTCTCTGCCTTCCTGCAAAGGGACCTGCGGCCATTTACCCAGATAACTGTGCACTGGGGAAAGGAAATAATCAGACCCATTACGGACTACTGGACACTGGATCTGAACGGACACTGGCTCCAGGAGACCCCAAATATCACCATGGTCTCCTAGTCAGAGTAGGGGCTTATCGGGATCAGGTGATCAATGGAGTTTTAGCTCAAGTCTGTCTCACAGTAGGTCCAGTGGGTCCTCACACCTGTCTTGTGGTTATTTCCCCAGCTCTGGTGTGCATAATAGAAATACACATACTCAACAGCTGGCAGAATCCATCCTCATGTGTTTTCCTCACCTGTAGAGAGAGGGCTATTGTGGTGGGAAAGGCTGACTGGGAGTCACTAGAATTGCCTCCACCCAGGAAAATAGTAAACGTAGAGCAATACCACAGTCTCAGGGACACTGAAGAGATTAATGTCACTATCAAGGACTGGAAGGATGCAATCTCACTACAGCCCCATTCAGCTCTCCTATTTGGTTTGTGCTGAAGACAGATGGAGCTCGGAGAATGATGTGGATTATTGTAAGTTCAACCAGGTATTAACTCAAATTGCAGCTGCTGTATCAGATGTGGTTTTCTTGCTTGAGCAAATTAATGCATCACTTGGTACCTGGTATGCAGCTACTGACCATGCCAGTTAATTTTTTCTCCATATCTGTTCATAGAGACCACCAGCAAATCTGTTTTCAGTGGGCTAGGCTGGCGGTGCACCTTTACTGTCCTACCTTTGGGGTACATTAGCTCTCCAGCCATGTGTCATAATTGATAACTTTTATTTATTTTTTTCTTTTTTTAAAATTTTTAAAAAATGTTTTCTTTATTTCTGAGAGAGAGAGAGACAGTGCGAGCAGGGGAAGCTCAGAGAGAGAAGGAGACACAGAATCCGAAGCAGGCTCCAGGCTCTGAGCTAGCTGTAAGCACAGAGCCTGATGCGGGACTCGAACCCACCAACCGTGAGATCATGACCTGAGCCAAAGTCAGAGGCCCAACCGACTGAGCCATTGAGGCGCCCCAATTGACCACTTTTCTGTTCCCCAAGATATCACACTGGTCAATTACACGGTGATATTATGCTGATTGGAATTAGTGAGCACTAGGCTTATTGAATATTAGACATACTGGCAAGATGTTTGCATGTCAGAGGGTGTGAAATAAATGCAACAAAAATTCAGTGCCCTCTACCTCAGTGAAATTCCTAGGGACCCACTGGTGAAGGGCATGTTGAGAAATTCTTCTAAGGTGAAAGATAAGTTGTTGCACCTGGCCCTTCCCACAACCAAGAGTCCTAGTGCCTAGGATGCCTCTTTGGATTTGTAGGCAGCATATTTCCCATTTGGATGTGCTAATCCAGCCTGTTTACTGAGTGATCCGACAAAGCTGCTAGTTTTGAGTGGAGTCTAGAACAAGAGAAGGCTCTAGAGCAAGTCCAGAATGCTGTGCAAGCTGCTCTGCCACTTGGGTCATGTGATCCAGCAGATCCAATGGTGCTTGGAGTGGCACTGGCAGAAAGGAATGCTGTTCAGAGGATCTGATGGGCCCCTACAGGTGAAATGCAGCCCTTAGGATTTTGGAGTAAAGCCTCGCCAATCTGGTCAAATAACTACTCATCTTGAGAAACAACTCTCAGCCTGCTACTGCGTTTAGTAGAGACTGAACACTTAACCCTGGGCCGCCCAGGTATCGTGTGGCCTGAGTAGCCCATAAGAAACTGGGTATTACCCGTCCCACCAAATTATAAAGCTGGGTGTGCACAGAGCACTCCATCAGATGGAGGCGGTATATACATGATCAAGCCCAAGCAGACCCTTAGGCACAAGTAAGTTTCATGAAGTGGACCCAATACGCATGGTCCGGCTCCTGCTACATGGCCTTCTCTCTCCCCACCTGCACCTGTGGTCTCACAGGGAGTTCCTGCTATCAGTCGACAGAGGAAAAGAAGGCTCAAGCCTGCTTTACAGATGGTTCTGCATGATATTCAGGCTCCATATGACCATGGACAGTTGTGTGCTGTAGCCCCTTTACGGGGCATCCTTAAAGTATTACTCAAGCAGTGGACCTCATTATTCACTTTGATGCAGAAATGACCAAATGTGCAATTATAAATGGATTTGTGGGCTATGGCCAATGGTTTTGAAGATGGTCAAGGACTTGGAAGAAACATGTCGGAAAATTGGCAACAAAGCAATTTGGGCATGGTATATGTAGACAGGCCTTCCACAGTGGGCAAATAATGTGAAGATATTTGTATCTTGTGAGAATGCTCAGTTATCTCAGAGATAATCAAGTGGGTAGAATGACTTGTTCTGTGGATGTCAGTTAGCATCTCTCCCCCGCCACTCTTGTCATTGCCCAGTAGGCAATGTGAACAAAGTGGCTATGGTGGCAGGGCGGAGATTACGTGTGGGATCAGCAATATGGGCTTTCATTTCCTAAATTAACCTAGCTATGGCCATTGCTGAATGACCTATATGTCGGCAGCAGAGACGAGCCTTGAGTCTCAGGTCTGCACCATTCCCCAGGGTGATGAGTCGGTTATAGGTTAATTGCATTAGGTCACTTCCTAATGCACTTCCCACTGCCCCATGGAAGGGGCAGCGTTTTGTTCCCACTGGAACAGACACTCTGGATACTGTTGCAGGACAAAGAACTGGTTCTGAAATCAAGTTAGGCCCGCTTGCTGCTCCACAGCCAATACTCGAGAGACAGGTGATGGTGAGAAAGGAAACTTTGCTTATGCAAGAGGCTAGCAACCTGGGAAGATTGTGGACTCATGTCTCAAAGACTGTCTTCCCTGTCCAGAGGAACCAGTGGAAAGAGTGAGAAAATGGGGGAGGGAGCTACACGCGGGAAAAACTGATGCTCAGGGGTTAATCATTTGTCCTTGTAAAGCTTCCAGAATCCTCTGTTCTGCCAGTATCAAGGATCCCAGGTGTCTCTTAGTAAAGGATACCCCTGTAGCCCAGCAAGCCATGTCCTGGTGAGGCAGTCCAGATTCCCCCTACCTGTACTAGGAATCAAAACACCCAGGTGTCTCTTACTGAGGGTACCATGATCAGTGGTGGCTGTTTTCGAGTGTGGCAAGGTCTTATCCACCAGAAAGCCTGGTCCTTCCTACTTCAAGGCTAGGGGTCTGCAGACTCTCAAGGGAAGTAGGTTAGTTCTTCTAGAAACTATGGGGCTTAGGTCAGCAAGCAAAGAGTGCATAGCTTGTAGGAAGTTAACACTTACGACTTATTGGAGTGCTGTTACAATGTGATGTGCCTTCCTTGGATACAAGGCTTCTGCCAAAACTATTATCCATGGTCTTACAGAATGCTTTATCCAGCACCAAGGTATTCCACACAGCATTGCTTCTGATCAAGGAATCATTTCATAGCAAGTAGAGTGAGCCAATGGGCTTGTGTTCACAGGATCAGTTCACTGGTCTTACCGTTCCTACTGTCCTGAAGCAGCTGGCATGATAGAACGGTGAAACGTCCTTTTGAAGATGCAGTTACAATGCACACAGGGTGGTAATACCTTGCAAGGCTGGGGCAAGATTCATTCGGCCGTTCTACATTCTCTGAATCAGCATTCAATGTATGGTGTTGTTTCTCCCATAGCCAGGATTCATGGGTCCAGGAATCAGGGGGTGGAAATGAGAATAAATGGTACCAATTGCTACCAACACTTAGAGACCCATTAGCGAAAGTTTTGCTTCCTGTTCCTGCAAATTTATGCTCTACTGGTCTAGAGGCCTTAGTTCCAACAGGCAGGATGATTCCAGCAGGAGACTCACGGCACTGGAAGTTAAGATTGCTGCCAGGCCATTTTGGGCTCCTCATGCCTCATAGTCAACAGGTAAAGAAAGTTGTTTGCTAAAAGGAGACTGTACTCTACAACAGAGATGAGCACGAATATCTCTGGAGTATAGGAAATCCCTTAGGGCATCATTTAGTATTACCATGCCCTGTTTTTAAGATCATTGAAAAACCATAGCAACCCATTTCAGGCAGGCCTACTAATGGTTCAGAGCCTTCAAGAATGAATATTTGGGTACCCCCACCAGGTAAAGAACCACAACCTGCTGAGGTGCCTACTGAAGGCAAAGGGAATATGGAATAGAAGAAGCTAATTATGAATACCAGCTCTGACCACATTACCAGTTACATTAATGAGAACAGTAACTGTCACGAGTATTTCCTCCTTGCTTCGTTATGAATGTTTGTGTTTATGTACTGACTTTACATCATATTATTTAAGTATTTACTTCCTAACATCATAACATTAAAGCTATAGGACATAAAGGAGAAAAGTGCCCAAGGAAATAGTGCTCCTATAAACAGCAACTGGATATCAGGAGCTGTCAATTGTTTATGAGGAAAAGGGAGCAGGGGAAGAGAAGGAGAACTGATGGCGAAAATCTGTTGTAAGACGGCTGACAGGACTCAAAGGAAACACCTGTCCCTGATTAATGAGGAAGTAACAGGCTATAAATTTTTCCCTGTGCTAATGCGCTGGGCTCAGACCTCTGAGAATGATCTCCTCTGAGTTCACCAGTGTAAAATGAACCTCCTCCCTTCCAAGATCTGTGAGTGCCTCCTGGTTCTTCCACCGGTTCTTCCACCGGGTGATCCGGTCCAGATTCCGCAACAGAATGAGTCAGGTTTTAAACATTTCTGAGACTGAAGTGCCACAGGTACTGTAGGAGGGGAAATCTAGGAGGCAGTTGAAAATAAAGCAATCCTGGGGAGTGTTTGAGCCCAGAGATTTCAGTATGGGAGTGAATCACAAAGAGGTACCATTTGGAGCTTTTGAAGGGGACAGCATATATTCAGATCTGAATTTCAAATTCACACACTCTTGACTGGAAGGAGCCTTAGATGATTCTCTTGTTGAGTGAGCATAGTCAGGTTCCTGAGAAATGAAGGGCTTCCACTTTTGTCGATGGACGATTGACATTTTTCACAGCATTCCAGAAACAAGCTGAACTTTAAGGTCTTTTGTCACCACCTTGACAGGCTTACTGTATGAAGATTTGTATACAGATTGGTGTATGATTTCAAAGGTTTTTTTTCAGGTTTAGATCTTTTTTTCTTTTAGATGTATTTATATTTGAGAGAGAGTAGAAACAAAGGAGGAGCAGAGAGAGGGGGACAGAAGATCCGAAGTGGGCTCTGCATGACAGCAACAAACCCGATGTGGGGCTCGAACCCATGAGCCATGAGATCATGACCTGAGCTGAAGCTGGATGCTCAACCAACTGAGCCACCCAAGTGCCCCTAGATCTTTTTTGACATAATGGCATACCAGCTTGAATTCCCAAAGGCTGTCTATAACGACAAATCCTTGGAAGACAGCAACATTTTGCTGGGGTTGATGTGCCAGCAAACATTATTGTGAAATCTCATAGTGTGCAGGCATTAAGACATGTGCACAAAATCAATGCACTTTAAAACAGCTTCAGTTTTTTTCTCTCTAGGTCTATCATCTATGTATGTATATATGTATCTCAATAAGAGATTTTTGTTATAAAATTCAATGTCAAGTGGGAAAATAGAAAAGTTTCCAGTTTCAGATTTCTCTCCGAAATTAAGTATTTAATAAGTACTTTTTCTTTTTAGTATATTTTTATTAATTTCTAAAATTTATATCCAAGTTAGTCAGCATATAGTGAAACAATAATTTCAAGAGTAGATTTCTTAATGCCCCTTACTATTTAGCTCATCCCTCCTCCCACAACCCTCTGTTTGTTTTCCATATGTAAGAGTCTCTCATTTTTTCCCCTCCCTGTTTCTATATTGTTTTGCTTCCTTTCCCTGATGTTCATCTGTTTTGTACCTTAAGGTCCTCATAACAGTGAAGTCCTATGATATTTGTCTTTCTCTGACTGACTAATTTCACTTAGATGGATACCCTCTAGTTCCATCCACGTAGTTGCAAATGGTAAGATTTCATTTTTTTGATTGCTGAATAATTCTCAGCAACATATATACCGCCTCTTCTTTATCCATTCATCTGTCAATGGACAACTGGGCTCTTTCCATACTTTGGCTATTGTTGATAGAGCTGCTATAATATGGGGTGCATGTGTCCTTTTAAAACTGCACTCCTGTATCCCTCGGATAAATACCTAGTAGTGCAATTGCTGCGTTGTGGGATAGTTCTATTATTAATTTTTGAGGAATCTCCATACCGTGTTCCAGAGTGGCTAGCAGTTTGCATTCCCACCAGCAGTGCAAAAGATCTCCTCTTTCTCCACATCCTAAACGGCATCTGTTGTTGCCTGACTTGTTGATTTTAGCCATTCTGACGGGTGTGAGGGAGTATCTCATTGGGGTTTGATTTGTATTTCATGATGATGAGTGATCTTGAGCATCGTTTCATGTGTCTGTTGGACATCTAGATGTCTCCTTTTGAGAAGTGTCTGTTCATGTTTTAAGGACATTTCTTCACTGGATTATTTGGTTTTTGGGTGTTGAGTTTGATAAGGCTTTATAGATTTTGGATTCCAAGCCTTTATCTGATATGTTATTTGCAAATAACTTCTCCCATTCTGTTGGATGTCTTTTAGTTTGCTGATTGTTTCCTTTGTTGTGCAGAAGTTTTTTATTTTGAAGAGGTCCGAATAGTCAATTTTTGCTTTTGTTTCCCTTGTCTCTGGAGACAGGATGAGTAAGAAGTTACTGCGGCCAAGGTCAAAGAGGATCTTGCTTGCTTTTTCCTCGAGGACTTTGATGGCTTCTTGTCTTACTTTTAGGTCTTTCATCCATTTTGAGTTTATTTTTGTGTATGGTGTAAGAAAGTGATCCGTGTTCATTTTTCTGCATGTCGCTATCCAGTTTTCCCAGTACCACTTGCTAAAAAAACTGTCTTTATTGCATTGAATATTCTCTCCTGTTTTGTTAAGGATGAGTTGGCCATAAGTTTGTGGGTCCATTTCTGGGTTCTCTATTCTGTTGTATTGATCTGAGTGTCTGTTCTTGTGCTGGTACCATACTGTCTTGATGTTTACAGCTTTGTAATACAGATTGAAGTCCGGGATTGATGCCTCCAGCTGTGGTTTTCTTTTTCAAGATTGCTTTGGCTATTCGGGATCTTTTCTGGTTCCATACAAATTTTAGGATTGTTTTTTATAGCTCTGTGAAGAATGCTGGTGTTATTTTGATGGGGATTGCATTGAATATGTAGATTGCTTTGGGTATTATTGACATTTTAACAATATTTATTCTTCCTATCCATGAACATGGAATATTTTTCCACTTATTTGTTTGTCTTCTTCAATTCCTTTCCTAGCTTTCTATAGGTTTCAGCGTATAGATTTTTCACTTCTTTGGCTATGTTTAGTCCTAGGTATTTTATGGTTTTTGGTGCAATTGTACATGGGATCGAATCCTTGATTTCTCTTTCTGTTGCTTCATTGTCGGTATAGGAATGCAAACGACTTCTGTGTATTGATTTTATATCCTGCCACTTTGCTGAATTCCTGGATCAGTTCTAGCAGTGTTTTGGTAGAATATTTTGGGTTTTCCATATAGAGTATCATGTCATCTGCAAAGAGTGAAAGTTCGACCTCCTCTTGGCTAATTTGGATGCCTTTTATTTCCTTGTGTTTTCTGATTGCTGAGGCTAAGACTTATGTTGAATAACAGTTGCAAGAGTGGACATCCTGTCTTGTTCCTGACCATAGGGAGAAAGCTCTCAGTTTTTCCCCATGGAGAATGATATTAACATTGAGTCTTTCATACATGGCTTTTATGGTCTCAAAGTATGACCCTTCTATCCCTTCTTTCTTAAGGGTTTTTATCAAGAAAGGATGCTGTATTTTGTCAAATGCTTCCTCTGCATCTATTGAGAGGATCATGTGGTTCCTGTTCTTTCTTTTATTGATGTGATGATGAATCACATTGATTGTTTTGTGGATATTGAACCAGTCCTGCATCCCAGGTGTAAATGCCACTTGGTCATGGTGAATAGTTTTTTTTGAGGTATTGGATCTGGTTGGCTAATATTTTATTGAGGAGTTTTGCATCCATGTTCATCAGGGAGATTGGTCTATAGTTCTCTTTTGAACTGCAGTCTTTACCTGATTTTTGAATCAAGGTAATGGTGGCTTCATAGAATGAGTTTGGAAGTTTTCCTTCCATTTCTATTTTTTGGAACAGCTTCAAGAGAATAGGTGTTAACTCTTCCTTAAAAGTCTGGTAGAATTCTCCTGGAATACCAACTGGCCCTGGACTCTAGTTTTTTGGGAGATTTTTGATTGCTAATTCGATTTCCTTACTGGTTATGGATCTGTTTAAATTTTATATTTCTTCCTGTTTCAGTTTTGATAGTTTATATGTTTCTAGGAATTTGTCGATTTCTTCCATACTGCCCATTTTATTGGCATATAATTGCTCATAATATTCGCTTATTATTGTTTTCATTTCTGCTGTGTTGGTTGTGATCTCTCCTCTTTCATTCTTATTTCATTTATTTGGGTTCCTTCCGTTTTCTTTTTGATGAAACTGCCTAGGGGGGGTATCGATTTTGTTAACTCTTTCAATGAATCAGCTTCTGGTGTCACTGATTTGTTATCTCATTTGCTGCATTTGTTGTTGTTGTTTTGTTTGTTTTTTCGTTTTTTGTTTTTGGTTCAATAGCATTGATTTCCGCTTTAATCTTCATTATTTACTGTCTTCGGCTGATTTGGGGTTTTATTTGTGGTTTGGTTTTTTTTTCCAGCTCTTTGAGGCGTAAGGTTAGTTTGTGTGTCTGAGACCTTTCTTCTTTCTTCTTTAGGAAGGCCTGGATTGATATATACTTCCCCCTTATGACTGCCTTTGCTGCATCCCCGAGGTTTTTGGTTGTGTTGTTATCATTTTCCTTGGCTGCCATGTACTTTTTAATATCCTCCTTTACTTCTTGGTTATCCCATTCATTCTTTAGTTGGTTGTTCTTTAGTCTCAATGTACTTGTTATCTCTCCATATTTTTTCTTGTGGTTGATTTCAAGTTTCATAGCACTGTGGTCTGAAAATATGCACAGTATCATCTCGGTATTTTTGTACTTGTTGAGGGCTGGTTTGTGTCCCACTCTGTGGTCTATTCTGGAGAAAGTTCCATGTGCACTGGAGAAGAATGTATATTCTGCTACTTTATGATGATGTGTTCTGAAATTATCTGTGAAGTCCATCTGGTCCAGCGTGTCAGTAAGGGCCCTGGTTTCCTTGTTGATTTTCTGTTTAGATTATTTGTCCATTGCTGTAAGTTTTGTGTTGAAGTCCCTACTATTATGGTATTACCAATGAGTTTCTTTATATTTGTGATTTGTTGATTTATATATTTGGGTCATGCCACATCTGGAGCATAAATGTTTACAATTGTTATGTCTTCTTGGTGGATAGACCCCTAATTTTGATATAATGCCCTTCTTCATCTCTTGTTACAGTTTTTATTTTAAAGTCTAGATTGTGTGATATGTGTGACTAGTCCAACTTTCTTTTGGTGACCATTAGCATGATAGATGGTTCTCCATCCCTTTACTTTCAATCTGAAGGTGTCTTAGGTCTAAAGTGGATCTCTTGTAAACAGCATTTTCTTATCCATTCTGTTACTCTATGTGTTTTGATTGGAGCATTTAGTCCATTGATGTTTAGAATGAGTACTGAAAGATATGAGTTTATTGCCATTATGTTTCTTGTAGAGTTGGAGTTTCTGGTGGTGTTCTCTGGTCCTTCCTAGTCCTTGTTCCTTTTGGTGGGGTTTTTCCCCCTGTCTTTTTCCCCCTTAGAGACCTCCACTTAAAACTTCTTATAGGGCTGGTTTAGTGTTCAGGAACTCCTTTAATTTTTGTATGTCTGGGAAACTTATTATTTCTCCTTCTGTTTGGAATGAAAGCCTTTCTGAATAAAAAATTCTTGGCCTCATATTTTTTCTATTTAGCACATTGAATATATCCTGTCACTCCTTTCTGGCCCACCACATTTCTGTGGGTAGGTCTGCTTCAATCCTGAGCTGTCTTGCTTTGTAGGTTAAGGATATTGTTCCCTTGTTACCTTCATGATTTTTTTCTGTCCTGAGAATTTTGTGAATTTGACTATGTTATGCCTTGTTGATGGTAAATTTTTGTTGAATCATATAGGAGTTCTCTGTGCTTTCTGGATTTGATATCTGTGTCTTTCCCCAAGTTAGGAAGGTTTTCTGCTATGATTTGCTCATATAACCCTTCTACCCCTATTTCTCTTCATCTTCTGGGACACCTGTGATTCTGATGTTGTTCCTTTTAAATGAGTCACTGATTTCTCTTATTCTTATTTTTCAGTTTTTTAATGAAAAAGAGAACAAGAGCAAGCAGGGTAGGGTCAGAGAGAGAGAGAGATGGAATCCAAAGACAGTCTCCAAGCACTGAGCTTGCTGTCAGCACAGAGCCTGACATGTGGTTCGAACCCACAAATCATAAGATCACCATCTGAGCTGAAAGCAGACTCTTTACTGACTGACACAGCCAGTCGCCCCTGATTTCTCTTATTCTTAAATGATACTTTTTTGCTTTGTTCTACCTATTTTTTCTGCTTCATTATTCTCCATAAATTTGTCCACTATGCTGATTCACTGTTCTGCCTCTTCCATTCTTGCTGTTGTGACATCCATTCAAGTTTGCACCTCAGTTATAGCATTTTTTACTTCACCCTGACTAGCTTTTACTTCTTTTATCTCTATAGAGATTCTAATCCATTTTCCACCCCAGCTAGTATTCTTATCAGCGTGATTCTATATTATTCTTGAGACATCTTGCTTGTATCTGTGTTGGTTAAGTCCCTGGCTGATGTTTCTGCTCTTTCTTTTTCGATGATATCCTTCATTTTTCATTTTGAAGGAAGAAAAGAAAATAATAAGGTAAAAAAAATTTTTTTAACTAAAAACTAAAAACACACACACACACACAAAGAAAAATCAAATAAATGATGCTAGATTCTAACTGTGATTTAGTCTGGTTATTGAAAGGAGCTTGGTTGATTAGAAAAAAAAGGGGAGAAATGTAACATTAAAAAGTTAAAAACAAAAACATTACAAAATTTTTTTTTAATTTTAAAAAAAGGGGCGCCTGGTTGGCTTAGTCAGTTAAGTGTCCGACTTTTGCTTGGGTCATGATCTCGCAGTTCGTGGGTTCGAGCCCCGCGTCGGTCTCTGTGCTGACTGCCAGCTCAGAGCCTGGAGCCTGTTTAAGTCTGTGACTCCCTCTCTCTCTGACCCTCCCCTGCTCACGCTGTCTCTCTCTCTCCTAGAAATAAATAAAGACATTAAAAAAATTTTTTTTAAGTTAAAAACAACACAAACACACAAACTCACCCAGAAAATCAAATAAATGATGCTAGATTCTAGGTGTGATTTGGTGTAGTTATTGAAAGGAGCTTGGTTAGTTAGAGAAAAAAAGGTAAAAATTAAAATACAAAAATTTAAAAACAAGACACACACACATACACAATCAAATGAACGATGCTAGATCCTACGTATATTTTGGTCTGGTTATTAGAAAAGAGCTTGATTGATTTCAGAATAAGGGAAAAAATTGAAATTGAAGATTAAAAACAACACACACACACACACACACACACACAACCAAATAAGGGACGGTAGGTTCTAGGTGTGATTTGGTCTGGTTATTGAAGGGAGCATGATTGATTAAAGAAAGGAAAAAGAAAAGAAAAGGAAAAAAGAACAAAACAAAAATAACGAAAAGCAACAAAAAATTTGAAAATTTAAGAAAATGAATTTGATGAAATAGAATAATGTCAAATGATGGAAATAAAATAAAAATTGAAAAGTTTACAAGAGGTAAAATATTTACTTAAAAAATAAGGTAAATATTCTTAACAAAAATTGAAAACAAAAATAATTTTTTTATTGTCTTTCTGTATTCAAGTAAAGGAATAGCACTGAAAAATAAAGAAAAAAGAATATTGAATAGATGGGTCAGTTAACAGACAAATATGATTGATATCACATCATTTTTCCCTCGAAATCAAACTATGAAGCACTTCATCGCCCATAAATTAACCAGGTGGAGAGATTTGTGGTGTTCCTGAAAACCGTGGTTGGCCCTGTTGGGTGGGGCTAAGTGTAAGCACTCTGTTCTACACTAAATGGCGCTGCTTAGCTTAGCTTACTCGGGTGGATTGTTGTAACTCCTATAGGTGCGTAGGCGCATGCGTGGGCCAGGTGAAAATGGTGTCACCCAGGTATCCAGGCTAGTATCCGAACTCTTTGCTCTCCCTGATGAGGAATTGCACATCTGTACTTTGTCTTTGGTTTCAATTGACTCCCACTTTTACAGTGTCCCTAACCACGTGGTCAGGTTGCCAGGTGGCGCCTCATTCCTGAGTTTTATCTGAGATATGGCTGTATTTCCCTACCCCTCACTTCTGAAGGACTGAGTCTTTCACCCATTCAGATCCTCTGGGGGAAGGTCTCAGCAAGCAATGGCCAGGTGCCAGATGCACCCATGAATGCTATTGAGACCTTGCTGCTGCCAATGTCCAGAGACTTACGGTTGGGTGCCAGCCTCTCCCAGAAAAATATTATGTGATCATGCAGCAGCAGCGTTTCCGAGATTATGGAATATCTCACATGGCCTGAGGATCTCCCAGACTCACTCTTCTGGCAATTCACCCTATGACCAGGGAACCACTAGGTATTTGAGCTGCGGAGTTTCAGACTTTGTGCCCCGCCTTTTTATAGAGTCTTAATGGAATTTCAACCCTCTTCTTTCTCCTTCCTCTCTTTTTAGTTCAGTCCCTTCGACTGTTTCCAACTTTTTTCACTATTTCTCTAGCTGCTTTTTTAGGGAGGTTCTTTTCTCATACTCTCCCCCTGTCTCCAACCTCTCTCTGCAAGCAAAATCAGCTCCCTGCCCTCCGTGTCTCCTTTCTTCCCCAGTTCACCTCTCCATGCTGTGTACTTGCTGAGCTCTGTGATTCAGGTTGGGCATATTGTTGCGTTAATCCTCAAATCATTTTTCTAGATGTGCAGGATGGTTTAGTGTATATCTGGCTTTATTGCACCTACGTGAGACAGAAAAAAGACTTCCATGCTGTTCCACCATCTTGGCTCCTCCCCTTAATAAGTATTTATATCCATATAATAAGGCAATATTTTGTCCCTTTTAGTGTAAATGGTGGTCACCTATTTAAGAATTTTACCATCATCTTACTTCAAGCGTCCCGTACTTACCCAAATTCCTTTCTGATGCTCACTTTCCCCACCCCTCTTGTCCTCGATCCCTATCCTTTGCCCTTTCAGCTTTGTGTCTCAATCCTGACTCATGCTTGGGCCCTCTCCAGGCCATCTTCCCTGGCCACATGGTCTCAGTCTCCCATTTCAGACTAAAATCTTAACTCTGCTCTCTTGATCACAGTGGACTTGTGTAATAGAGGACATGCTCTGCAGGACCCCTGCTGGATGAGACCTCCTACCTTATGCTCTATGGGAGGCAACGGGATATGCATCTCAGGTTCCAGGTGGTTCCCACCTGAGTGCCTATACACCATGTGTCAGAGAGTAGGGTGTAGTGGAATAAGAAGAGGAGCTTGAGCTGGCAGACCTATCCCACGTGTGCCCACACTGCTATTCCTTCTCCTTACCAGTCCCTGGCC
>JAESUZ010002616.1:0-21524 GCA_017311185.1 Proteles cristata cristata
CCCAAAAAAAAACCACCAGAAAGCGAGCAAATAACAGCTAAATAAATAAATAAGTAAATAAAAATGAATGAATGAATGAATGAATGAATGAATAGGAATCATGTGGACTGCACCTCAGAATTTTCCCCAGCTATGACTCTTACTTTTTGACTTGTATCCCTCACTGGTTAAGTACTCTTCCAGTGAGAGATTAAATCCCTGGTACATCGAGGCTCCCCTGAGTCCAGTGATAAAGCCTCCCATATCAAATACAATTCTTAGGAAGAGTGGTTTGGGACAGGCTCCTGTAATATCAAACCATCAGGGAAAACCCACCACAGCTGAGGTGGCCTGGGTGGGCTTTGGACAAGTCATCAGCACCATCTGCTGCCAGGCCTCATGAGAGGGATGATTGATCTGATGCATGGCTAACCCCACCCTCAAAGAGAAAGCCACTTCCCAAGATCACTGTGAGCTTAATGTCTAGTCAAAATTAAGGAAAGAAAGCTGGAGTATATGAGGAAGGAACACATACTCCCATTTCTCATATCTCTAGGGAATAGCCTTTCTAGAGCAGTAATTCTTTAGCTAGATCATCTAAATCATCAGGAGGGTTTGTTAGAACACAGACCACTGCCTCAGACTTAGTACTTGTGGGTGCACCCCGAGAATCTGCATTGAAAACCCATTGCTGAAGATGCTTGCCCAAGAACCAGAGAATCACAGAGCCAGAGTAACCTTCAAGACTCTTGTTTCTCTCATCTTTTCATAAGTCATAGAGGAAGGAGGAGTGAGAAGGGGGAAGTAGGCCTCTCACCACCTGCTTTCTGGATCTTACTGCTTGCGGGAAGGTTTTATTCCCATCTGCACTTTGGCAATACAGAAAGTTTGGCAGGGAAGGCTGTCTGTGACTGGAGGAGGAAGTTCAAATCTATAATGCAAGAAGAAGCAGGCCACTGTTGCCCAGACTTAAGTCAATTTCTCTAAATAGCTTTGTCAGTAAAGAAGGTGATGCTTCTGGCTCTAGTGTCTTTCTTTTAGAGGTTCCCAAACTTTGAAGGAGAAAATTGGGGGTGTTCTATAGAGACATCCTTATAAAACCAGCAAGTTTGTACAGACATTTCTGACATGAGAGGAAAAGAATCATTTGATAGAATGTGTGAGGTCTTCAATAATATGAACGGGAGAGAAATAACAGGGTCCATATGGGTCTACTGTGAATATGGATAAGCTTTTTGCCCAGAGGGTAGTGTAAACACTGAATGACTTTTAAAATTTCAAACATTCTGTATCATAAGCTGAAGAACTAAAGATGATTTGCTTTATGTAAAAAGGAAAAGAAAAGCATGAAATGAATTCCACTGGCAGAGTCAAGCTCCTTTGATTTATACATAATGTTTCTTCTGACAAGGACATAGAAGCACTCTCATATTTCAATAATCTAATTTTGCATTGTTTGAAAAGAAACAGGGCTATTGATAGACTTATTTGGCTTGCACCCTGGGATATTTAAACAGACTTTGCACTTCAAAAACACTCTTTCACAAATTCCAATAACTTGTGGTATTTTCAGAGCCTTTTATGGTAATCAATGATATATTTTATTTTTATTACTAATTGAAAGATTGTTCAGACAAATACATTAAATTTTCTATGAAAATTTAATTTTCCAAAGGTCTTTTTAACCTTTTCTGAAAAGTGGATGAAGAATAGAAAATGAGTTTAACCAGTTTAGAGATTTATTGGGTCTATAAATGTACCATTTGGCTAATCTAATTTGCATTTTTTTGCATTTTCATTGTATTTTTCCAGTGTCACAGCTCATGCTCAACTATTCTTTTGTTATTGGCCTATAATAATATTCTGAGTGATCTTAAGTTTAGTCTACTTATTTATACTCAAAATATATGTTTAAAGTTATTATGCCAAATATAAAACGCCATAAAACCAAAGGAAAGCAAACCAAAAAAAGAAGAAATCACTTGTTTAGCAAATCATATGGCTACTTACCTACCCAATATGTATTCCTTCTTGTAAATAATTGAACAATTAATTGCTATGGATGGTAAAACAAGACAGTCAACGAAATATAGTCTATGGCCATACCACCCTGAACATGCCCAATCTCGTCTGATCTCAGAAGCTAAACAGGGTCAGGCCTGGTTAATACTTGGATGGGAGAAATTTATTTTAATCTTTGCATTTACAGAGGGTCAATGGAACTTATTGTTGATGTTTCCATTAATGCTATTTCAAAACTGCTGTCTCAGATGTCCGGTGCTACTTTGCCTTCCTCTTTCTTCCTTTTTCCTTGTTGAAATATGAACATGATGATTGGAATTTCCACTACCATTCAGAAAACACGGGATGACACTGAGAATGGAAACCATTTCTAACCACAATAGGGGAGGGTTAAGATAATGATAACATTGGGGCGCCTGGGTGGCTTAGTCGGTTAAGCGTCCGACTTTCGCTTGGGTCATCATCTCGCGGTTCGTGGGTTCGAGCCCCGCGTCGGGCTCTGTGCTGACTGCCAGCTCAGAGCCTGGAGCCTGTTTCAGTCTGTGACTCCCTCTCTCTCTGACCCTCCCCTGCTCACGCTGTCTCTCTCTCCTAGAAATAAAAAAAAAAAACATTAAAAAAAAAAGGATAATGATAACATTGTGGAGTTGCCATTCTGAAGGACCTCATCTAAATATTTTTATGCATTAAAAAAAACACACACCAGTATCTTCTTTAAGCCCCTGTCATTTTAGTTCTCTGATATAGTGCCTGAAAGTAATCTCTTACTGATATACATCTAATACATTTTCTACTTAGCTTTTTGGCTTCTTCAAATCAGTTTAAATATTAAAGATGATTCCTTGAAATTCACTTATTATCTTCCCTCATTGATAAAAATGCTATAGAACAAAGTTTTAATCTACTATCATTGGTTTTGATGAATTCACGTTATTCTTCACTTTGTTTCTGCCTTTTAGCTAAGACTGGAACTGGCAAGTTAGAGCAGATGGCTCCCTAAACACCTAACAAAACTTAGTGATTCACACATTCCTTTACATAAACTTTACCTAATTAAAAGTGTTTCTAATAAGGAGAAATTGGCAGATGTTTTAAGAGAATGCTCTGAGTGGGGCACCTAGGTGGCTCAGCATCTGACTCTTGACTTCGGCTCAGGTTGTAATCTCACGGTTCAGGGAATCGAGTTCCATGTCGGGCTTTGCACTGGCATTGCAGAGCCTGCTTGATATTTTCTCTCTCTACCTAGAAAATGACACTTTCCACACACTGCCTCCCTCTCTCTCTCTCAAAATAAATAAATAAACATTAAAAAAAATGGAGTGCTTGGGTGGCTCAGTGAGTTAGGCCTATGACTTTGGCTAAGGTCATGATCCTACAGATCTTGAGTTCAAGCCTTGTGTTGGGCTCTGGGCTGTCAGCCCAGAGCCTGGAGCCTGCTTCAGATTCTTTGTCTCCCTCTCCCTCTCACCCCTCCCCTGCTCACATTCTGTCTGTCTTTCTTTCTCAAAAGTAAACATTAAAAAAATGAAAAACAAATGCTTTAAGTGACGGTATTGCATTCCATCCTCTCTAGTACCCCATCCTAGTAGTACTTGATCAACTTGGAAACATCATTCAGGATTTCACTTCATTTCACATATTTCATGGTTTCATTGCTTTCCTCACCTACCACTTTCCTTACCTGACCACTTGTTCTGTGGTCCATCATTATACTCATTCTCTTACAAACGTGTTTAGTTTCCTCATGGCTAATTTTCTCCGACTTACTCACCTGACAAAATAGAATGTGGGTTAAACCTAAATCCCTTCTTTCTAGGATTGCAAACTCACAGCTGACCATAACTGAAGGAAAACATATCAGTATATATATCACTTCAAGAGCACTCAGAGATCTGCCAACATTCCAACTGCTGCCTGCCATTTCTATCACCTCCTGCCTGCAAGATAATTATTTTCTATCTCTTCCTCTCCTGAAACTGAAATTCTCACAAACTCCTCACTTTCCATAGTTGATATTCCTGACTGCCTGAAAAAAAATCCAGGCAATGCAAAGAGGATTATTTCCTTATGTTCCCTCCCGGAGGGAACAGATCTCTCTCTGTTCACTTTCAACCAATGTTCAGCAATAATAATATCATTTTCCCTTTTCCTAAACCCCATACCTTCATAGAAACATGTATATGAAAGATTCTGAAATAGATTAAATGTAGTAGGAGGTAACAGAAAGAGATGAGTTTTACTCCCAGGTTCAGGGATCTTTGTTTCTAGAAGAGGGACAGCATTAGATCTCAGTGGCAGTCACTGCTAATATTGAATTTCTCTAAATTAGTTCATAATATTGAAACTGATGGTCATGGCTCTATTGCTGAGATCTCATTGTTCCTTTATTCTGTTTTTCCATCTTCAGACAAACCTGAGATCAGAGAGTAAGCAGTTCATTCACAGGAGAGGATGAAATAGGGAAACTGCATTTCTCCAGTGTTGCTCAGGACATATCTTGTAACATGAAAGCCTGCTGTTTGCCTCAAAGTCTTCTTCCTAGGCTTCCCAGCTGGAGCACGGCAAATGAGTAAAGTTGTGTAAGAAGTCTGCTTCAGACATCAATGAGGAACAGAAACTCCTAAAGAACAGTCATTTGGAATGATTCCCATGCTTGACAGTGCATTATACTTACTAGGAAGCTTGACAAAATGCAGATTTCAAATCAATTTCCAGAAAGTGCTTGTGGAGTCCATTCAACATTTTGATAGTTTGTTTTTTCATGTGATTCTGATGCAGCTAGAACATGAACTATGCACCACTCTAGAAATTAAGAACTTGATCGGTTGGTCCTTAGACTGAGAGAGTCAAAATGAGAATGAGTATAAAATAGAGAACTAATTGTTAACCAAAACAAAACTGGAGAATCTCTAACAAAACAGAACGAACACCTCAGAGCATTAGTCTTGTCAAACAGGCCTTTAGTCAGTAAACAATCACAAGGAAGAAGGAGGAAAGAACCAGATTTGCAACAATAGCCATTTCCCCAGAAATGCAGCATTTAGATAGAGAACATCCCTCATGCAGAGGTGTTCTACCCTCAAGATTGTGTATCCTCGGGTACAACTGTATCCAGAGTCCAACTCTAAACATCTGAGATGACTGGGAATCGAATGCATCATCTCCTTTGTACCTTGTCTGCCCTCTTCACTGGCTTCCTTGAAAGTTGGTTTCCAAGGCTTCCCCCATCTAGTTACAACTGGGTTTACGTTAGAAAGCAAGGCTTAGATCTGCTCCTCTTGAGGGTCCCTAACAGTCAAACCGTAAACTCTCCAATCTTTTCTACCTTTTTGCCAACATTTTAAAATTGATTTCTCAGGACACATACACTTCTTACAAGCACAAAGTGCTCAATCTAAATTTTCTTTTCTCCACTTGTTAACCTCAGCTACAATGCTTAATCCTCAATATAAATATTTATACTCATTACTAAACTGACCTCATCAAGCTCAAATTTATGGCTTTTAATACAGCTTATGCATATTGATATTATATAAATACACAACTTAGGCTGATACCTTCCTCTGATCTCCAAACTTACATACTAAATTGAAGACTTGATTCCCATTTAGAAATTATACTGAAGTTAACTTGTCCAAAAAAACATATATTAATCTCACTCAGTCTCCAAATGTGCTTCCTCTATACTCAGTTTATGTCACAAGGATATATGTAAATGTTTCAAATCTCTTGGGTTTTTTTTCAATTCTCTTTTATATATACATGCCATTCCTCAATATATCACCAGATCTACTGTCAAAATATATTTCAAATTTTTTTCTTAAATACTTTATTGTCAAGTTGGTTTACATATAACACCCAGTGCTCATCCCAACAAGTGCCCTCCCATATGCCCATCAACCCCCCTTCCCCTCTCCCCTATCCCCATCAGCCCTCAGTTTGTTCTCAGCATACAAGAGTCTCTCATGGTTTGCCTCCCTCCCTCTCCTTAACTATTTTTCCCATTCTTCTGCATGATCCTCCATTAGTTTCCTCCTAATCCACCTGTATGTACAAACATATGGTATCTGTCCTTCTCTGCCTGACTTATTGCGCTCAGCATAACACCCTCTAGTTCCATCCATGTTGCTACACATGGCTAGATTTCATTCTTTCTCATTGCCATGTAGTATTCCATTGTATAAATATATCACATTTTCTTGACCCATCAGTTGATGGACCCTTAGGTTCTTTCCATGTTTTGGCTATTGCTGAGAGTGCTGCTATGAACATTGGGGTACATGTGCCCTATGCATCAGCACTCCTGTGTCCCTTGGGTACATTCCTAGCAGTGCTATTGCTGGGTCATAGGGGAGTTCTATTGCTAATTTTTTGAGGAACCTCCATACTGTTTTCCAAAGGGGTTGCACCAGCTTACATCCCCACCAACAGTGTAGGAGGGTGCCTATTTCTCCACATCTTCGCCAGCATCTAGAGTCTCCTGATTTGTTCATTTTAGCCACTCTGACCAGCATGAGGTGGTATCTCAATGTGGTTTTGGTTTGTATTTCCCTGATGATGAGGGACGCTGAGCATCGTTTCATGTGTCTGTTGGCCATCTGGATGTCCTCTTTGGAGAAGTGTCTGTTTATGTCTTCTGCCCATTTCTTCACTGGATTATTTGTTTTTCAGGTGTGGAGTTTGATTAGTTCCTTACAGATGTTGGATACTAACCCTTTATCTGATATGTCATTTGCAACTATCTTTTCCCATTCCGTTGGTTGCCTATTAATTTTCTGGGTTGTTTCCTTTGCCTTGCAGAAGCTTTTTATCTTGATGAGGTCCCAATAGTTCATATTTGCTCTTGATTCCCTTGCCTTTGAGGATGTGTCGAGTAAGAAATTGCTGTGGTTGAGGTTGAGGTTGCTTCCTGCTTTCTCCTCTAGGGTTTTGATGGTTTTTTGTCTCACATTCAGGTCCTTTATCCATTTTGAGTTTATTTTGGCACATGGTGTGAGAAAATGATCTAGTTTCATTCTTTTGCATGTTGCTGTCCAGGTCTCCCAGCACCATCTGTTAACGAGGTTGTCTTTTTTCCATTGGATACTCTTTCCCACTTTGTCAAAGATTAGTTGGCCATACCTTTGTGGGTCCAATTCTGAGTTCTCTATTCTATTCCATTGGTCTATGTGTCTGTTTTTGTGCCAATACCGTAGTGTCTTGATGATGGCGGCTTTGTAGTAGAGGCTAAAGTCTAGGATGGTGATGCCTCCCGTATTGTCTCCTTCAATATTACTTTGGCTATTTGGGATTTCTTGTGGTTCCATACAAATTTTAGGATAGTTTGTTCTAGATTTGAGAAGAATTGCTGGTGCAATTTCGATTGGCATTGCATTGAATGTGTAGCAAAATACATTTCAAATTTATCAACTCTTTACCTCTTTGTCATTAACAATCATCTCTTCCTTAGACTATTAAAATAGTTTAAAAAAACCAGTTGGTGCTTCCAGTCATTTTAGAATAAGTCAGAATATGACACTCCATACACTAAATACTTAGAATGGGAATCAAATATTTAATTAGGTCCACAGGGTTCCATATGATCTGACCCCAGACTACCTCACCAAGCTCATATCTGCAACTCTCCCCTTAATTAAAACCAATCATACTAGCCAACTTGTTGTTTCTATGAAAGGTCAAGTTAGGTTCTTTCCCCCTTTAGTAAATCATAAAGTAAATTAACATATATATCAATATGGAAGTGAATCAGTATGAATTAATGTATTATATATATCATCTTTTATTCTCAATTGAACTAAAAAGCTAAAATTTGAATTAAATCAGAAAAAAAGTCTCTGATTATAAGAATAATATTAGCTTATATGGCCAATGTTACAGGCATTTAGTTAATTATTAAAAGTATAATATTTGCTGTACATAAATGTCAGTTTTTATATCATTAATAAGATCAACCAGATAATCTGATTAAATTTTAACATGCTTAATTTTTTTTTGTTTCTAAAAGGTATATGATTGCCTAACTGTTGATATTTAAAGCTCAAAAAATAACTTAAATTTCTTATGTTCTAATTTTCCAATTAGAATGAGTTACTCTATAATATTTCACAATGAGACAAGTGGTACACATTTCTAGCATTTACTCACTCAACCACCTCTTTTTTTAAAAATTTATTTATTTTGAGAAAGAGAGAGAGCATAAGTGGGAGAGAAACAGAGAGAGAGAGGGTAAGAAAGAATCCCAAGCAGGCTCCACACTGTCAGAGTATACTCTACGGCAGGGCTTAAACTGACAAACTGTGAGATCACGACCTGAGCCGAAGTCAAGTATTGGATGCTTAACTGACTAAGCCACCAGACACCAGCACATTTTTTTATTATTAAAATAGGATTTACATTAACAATAATTCCCAAAACAAAGCTTAAACTTTGCCACAACTAAAAAAAAAAAAAAAAAAATTAAAGTTTTGCCTTCCTAATCAACTGTGAAATTCTTTGAATATATAGTGAAGCATAAAACAATAATAGCAACACCATATTTCTTACCATTTACTTGGAAGATGTGAGTCTGAAAGACTTGTTCATAACCATCTGCATAGCAGGTGTAATTGCCCATGTGAGTTGTGGTAACCTTAGTAATATACAAGGACCCATCATCTCCAAAGTCCTATAGAAATGAAATAAAATAAAGCAAAATGAGCTGTTTGTATTTAAATTGTATTTGAACAATTCGCTTAAAAATAAATTTGTATTCAGGAGCAAAATAAATAGACTAAAGTATTGTTTTTAAATTATCAAAATATTATTATTAGCCTTTAGAGAGTTGGAAGAACTATAATTACCATTTCTCAAGATATGCCTTGTTTAAAAGTGTAATTTCACTCATACATACAGCTTTTTTAGTGTTCATTTGAATTATATGAGTTTATATGTAAAATCCATTTCCACATATATATTTTTTCTAATTTACCGTACACCAGTCTCCCCTTATCCATGGGTATGTTTTCCCCAGTTTCCATTACCCATGGTCAACCACAGTCTGGAAGCAAATGATCCTCCTTCTGATGTAACATCAGGAGGTCAGTAGTAGCTTCACACTAAATCACAGTGTCTACATCATTCACCTTGCTTCATCTCATCACATAAGCATTTTATCATATTACACTACAAGAAATGTAAGTATAGTATAATATTTTGAAAGAGACCACACTCCATAACTTTTATTACAGCATATTGTTATAATTTTTCTATTTTATTATTACTTATTATTGTTAACTCTTACTATACATAATTTATAAATCAGACTTTATCATAGGTATGTAGGCACAGGAGAAAATACAGTGTACATAGAGTTTGATACTATACACAATTTCAAGCATCCACTGCAAGTCTTGGAACATAACTCCTGAGGCTGTCCATTTTTAATTAATAAAGTTGTAAAATGCCTTGTTTTTATTTGTAGCTAGAGCAAATACCTCTTAAGTATGTTCTTTACACTTATACTTGTTCATTAATTTTTATATCCTTCAGTTATATGTTTACCCATTAAAAATGATGAAAGCAGTATGGTCTCAGAGATAAAATTCATAGCTATATTGATAGAATACAATTTTTTAAAGCCCAGAAACAATCAATACATTAGAACAAAATAACCATACTTTTTCAAACCTATGGGGACAATGTATTACCACTTTGGAAAGAAGAAAGACAAAAAAGATATCACAGTGATTGTCAAAACCAAATCTAAGAAACACCTCTGGAACAGCAGAGAAAAGACCAGAAAGACTTCTCTGCCATAAAGGCAATGAATACACACTACAGTAATTGTCAAAATCAACTTTTTCAGAACTTTGGAAATAGATAAAAAGGGCTTGCAACCAATCTACAGAGCATTCACTCTTAAAGAGTAGTGGAATCTCAGTAAGAACAAAGAGATTTGTGGCATTCCTCTCTCCACAGCTGCGTGGATGCCTTGAACCACTAGCTTCATAATTCTGCTAGCTGTGAAAACCATCATTCTAGCAGGCACTGGAAGGGGAAGAGCAGGCTTGTAGCTCTTCCACAGGGTCCCATCCCCAGAGAATTGTCCCCATTTGCCCTATCTAGCAACCCCTTGAGAACTTCCATTTTGTGACTGTTTGTTTGAGCAAGGCTTTGAGTACTATCTCTAAGGACTTTATTGGGAAAAAAAAAAAACAACAACCAGCAATTGATTAACATTACAGCTTCTTATGATGGAGATACTAACTGGAGATAACAACAGGTGTACCAAACAAAACAATACAAAATAAAAGAAACAAACTAAAGCTTAAAAGGAAAAGTGAGAGTGTGATGTCAAGAGAGGGATATGAAAAGATCTGCATATTTCTGGGACTTTAGATAGCCATAAAAATGTGCCCAAAAGAGGTGTATTTTTTTTACATTTTAGAATTAGGAAAAGAATCCCTAATTTCTTGTCTCTGATGGACATTGAGGCCCCACAAGGACAGAAAGTGAAGGCTAAGGCAGACTTGTAACTGCCTATGGGAGCATTCTGTGTATAGTACAAAGCAGAAATATAGCACCTAGGTCAAGTCTGGAAGACTTATTGATTCAATACATTTAATGAAATATCTGTTCAATCATTAGCTCACCACTACACTGAGCAAAGATTTGAGCAAACTCAAGGAAATTGGGTACATTATACTTCATCAAAATTAACAACTTGTGCTGCCCAGAGGAGTTATATATATATAACTGTTAACAGTTGAACAATAAAATGACAAATATTTCAATTAAAATAATAAGTAAAGAATTTGAATAGATATCTATTTTAAAAAATAATTACAAATGGGCAATAGTCACATACAAGGATACTTAGCATCATTAGTCATTAGGGGAATAAATAATAACCACTATGAAATACCACTCCACACCTGCTAGGATGTGTAAAAAAAAAATGACACTAATAACAATCATTGAAGACAATGTGAGAAAATTGGAACCTTCCAACATTGTTGGTAGAAATATTAAATGGAATAGTTTGTTGGGATAACTGTTTTGGCAGTTCCTCAAAAAGTTAGAGTTTCATAGGTCTAACAATTTCATTCATAGGCATATAACCAAAAGAATTAAAAAAAAATAAAAATCTATACATAACTGTACATGAATGTTCATAGTAGCATTACTTATGTTAACCAAAAAGTGAAAACAATTGAAATACCTATCAATTGATAAATGGATAAACACAAAGTGATATGTCCAATTGATAAATGGATATCACAAAGTGATATATAATAGAATATTATTTGGCTATAAAAAGGAATAAAGTACTGATATATACTACAGAATGAATGAATCTTGAAAACATTACACGAAGTCAAAAATATGAAACCAAAAAACCCACAAATTGTATGAGTGTATTTATATGAAATGTCCAGAATGCCAAATCCATAGAGACAGAAAATAGAATAATGGTTACCAGGAGCTGAGCAGATAGGGTAATAGGAAACAAGTGTTAATAGGTTGGATTCCTTTTTGGAGTGATGAAGATATTCTAAACTTTGATAGTCATTATGGCAGCAAAATTACTTATTTGTTTGTTTATTTTAGAGAGAGAGATTGAGAGAGAGAGAGAGAGGGAGCATGTGCAAGAGTGAGTGGGACAGGGGCAAAGGGAGAGGCAGGTAGAGAATCTTAAACAGGCTCCAAACATAGCCCGGAGCCCAACATGGCACTCAATCTCACCCCCTTGAGATCAAGACCTGAGCCTAAATCAGGAGTCAAAGGTTCAACTCAGTGGGCCCCATGGCTGCACAATTTTGAGAATATACTAAGAGCCACTCAACTTTATATTTTTCAAAGGGGTTAATTTTATGGTATGACTATATATTAAAGCTGTTACTGAAAAATAAGTTATATAGGAAACATTTAAATATAAAATATATGTGTTCAAATAAAACTATATATCACTTTGGCCACTAGAATCTTTATTTAGTATAAGGGCTGCTGAGTGGCTCAGTCGGTCTGGCTTTGGCTCAGGTCACGGTCTCACCATCCCTGAGTTCGAGCCCTATGTCAGGCTCTGAGCTGTTGGAGCCTGCTTTAGGCTCTGTGTCTCCCTCTCTCTTCCTCTTCCCCACTCACACTCTGTCTCCCTCTCAAAAATTAAATGAAAACATAAAAGGAAAGAATCTTTATTTAGTATAAAAATTTAGACATCAAAAAAGTAGTGTGCCTGAGTGGCTCAGTCGGTTACGTGTCCATTTTCAGCTCAGGTCATAATCTTTGGTTTGAGCCCCATGTCAGGATCTCTGCTGATAGCCTAGAGGCTGGAGCCGGCTTGGGATTCTATGTCTTTCTCTCTCTCTGCCCCTGCTTCGTTTATGCTCTGTCCCGCTCAAAAGTAAACATTTTGGGGCGCCTGGGTGGCTTAGTCAGTAAGCGTCCGACTTTCGCTCGGGTCATGATCTCGCGGTTCGTGGGTTCGAGCCCCGCGTCGGGCTCTGTGCTGACTGCCGGCTCGGAGCCTGGAGCCTGTTTCAGTCTGTGACTCCCTCTCACTCTGACCCTCCCCTGCTCACGCTGTCTCTCTCTCTCTCCCCTAGAAATAAAAAAAACATTTAAAAAAAATAAAATAAAATGTTTACTTTTGATTTTTTTAATGTTTTATTTATTTCTAGGAGAGAGAGAGTCGGACGCTTACTGACTAAGCCACCCAGGCGCCCCAAAAGTAAACATTTTAAAAAGTAATAAAAATAATAAATGTTTAGAAATCAAAAAAAGAATGACCGATATCCTTATGTAACAAATAAATACTTCTGCATTACAAAACATGGTAAGCATTAAAAGAAAGAAAATGAACCACAGTATCTATGCAAAATACATATTAAAAATACATTTTATCCCTCATTTATATGACAGTTATTATATATCAGCGACTGCTCTAAGTAATTCATAAATATTGACATATTTGGTCCATATAACAAGCCTATGGATCTACTAAGGAGAATCTATTAAATTCCTGTCACGTTATAGCAGAGGATATTAAAATGTTAACTAACCCCCTTAGTCTCTCTTGGCCCCTAATTAGTAGAACTAGGATTTGAAACCAGGTAGCCTTACTCCCAAGGCTGTGCGTTACACCCCTAAACCCCTCCACTGTGCTGCTTTCCTTGTCAATCATTGATTGAATTGGGAATAAAGACAGGCCAAGAGAACAAACAAGAAATTCAAGATAAAATGCCCCCAAAAAGGAAGTCAATTATTACAGTAATTTTAAAGGGACCAGATACATAGTGAGAGCACGTATGGAAAAGGAAGAAGGGAAGTAGATCTGAGGCTTAAATCAAAAGACAAGAGCATTTAAAATAAGTCAACAAGTGTGTCTCTTCCTTTTCTCAGGAGCAGAAAATGAGGGTGACAAGAAGGGGTGCGATTGTACTCATTCTCCTCACACTGCAATTGGCAAATTCTCAACATCTTTTACTATAAATATTATTAAAACGTTTTTTACATGTGTGGTAATGATTAGGATTTATCCTTTAAGGATTTTTTACTGTCTCTTTGAACTTTTGACTTTGGAGGTTGCTTCTTTTCATGTTAATTCCCCAAAGTTTTAATGCATTACTTATCTTTTAATTTTCTGTGGAATATTGTAGTTTGGAATTTTTTTAAATTCATTATATCAGCTTTATGATTAGAAAGACTTTTTTCATTCTGATTTAAAATATGTATCTTCCAACATTTTGTTCTCATTTCCTAATGTTTGTAAAATTACATTTAACCCTTTAACATTTCCTTTTTATTCATTTAATTTTTTAGTGAAGCAAGCAATCACCTTTTCCTTTTTTCCTAAACCATATTTACTGTGTTAGCAGTATTTGGTCAGGAACCCCCCTGCCCCATTAGTGATTTTTTTTACCCTTGTATCTTTAAAATATCAGAGTACCCAGTGACTTACCAAAATTCATACAGCAATGCTCTAAAAATAAATTTTCTATTGTTTCTGACCTTACCTATATTCAAACCATGTGCATTTCTTTTAAAAATAGCTTCCCTGTAACTAATACTCTTAGAGATTGATTGCAATCAAGAAAATTACTATCAAGTTATTGAATCCAGGCCCGAAAATAATGAAAATGTGCTCCCAGTCAAGTGAGAAAGAGACAGAGAGAAGGAGACAGAGAGTGAGAGAAAGAGAGAAGAGTAAGAATGTGAATAAGGAGGAGAGGGTGGAAGAGAAAAGGGAAAAGTAAAGAGAGGGAGTGGCAGGAAAAAAGGAAAAAAATAATACTGTATGCTCTGGCCATCATATTATTTAGCTGTAAAATAATATTTCTTTAGTAACTGCCAAATAAAATAAAATTCCTCTACATTATATAAGATTAATTACACCACATATCTATAGCTGCCAGGGGGAACTTTCATAAGGTTACAGGGGAAGTCACATGACCTGCACTATAAGAGAGGATTTGGAACTTGATTCTCAACAAGAAAGTCGCTCTGTCACACACAGGTGTGTTAAAACTCCCTGCATTACTGCAGGCCGCCATTAAAAACACTGCTCAATCTTAGTGCAGGGCTCTTTGGCTAGAGAATGGAAACGCCAAACATAAAGAAGGAAGTCTATGATTCTGGTTAACACTAAAGCAGACAGTTGATGTGTGGCAGGATAAAATGTGAGAAAGCCAAACTTGTGGAGAAGTCAATTAATGATTGGAGTTAAAAATATTTTGTGAAAGCTTATGACCCAAAAGCAGCAATTGGTAACCATATATAGAAGAGTAAAATATCCAGTGTGCAAAAGGTAGACAAGGAGTCCGAGGGGCGTGCTTCTAGAAGAAAGATTCATCGCAAGCAAAACAAATCACGGAGACCAAATTAGAACAGAAAAGAGTCCCTTCACTGAAGAAGAATAGTTGGAAATAATTGTAAAAGCCAAAAGCATATTTGATACTTGTCATTATTTTTATATTCATATGTCCAAAACTATAAATGAGTCTTTTAAAGCATATTTTCAAAAAAATCTTTTTAAATCTCTGTTAAATCTGAAATAAACAACTTTTCTATGTGTTGCTCTATATAGCTACCTAGAAAGTGTGACTCTTCCCTGTCTAATATAATCAAGATTCTTTCACCTAATGATATGAAAATTATCTTGGAATATAACCTTGAGAATGTTACTTTAAAGTATCTTACTGCTATCTGTGTTACTCTGCAACCTGAAATAACTTTAACTTAGAGTATTTTTTAAATTACCAAATGTGGGATCTCTTCTAGTCTCTACATCTTTGTTTATGTTTTTTCTCTTTCTTCTAAATGGAAGCAAAATCTCCTGGCTTCAATTTTTTTTCAATATACAAATTTATAATCACCTTTTCAGACAGCTTTTCAGTATAAACAAGACTTTAATATTCCCTCATCACTTTGAATAAGGCTTGGATCTTTTCACTACACTAAAATTAAACCCAATAAATATTTATTGAGCACTTAAATATGTCAAGCACTGTGCTAAATAATTTATATAAATTATCAAATTTCATCCTTTAAAAAATCTTTTTTAAATGCACTACTGTAGATCCCATTTTATATATAAGAAAGTTGAAGTATGCTGATGTTGAGTTTGAGGTTGTCAGTTCTTGCTATCTGAATGTTTGTGTCCCCTTCCCAATTCATCTGTGGAAATCCTAATGCCCAACATGATGGTGTGAAGAGATGGGGCCTTTGGGAGATGATTCAATCATGAGAGTGGAACCCTAATGAATGGGATTACTGCTCTTTTAAAAGAGACCCAACATAGACGCCTCACAGTTTCCACTGCTTTAAGACACAGAGAGAAGCCACTTGTTATGAACCGGGAAGAGGGCTCTCACGAGAATAGTAACATGGTAGTGTTTGAACTTTAATATCTTAGCTTCAGAACTGTGAGAAATAAATTTATGTTGTTTATCTACTAAGTCTGTAGTATTTTGTTATGGCAACCAGTGGACTCAGCACCACAAAAGAGAGGGGCCTACGATGAGCATCCAAACCATCAGACTGTAGAATCGAACAACCCTTGTTAATATGAAATGAAATTATTTATTTTATTTATTTTATTTTATTTTATTTTATTTTTTCATTGAGACGAAGAGAGATGGAGAGAAACAAGGGAGTGGTAGAGAGAACCCACACTCATAGCACAGAGCATGAACTGTGAGATCATGACTTGAGCTGAGATCAAAAGCCAGATACTTAACCAACTGAGTTACCCAGGCTCCCCTTGTTATTACGTACTTCTTAACAGATCTTCCTCTCTCTGTATTTCCATTATTTTAGCCAAACCTCAACATTACCTTTGAGTTTTTAAAATACATATTTTAAGAATATATATAAATATATATATATATATACATATATATATATAATATATATACAGACTCATCAATCCTACTCTTTACCTCCATCCTGATTCAGCATTTCCAGTCTTTTAATGTTTCATTTTGTCAGCATTTTTCTAATCTTAAATAGATGAAATCAAATGTACAATTTTGATACTTGACCATGGTTGAGAATTATGGCCTGAGATTAGACACTCTTTGAATTCAGGGATAAAACCTTGCACTTATCCTGAACCCCCTTTACACCTTTATGATCTTGCTGCCAATAGATACTCCATAAGTATTTCTTCAGTGATTAATTATTTATGAGCCTCTACACAATTAAAAAGTTGCCTCAAGGCACTGATGTCTGGAAAGTCGATAGGAAAAAAAAACTTTTTAAAAATCGTTTATTTTGTTGATTGCTTATATTCTTTTCAAAGCCAAAAAAAAGAGAACTGTGGTTAAAAATAAAATCTATAACACATTTCAAAAATTTTGAAAAAATTTTATGGCTACTATTGATGATAATCAATTGTGTACGAATAAAAATTAAAACATTTAACAACCTATAAATCGCAAGCACTGACCACTCTGAATGTACAGGGTGGCACACATCAGTTGTGATTATACCAGAACATAACAACCAAATTTCAGGCCTGTATTTAACCACAAGCCTTTGTTCCAATCTGAAAGAAAAGCCCATCCATTAAAAAAATGGTAAATTTTAGGGGCGCCTGGGTGGCTTAGTCGGTTAAGTGTCCGACTTTCGCTTAGGTCATGATCTCGCGGTTTGTGGGTTCGAGCCCCGTGTTGGGGTCTGTGCTGACTGCCAGCTCAGAGCCTGGAGCCTGTTTCAGAGTCTGTATCTCCCTCTCTCTCTGACCCTCCCCTGCTCATGCTGTCTCTCTCTCTCTCCTAGAAATAAATAAAACATTTTTAAAAAAATGGTAAATTTTAAATTTGAAACTTACTTTCCTATTTTGTATTATGTTTTTCTTCATAGTTCTAGATTACATGGTACCACTGTTACTTTACTTTAAATGAGGTTTTCTATGTAATATATATTGCTTTGATAAATATTCCCATTAATTTCCTTTGTAATTTTGATTATGCTAGTGTGTTTTTACTTTGTAAACTTGTGCAAGCTATTTTCCTAGCTTTTTGTATGTATAAAATATGTTTTCATAAAATAGCAATAAAAGCAATTTAAGCAAACATCTATATTTTGAAAATGACTAAGTACTAAATTAAGTAGGGGTGCCTGGGTGGCTCAGTTGGTTAAGCGTCCAACTTCGGCTCAGGTCATGATCTCACAGTTCATGGGTTTGAGTCCCACATCGGGCTCCGTGCTGACAGCTAGCTCAAAGCCTGGAGCCTGCTTCGGATTTTGTGTCTCCTTCTCTCTCTGACCCTCCCCTGCTCATGCTGTCTCTATCTCTCTCTCTCAAAAATAAATAAAACGTTTTTAAAAATTTTTTTAATTAACTAGTTTCATGACTTATGTGATTTTCTAAAAACTCGGGAAGTTTCTCACTAACTTATTTGGATATTTAATCCATCATCAATCAGTAGCACAGTGAAATACAAACTTCAATAATATAAATTTGTTAAATACATTATTTGTAAAATTTTTTCTTCTAGGAGTGCCTAAGTGGCTCAGTCAGTTAACTCTTCAACTTGGGCTCAGTTCATCATTTCATGGGTTGTGTGTTTAAGCCCCACATCAGGCTCACCACTGACAGCGTGTGGCCTGCCTGGGATTCTATCTCTCCCTTTCTCTGCCTCTCCTCCACTTGTGTTCTTTCTCTCTCAGAAATAAAGAAATAAACTTAAGAAAAACATTCTGGGGGGACCTGGGTGACTTGGTCAGTTAAGTGTCTGACTTCGGCTCAGGTCATGATCTCAAGGTTCATGGGTTCAAGCCCTGCATCAGGCTCTGTGCTGACAGCTCAGAGCCTAGAGCATGTTTCAGATTTTATGTCTCTCTGTTTCTCTGCCCCTCCTATGCTTGTGCTCTGTCTCTCTCGGTCTCTCAAAAATAAGTAAATGTTAAAAACTTTTTAAAAATGGTGAGGAATGTACAACTTGGTGAATATATAAGGACCACTAAATTATACAAGGTGCAAAGTTATGGTATATGAATTATATCAATAAAATAAATATTTTAAAAAAACCTTTTCTTCCTCTAAAGTAAGCCATTTCATGTGTTAAAGAGATACACTAGAAAGTAAACTAATATGTACTAAAATTATTATTTCAAGTTAACTAGCAAATAAAAAGTCCAACAACTGTATTCTTTGGTGAGAAAAATCAAAACCATAATTATGAAAGCTATGTATACCAATATTATTTGATATATATGTGAATAATTAGATTAATTATATTTTATTTCACTGAAGAAAATAACCCTGCACTAATTTGAAAAGACATATGTACCCCTGTGCTTATTGCAACATATTAACAACCACCAAGATATGGAAACAATCTAATATCCATTGATAGACAAATGGATAAAGAAGATGTGGTTGGTGCACTTGGGTGAGTTAAGCATCTGACTTCAGCTCAGGTCATGATCTCATGGTTTGTGAGTTTGGCCTGAGTCAGCACAGAGCCCACTTCTGAAAACTCTGTCCCCTTCTCTCTCTATTGTTCCCCTGCTCACACACGTTTTCTCTTTTTCTGTCTCTCTGTCTCTCACTCTCAAAAATAAATAAACATTAAAAATATTAATTTAAAGATGTGGTATATATATACACAATGGAATATGACTCAAACATTTAAAAAAATGAAATCTTGCCATTTATAACAACATGGGTGGACGTAGAGGGTATTATGCTAAGTGAAATTAGTCAGAGAGAGATAGATAAATACCATATGGTTTTACTTATATGTGGAATCTAAAAGGTAAATGAACAAATAAAGCAAAATAGAAACAGACTCAGATGTTGAGAACAAACTGATAGTTGCCAGTGGGGAGGGAGATGGGAGACAGGTGAAATTGGTGAAGGGGATTAAGTGGCCAAACTTCAGTTATAAACTAAATAGCTCAGCACAACATATGGAATATAGTCAGTAATATTGAAACAATTTTGTATGGTGATAGCTAGTAACTAGACCTGTTGTAATAACCATTTCATAGTGCATATAAATATTAAATCACTATGTTGTACAGCTGAAACTAATATAATATTGCATGTCAATTATTCTTCAATAAAAAGGGAAAGAGACTTACAAAAAGTTTCCATTGATATAATAGTGAGTAATAAATTAAAAATGTCTATCATTTTAATAGAACTACTATTCAAAGGGTTTTACATATATATGGAGTCAGATTTTTCCCAAAGATAATAAAGATTAAGTTTCAGAGTCCCTCATTTGTACATTTCCAAGAATCTGACAGTAGCCCTTAAATGTGTTTATATCACTATGTTTCTATAAAATTTGTAAATATATTGAATTTTTTAATTTCCTGTCTTATTGTAAAAAACATCCAATTTTGTATTTAATTGTTATTTATAATTTCTATTTAATATCTTAAATAGAGCATCTTTAAACTATAGATGCTTTCTTTTTTTAAAATATAACTTACAGGTTTTTAAAAGTTTATTTATTTAGAGCCAGTGCAAGTGTAGTGTGGAGAATTAGTTTAGGAATTCCCTGAACCTGCATTGAAGGGTTAACAAGGCATAAAGAATTAGAAAGCCATAGGATGAACACACCCAAGTTTGGGTAAACAAGATTAGATAAATAAGATTAGGTAAAGGGGCAAAGGCTGCCAGTATAGTTCAAAAGCACAGCACCCTAGCAGAAAGCTGCATTCACAGAAGGAAGGACCAAATTAGGTAAACAGGTAAATAGGGCTATAGACCACAGCAGGGTGAAGTGACCCAGAGCAGAGATAATCAGCAAATGAAAGATGTCTTGTTGACCCTGAGGTAGCATGCTCTGTCTTTCTTGTCCCCTAGACCAGGTTAGGTAATCAGAGGTGGGGCCTTATGTTTGCTGTAAACAACCTTCCACCCAGCACCAGAATCTTGTTTTGTATTTACGCAACGCCCTAACACTGCATATCTTCAAAACCACTTTTCCCCCTTACCCATGAGTTAATGTTCAGGGTTTCATTATCTCTCTGTCTAAGCCCATCATGCTTGTGATCTTAAAACAGAGAAAGGAGTCTTATTTGGGGCTCTTGTCTTCTCCTGGACAATAACCTCTCCTGCATTTTTAATCCTGAATCTAACTTTCTTGACAGACAAGAAAGATCTCCAGACCCAGAGTCTACAAGAATGCAGGAGGGACAGAGGGGGAGCGGGTAGAGGGAAGAAGATAATCCTAAACAGGCTCCACACAGTCCTCACAGAGTCCAATGCAGGGCTGGAACTCATGAACCATTAGATCATGACCTGAGCCAAAAGCAAGAGTCAGGTGCTTAACCAACTGAGTCACCCAGGTGCCCTCAAAATGTAGGTGCTTTAAATCTTCAAAGTCACATAATGTTGAATCACCCTAATTATATGAATTCTTTATATTTTGGCAATATTGTGCATTACACATGAACAAATAAGTCAAAAAGATGAAGTAACTTATCTATGAAGACTATTTACTTACTTTCACAATATTGAAAATTAGGCCATCTAGCTGCGAAGTCCAAGTTCTGAAAGTCCATGCTTTATGGACATAGCCATCAATACAGAGAAATCCCCAAACACAATGGCAAACACATATGAAAATGCAATGGCTCAATTTATATAAAATTCAAACAGGCAATAATTAACTGTTGTTAATTAACTGCTGTTAACTGTTTTAGGTATATATACATCATATACATTTATGGCAAAAATAAAAGAAAACAGCAAAAAACTAGTTAACATATGACTCATAGTAAGAGTTATATCTACAGATAAAGAAGGAAAATATAATGGGCAGGAGCCTATAAGGGGCTTCAAGTTTGTTGTTAATGCTGTATTTTTTTAATGATTATTGAGTATATAATTTTCAGTACATTTTTTTAAAGTTTATTTAGTTTGAGAGAGAAAGTGTGACTTGGGGATGGGCAGAGAGAAGGGGGAGAGAGAGAGAGAGAGAGAGAGAGAGAGAGAGAGAGAGAGAGAGAGAGAGAGAGATAATCCCAAGCAGGCTTTGTACTGCCAGCACAGACCCCAAGGCATGGCTCAAACCCATGAA
>JAESUZ010002618.1:0-131969 GCA_017311185.1 Proteles cristata cristata
AAAGCATTTTACCTTTATTTTTACATATATCTATTAATATCCTCACAATATAATGAAATGCCTTATACCTTAAATGGCTGAGGCCTTTGGTTAAATCTCTTCTTAAAAATGGGTATCTGTAAGATCAGGGGCTATATTTGATTCTACTATTCTTTGTGTAAAAAACTATAAAATTTATGCATTTTGGACATTATTTCAGGGGCAGAAATATTGCCCTTGCTTAAGTTGGAAAATCTCACAAGAAATTCACCAATATGATCTGTTTCTTGGAATGGATACAAGTGTGCGCTTCAACTTGTTCCCCTTTCTTCTTGTGCCTTCAACACACACTGGAGAGAGCTGTTGAACATGCTGCTGCAAATGCTGTTGAAATCAAAATTTGTCGTGTTGGACTCTACATTAGTTGGACATCTTACAGATGCAACTAATGAGAAAAGAGATTAATAATAGAAAAAATTTTTCAAATATCCCAAAGTATTGATTCACTTGAAATGTTAGAAGTATTAATCTGGGTTAACATTAAAATGGGCAACTGAGTGAGATATTTCCTTCTTGTAGATGCTAGAATTTTGTTTAGAAGAATGGTTTATGGTAACGTTTTGAATGGGAAGAGATGTATATTGACAATTATATATCCTGGGGATTAGATGTCTGTTGTATGCTTGCAGTACTACAGGTGGTTTATTCCTGGCTTCTGTGAAATTATGAGGGCAGCTTTATTGAATGTTTTTACTCAGTTTTTGTCTTTATAGGCGCTGACATTTTGTAGACACATATATGCCTTGGGATTCATTTTTACTATTGTCCTGTGAGACTGGCAAAAGAAGTTTTAGGTAGATATGGTTTTGTACAGAACAGGCTTATATGAATACTGTTCTCTCTTGGGTGCTATAAAAATAACTGACTCTTACAGTCGAAGCCTAAAAGAAAACTGGTAGAAATTCTGTAATATATCTTACTTGCTTCTTTGCGTATTGATTTCTGGGAATGTGTGTTGACTGGAGGCAGAAGTTTGAGGCCTCTTAAAGTAATGAATTAGAAAGCAACTGAAACAGAGATGAAAGGGCAGAGATTAAAGAAGCAGCAGTAATGGAATAAGGTGGACTAGTGTGGGAAATGCATAGTGGTCCAAATAGAGCACTGGTGAGTAGAAAGTGACAGTGTGGCTATTTGCAAGGTAAAGCCAGGTGGCAGTGTGTGGCAAGTGATGCTCTCTGTGCTACAGATGCCAGAGAAAGATGTAGGGAACTGTCAAATGCTGTGCTCTTCTTACTCTCCTTTTTTTCCCACCTCAATACTTTCTGTGTCCATTCTCCCTCTCATCCATTACCTCTTTCTTTATCACATTTCCTCCTATTTCATCAAAGATCTCAATCCTCCAGTCATCTTTCCTTTCTAATGGCATTTCCAGTCTTTTCCTTTCCACTGATTAGCAATTTGACCTATAAACTTGCTGATATGTTTCTATGTAGTTCTGTCTCTTCCATTCCATTGCAGTGTTGCTACATTATTACCATTTCTTTACAGCCAGCTTTTTGGAAGAATATTATGACTCAAAAATTTTATAGTTGATAATGTCCTTTCCAAAAAGTGAACCAAACATCATAACTGAAATCTGTTTGTTTGTTTTGTTAGTAAAGTTAACATTTCTTCTTTCATTTCGTTCACTTCACATTTGGCTGTAACTAAGTTGATACAAAATTACATTCTACATTAACCTTCCCATTTCGTGGGAATCAAATGGATCACCACTTACCAGAAATTCAAAGAGAGCATTGATCAAACAATTGAATGACTCTTTACTGGCTACCTGATATTGGATGCCCTAGAAACAGATACTGACATAAGGATTTATATAAAAAGAATTTATTAAGAAAGTGAGAAATCAGTTAGGGGGTGATAGATAGGAAAGGACAGATCAGGGAAGGGGAAGAAGAGGTATGTGATCTTAGGCAAAATCTCTCCAAGGATAGATCTAGTTTAAACTTTCCTGGGAGCACTTTAGTATGAGTTATGCCTCTGTTCCAACCCAAGTCAAATAAACTAGATATCATACGTATATACTTGTCAACCGTTGACTAAGGGCCACAGGATTGGAGGGTGTGGGAAATGAGAGAACAGTTGTAGGTGCTATTTTTTGGAAGCAAAATCACACTGAAGTGTGTAAGGCAATATGTATTGTAATGCACAATATTGTTGTTGGAAGAATTGTGCGATGGAATTGGGTAATTTCCTTTCCTTTCCTTTCCAACCCACCACTTATGCCACTATTCTCCATTCCATTCTTAAAATTTTTTTTTAAATTTTGTTTATTTATGTATTTGTTTTTGGTTACAGCCAACTTCACTAATTATAGAAGGGAGGGATATTTTAATAGCATATTGGTAGTTGTGGACATTCTTTTTGGTACTACACCAAAAATCATCAAATGGTGTTTTATTAAAGATTAGTTACAATGTGGAGTCTGAAAACATGTTGATGAACTTTTTGAATTTTTTCCTTTGAAATCCATTGATCTATCTTGCACTTTGGATGCATATTTTACCCATGTGTAATATTGTAACATCAGGAATTATTCATTTGGAAAATACTGATTCACTGAGCTTTGTAGGTTCTCCAAGTGTTGATGTTTTTCATTATACAGCATAAAGAAACCCAATTTCTTGATATCGCCACTGATCTAATCAGAGAAAAGTATAGTGCAAACCTGTTTTGCTTACATAAGCCATTATAAGTTTTTCAAACTTTTAATTTTGCTTGAAGGCTTTAATGTGATCACTGGTGATGAATGCTGTCAGTGAATACAGATTCACTTCATTTTAGCAAAAACGTCTGCCAAAAACCCAAGTTTGAATAATTGTGGTTTGTCTGTCAGTTGTCCCTTCAAGTAAAAATTCTGGTCCATGAAAAAAGTGGTTAGTTCAGCCTGCAACATTAAAACAACCACACAGGTGCTGCTTCTTAAAAAATTACCCTTGTAGTTTAGTATGGGGCAAGTGCTCTGTGTGTATTTGCCATTCCACCACAAAGACTATAACAATGAATTGAACTCAAGAATTAAGACATAATAGAATTAAATTTTTTTAAAATACTGCTTCATCAATGACATTCTTGAGTTAAACTGTTTGTTGTTTTGTTTTAATACATGTGCATGGCAGTGAAGAGTACAATGATGACTAATACAGTTTGGTTCTGTGGCCCTGATTTATTCTAAAGTAATAACAATTCTCCCATCAGTGCTTTCATACCATCTGTGCGAATATCCATACAGAAAAAAAAAGTGATTAACATCTTAGTGTTTTTAGGAAAATAATTTTGCCCTCATGGATTCCTGAAAGGTTCTCAGGGAGCCTAGGAGTCCACAAACCCATTCAGAGAAGCACTGCTTTAAGCAAAGCAACAGCTCTTGGCATTCTTCATCTTGTAACCTCCTTCAGCTAGTGTCTACTGTAATTTTTGCACACAAATTTCAGTTACAACCCAATTTAGTCCGTGAGTAATTCTGGAATAAAATACTTCAGACACCTTTCTTCAACTTCCTTGAATAATCCTACTTCAAAGAGAGTTCCTTCCTAAAATATCATTAACAGTTGTTTATATTCTCAGGGAAATTTTTCTCTAACCGATATATTAACTCATGCACAGCCACAACTTGTTGAGCTTACCAACTTACCTACTCATATCTCTTTGTTTATGAGAATTTTATTGTATTAATTTCACCAGCACATTTTTTAGTTCCAAGAGGATCCAGGTAATGGCAATCGTTCTTTGTGGTTTTTGAATGGTTTATCGTTCACAAAGCACTTCCAGTTGAAGTGCTCTCTTCATCATCTCTTCCTGGCTCACACCATTCCAGTAAGGATGGCAGGACATAGCCATTTTCTCCACATAAGTAATCTCAGGTTGTGAGAGGGCATGTGGGTTGCCTAAGGCCACAAGGAGTGAGTGACAGATCAGAACTGAGATGCTCTGTTTTCTGTCTCTAGCTTCCTCCACTGTAGAGCACTATTGCTTTTCTTGTAACAACTTAAAAAGGCATTTTATACTGTTCTCCCTAGTCTAGGAAGCACATCCCTCCTATCATTTCCTATCACATGATGCCTGCATAGGCTGTTGACTTAGATAAAAATACCATGCAACTGAAGGAACGGCAGCAACCCGTTGGAACTGTGGGCTCAGTGAAGGCCTGATACTGCTCAGAATTCTGCTATAAACATGAAGGTTAATACCTTTTTAGCCTTAATAAATATCAGCCAGCCCAGGTACAAAATTTTCAGCTTCAAGGAGAGCTGCAGGAAACAATTTGAATAAACCCTACAGTCAATATGATGCAAAACAATACAGAGAATAGGGATGTGCTGCGTAATTAAGCATGTTACAAAGTAAAGTTGACTGACTGATCTATAATCATATGCTGGGATTAATAATACAAAAGGCTGAAGTACATGGTGAGAATTAATGAAAAAAGGTTTTGAGGAGTTTACAATAGCAAGGAGTGTTTGCATATTGTAAAAATTAATTAAACATTAGTTTATTATATTTCTTTGTGGTATTCCATTTTGGCCAGGAGGGTTGAACTGAGCTTCCTAGAGTTTACTTTGCTTAATTAGAATTAAAGCAAAATTGTTAGATAACATTTTTGAAACACTGCAAATGATCATAACTATCCATGTAGCCACCATCTAGTGTTATCATATTTTATCATCTTGCTGTATACTTGCAGTTTCTCTTAAATAAAATCTTTTGAGACAATGGAAGCTTCCTGTGTGCCTCTCCTGAGGATGTACTGGTCACTCATCAGAATTAATTACTATTCTGAATTTTTGTTCAGTTTTCATAATGCTTGTTTTTCTTTTTGGCACATATATTGATAAATATATGGTACTTTTTCATGTTTTAATACTTTATGAAATTTGGTATCATTTTGCAGCAGTTTTTTTCCCCTCAGTGTTGCATTTGAGTTTGCCCATATCGACATGTGACTAGGTATCCAATGCATAGTCTCCATTAATGACTACGCCCCATAATTCATGTATACATTCTACTATTAATGGCAATTTAGATCATTTCTTATAGCAAGAATTGGAAGAAATGTCATAACAGACATTCTTATGTTTACTTCTTTGTGTGCATGGAAAGTATACACCTGCAAGTGTGCTTTCTTTAATGAAGAGAACTACAGGTACACATCTGGGGTATATGCTTATTTATCTGTATTCATTACTACCAATTTTTTTTCAATTTGAAAAAATGTGCTTTTATTTTTTTATCTTAAAGCCATTTTTAAGTTGAAGAAAGCTTGTAACAATAGTATCGCATTTACCCAGATTTTTTAAAAATGTAACATTTTGTCCAAATTTTAACATTTGTTGGCTATTGTGTGTGTATGTGTATGTGAGTGTGTAAACTATATTTTCCCCACCAGAACCATGTGAAAGTTGGTTGCATTGATCATCCTTCTTGGCTTTTTAATACTTCACTGTGTCATTCCTAGGACCAGTAACATTTTTTTCCCCCAGAGTAGGATGGTATGTTATGTTTAGCTGTCATGTCTCTTTACACTTTTTTTAATCTGGAAAGTTCTTCAGCCTTTCTTTGTCTCTTATGACATTGACAAAAAAGGAAATTATTTTGTTAAGTGTTTCTTAATTGGTGTATCCAGTGCTTTCTCATGGTTAGATTCAGATTATGCATTTTTGGTTGAAATGAACATTAGCTATGAAATGAACATGTCCTTCTCAAAGAATTGTTCCTTATTGTTGACATTGTTTTGATTATTTGGGTAAAGAGTCATTCAGTTTCTCTCCTATATTTACTTCTATTCCTTTTGAAATTAATAGGTATTTATAGAGAAATACCTTGATACGTTACTAAAACCCTGTTTATAATCAAACCTTTCCCCCTGGATTTAGCGTCTGTTGATGATGGTTACCTGAATCACTTTTTACTATTATAGTCGCAAAAATGTGATTTTCTAGCTTCATAATTCCTTTGTTCTTTCTACATTAAGTGATACCATTCTTTAGTAGAACCTGAAGAAATACTCTTGAGTTTGAATTCATAGCATTCTTTCCCTATTAGCCATATATTGGCCTTTGAGAAAAGTAAAATGATATGCCCATTGTCTAAATCAGTCTACAACTACTTAACCTAAGGTCACTTACTTGTTTCAGATTTATACCTCATTTACTTCCATTAAGGATTTGAGGAAGCTTTTTTTAAAATTAAACACAATAAAAATGGAACAAAAAATGTTAAAAAATACAATTAAAGTTCTGTTGTATAGGACTGAACATGTAATGTTGTTTACTTATTGAGGTTCAACATTTATTTCAGATCACAGAAAACTGTCAGCTAAGGCAAAAAGACAAACATGTTTAATTACATGTGATTTCAGTGTTTCATAAGGCAAGGCATCTATAAGGGCTTAATAAAAATATGGAAGCAAGAATAAAGACTTAGGGCACCTGGGTGGCTCAGTTAAGCATCTGACTCTTGATTTTGGCTTAGGTCATGATCTCATTGCTTGTGAGATTGAGCCCTGCATCAGGCTCCATGCTGACAGCTTGGGATTCTCTCTCTCCCTCTCTTTCTCTACCCCTTCCCTTCTTGTTCTCTCTCTCTCTTTCCCTCTCAAAATAAATAAATAAACTTTTTTTAAAAAAAGAATAAAGGCTCAATTTGAATAACATGTAAGTTAATGTCATCGGGAGGGCTAATTTTTATGTTGAATTAACTCTATATTTAAAACTTGCCCCGTGCTGGGGCGCCTGGGTGGCTTAGTCGGTTAAGCGTCCGACTTTCGCTTAGGTCATGATCTCGCGGTACGTGGGTTCGGGCCCCGCATCGGGCTCTGTGCTGACTGCCAGCTCAGAGCCTGGAGCCTGTTTCAGTCTGTGACTCCCTCTCTCTCTGACCCTCCCCTGCTCACGCTGTCTCTCTCTCTCCTAAAATAAATTAAAAAAAAAAAAAAAAAAAAAAAAAACTTGCCCCGTGCCAAAAGAACAGCTCAAACCAGTGCAGGCTAAATTTAGAACCTTTTTTTTTAAGGTTTAAGATTCTAGGTTCCAACTCCAGATATTCTGGTTCACTAGGTCCTGGGAAAGGCCTGAAAATCAGTGTATTTGAGAAACCATGGCTCAAACAACAATAACAATAAAAGCAGTTGTGAATTTATTGTATTTGGATCAGTTTTCTAGACTTTATAAAGACCTTTTAAAATTCTTTCAAGAGTCTGGTATTTAAAGTACAATAACTTAGGGGTGTCTAGTTGCTCAGTCAGTTAAGTATCCAACTTCGGCTCAAGTCAAGATCTCACAGTTCATGAGTTCAAGCCCGGCATTGGGCTTTGAGCCTGAGCCTGGAGCCTGGCAGCTCAGAGCCTGTAGCCTGCTTCGGATTCTGTGTCTCCCTCTTTCTCTGCCCCTCTTTCCACTCACACTCTGTCTCTCTCTGTCTCTCAAAAATGAATAAACCTTAAAGAAAAGTAAAGAAAAAATAAAGTACAATAACATAGAAATTTGGATATAAAAATAATTTGGTATAGTAAACAGCCACAAAGCTAAAGTGAACCATTAGAACATACATCACCATTTGATTTAGTAAGTCAGTAATGTAGTCTTTTCTGCTCTAGCCTTATCTGCATATATCCTTAAGTACTTTCATAACCTTCTTAACCCTGCTTTATTAGTGGGTCAACATAGGTGACTTTTTGACTTGTATAGAATATTCTAAGTTATTGAAATATTTGTGATATCAACTTTTAAGCATAACCGTGCATTTGTTTTTTAATATTCATTATTTTGTAGTTGAAGGGACAGGCCACTGAATTCCAAGATTTATTACTCTTTTGCAATAACTGGCTTTAGCCAGAGGCCTGGATTTCAGAACTGTTCATCGGAAAGTAATTTCCGTTGGTGTCATTGCTAACTAAGTGAGTGACTTTGACATACATAGCTCTGGCCCACAACTGGTCAGCCTAAAATAATTAATCAGAAACAACAACTATTTTAGTAACTGACTGAATTCCAACCTTACAGTTTATAAACTAGGTTAATTGAATGTCTTTCGACAGTAGAGACTTTCACCCCTGTTGGGTTAATGAAAAAATTTTAGATATAGCTGAAGATATAAGCCTTGGACAATTTCTGTGGTTTCTTTTAAGACTGAATAGGGAACATTTTATTTATGTTTCCTCTGACATTGTAATGGAAAAAACTGATAAAACTGAAAATATGCTGCAAGCTTACCCCTTTGTCTTCTTATATGTAGCAAATATAGCATATAATAGCACAGGTACGTGTACATGTGTTCTTGATTTGCAGCTGTTTCTGAGGAAGACGTTTATTTTCATAAGAAATATGCTATTTATAAGGATTGAACAGCTTAAAAGGATATGCAGAGAAATTGGGAAGACTTGTAAAACTTTGGTTCACCAGGTTCACCAGATGAACCACCAGGTTCATTAAAACTTTGGTTTGATACCTTGTGCAAGAAAACTTTAGGAAAGGAGCAGAGAGTTAATTCCCAGCTTAGAATATTTGTTTATGTTTGGATATTTATATGTAAGACCATAGATGTCAGGCTAAACCAGTTTCACATGGGGAAAGGTGGGCTAAAGGGAGAACATTTTTATTATTGTGTTTATGATTGAATTTTCTGTCTTCCATAGAGTCCTTTGAGTTCTACTGCTTATGAAAGTACAATAAGGAGATGGAATTTGCTTTAGCTCACTATTATGGAAAGAAAAGTAAAAAAAAAAAAAAAAAAAAGCCAGGAATACTGTTGCTTCTGTGCATTCTAAGCACCACACTCCCCCCAACCACCCCAAAAGAGATATTGAAGGCCTTCAATTAATAGTAGAGATCTACACATTCCAAAATCATTAAATTTAATTTTGTATTAAAGCCTGTGATTTCTAGAGTATGTAGGGATGGTTAATAGGCATTTCTTCTCTAATAGTTTTTCTGCCTTGCATTTGAATTTTATTCGTAATGAATAGTTTGCAGCTTCATGATTTTGAGGTGAAAGTTTTCCTGCAATTACTATAATTTGCTTCTAATCAGAATATAGCTAGTTTTGTTGTTGTTTACAAACAGAAAAAGGAAAATGCAAAAAATTTAGTTACAACTTTTATTTTGATTATGGCCATGGTTAGTTGTCTAGCCAGCATCCATTTCCCTTAGCCTCTTTCCTTAGAGCATCCTGTTTCTTGATGAAGTACTCTGCCCTTCTGCAGGCCTGATACTCCCCATGGAGCCGAGCCCAGTCTCAGCTTCAGCACCAGGTTTGATTTGTCTCAAGTGAACACCCGTCTCTTGTCCCTCTAACAGTTTCACAGATGATGGCCAAAGCCCACCGATTTTAGGAGTTAATGTTGCTGTTGTTTTGAGGGAAGGTCTTCCATATGCTCACCAAGAGAAAGCTTCTGGAACTGGTTCTCTTTCTCTTCTGCTGGGCTCCTGGTTATATCTAACACCAAAAGGAAGACTAGCTTTAGGACAAAGATTCACTGTGGATCACAGAACAGAGAAAAACATTCCCAACCAGGAGCACTGTAACGTGTGTGTGTGTGTGTGTGTGTGTGTGTGTGTGTGTGTGTGAGTGTGGGTGTGGGTGTGGGTGTAAGAAGAGAGAATGAGAAAGACCAAGAGATAATCAGTCAATAGGGAACATCCTGGATAATAAGAACGTATGTCTACATTTTTTTTTACCTTTGGAAATTCACAAAGGGAAAATTAAAATGTGCTTTTTGGGTTTTTACTTTAAATATCTGTATGAACTAAATCATCTGCATGCATTTAATAAAATGTGTTTCCTTCTGCTCCCCTTCCTCTCATAGATTTTGTTTTTCTCACTGAAAAATTTCAAAATGCTTATGTGGTTGACTGGATATAAAATCATAAAGCCAAGCCTTCTGAAGTTGAAAGGCTTCTTGCCACACATGATGTTCTTTTGATGATATAGTTTTCTAATATTTGCATTTTTTAGTGCCTCATAGAGTAGAATTGGACTTCTTATCTTTTGCCAAAAAGATATTAGAATCTGAGAAACTATTTACTTGCAAATTCCAATTTATTAGAAAATGTATCCCCCAAATTAAATTTCAAAGCAATTCTAAAATGTGGAATACACTTTGAACCACTCCCTCTTTTCCTAGGGAAGAAGGACAAGGAGATTTGGCTAGTCCTTCATGTGATTTCCTATTCTTCTGCCTTGATAGGCACCATTTAAAACAATGCACGTGAAAAGAGAATACCTCAAAGAATATCTGCTTGGGACCTCATGAAAGGAATGTGAGATGAAAAAAATTGGCGATGTGTGACTCCATGCTCTAATGACTGAAAAGATAATTACAGTGAGGTATCCAGAGTGATTTAGAGGGGAATTGGAATTTTATAAGAGAGAGCGAAAATGCATTTGTGAAAAAGAGGGACGGTTGGGGGAAATGTTATTTTAGCCACAGATTCTGGCCCTACGTGACGGTAAAGAGTATGAATTTCAAGAGGACAATATAAAAGAAATTATAGTAATCAAGATAGGAAATTATTAAGGGGTAGGAGAAAATTTCAGCTGAGAGAGAATGTGAAGATTAAGTATAAATTCTAACCGTCTGGTTGACAAGTTGATGAGCACATTTACAGATGAGAAATGTAGAAGGAACAAAAGGATGTGACTTCAACCATTTTGTGTAAGAGCCAACGTGAGGTTTGTGTTAGAAAGAATGAAAGTGGAATTTCAGCAGATAAGTTTCTGAAAAAAAGGAGCAAAGTCATGTTTTGCCAAAGTTTTCTTGTGTGGTTTCCTTGAAGATTGACATACTGTTCTTCCATAGGTGCCTGTTGGTGGGTAATTTAATGCTCTCTGTATCAATTTTTTCTTTTGCTGTTGAGGGATATAAGAGGAGAACTCAGAGAGAAGAGATATATTTTGTTTTAGAAGGTAGACTAAATGGAGGCCTTCCTTATTTTGCCTGTTGTATACAGTAAATTTGATCTTGTGATCTAAAAATGGCTATATTCATAAACTAGGGTATCTTCATAATTCCTGTTTGGGAGAAACAACTTTGCTGCCAATATCAGCTGTACCAAAGCTGGAAAAACACTGGATTTGGGGTTTGAAGAATCAGATTCAAGTCTGGGTCTTTTATTTAGTAGCTTTTTGACTCTGAGCAAGACACTTAATTATGTTAGGCAGGATATGGTCAGATGTACGCATGGGAGACTCTTCAGGGAATGGAATGGCTCGTGTAGGTGATCTGGAAAGTACCTACAATGCTAAAGAAATAGTACTTCTGGGTTTTTTTGTGTTTTTGTTTTCATTTTTTTTTTCTTCTGATAAACTCGTAATGTCTGTGTGGAGGCAACCATAGGTGCTTTGAACCAAAGTTTGAATCAAACAGTGAAGAGTGGTGGAGACTGTGACAAACCCATGTGTGTGTGTCAGGACTGGAAAGTGTAGTTTTTCACTCAGCTTAAAGTAGTTATTGACATGTGAGATTGCAAGCCTAGTTTTGCAAGAACTTCTAGTTTTTTGTTCTAATTTGTTTCTTAGGAGAAGACTGAAATTTGGATTTCTTAGTGAAGTTTCATATATATACATAAAAGTATGTTCAAATATATATGTGTGGAGATATATTTGAGAAGAGAAAGAGAGAGAGATAAGCAGTTCATCAAAAAACAATTTTGCGCACACTGTTAAGGGCTGAGCACAAGTCTCTGAGCCACATGTAGCCTGTAGCTGCACTTTGGGTCTTCTACTTTAATCTCTTTTTCTTAGATGTGTGTTCAGATCCTGATAAGCTAAATTGCATTGCACTAGACTCTTTTTTAAATGTTGAGCACTATTCCAGGAAATTCCTAATGTCTTATATTTTGTTTACGTAAGCTTTTAACTTTTACCTAAATTTGAAAATAAATTACTTGATTGGATTGAAAATAAACATGCTATTGAAGCATGGGAAGGATTGTAAAGGAGAGGATTGTTGATTTCATTTCTTTATTTTTATTGACTTATTACCACAAACTTTGTTTTCAATGTTTCTTGCATAATTTTCTAAATAAGCAAAAAAGATATCTTCAGAAAGTAATGTTGACACCAAAGGGTGAAAGATGAAGAATTTTTATTAAAAAACAGTCTCTTCGAGATAATATTACTACCTATTTTTAATTGACTAATGAATTTAAAAAAATATGTCTCTGTTTTAAGGGTCACCAAAGCTAACTGTTGATCTGTTTTATGTTGGGAAAACGTGGATACTTATAACTCTTCATTATTTGTGTTGTTCAAGTCATTCTTTATCCTTTTTCCTGGTATTCTCTGACCATAGAATTGCAAATTAAGAAAAATTTAATTTTGGCCACTTGGTTACTTTTTGGTTTTAGGGAAAATTCTGAAAATTCAGAAAGCAGCCATGGTTTGAATCAAATTACCCCACAGATGATTGATTTGGGAGTGGGCACCTATTCCAAAGATAGTCAAGCTCTAGGTCACTGGCTGTGTGACACAGCCTGACTAAAACATAGGAGGAGTTGAGACAGTTCAAGAGAGAAGAGTTAACAGTTGAACAAAGCTGACAGAATGCCATGAAGTAGCAGATGGCCATGAAACAGAAACTATGGATAGAGGAGGAAGAAGATATTATGAGACATAGATGAAAACATGCAGTGTGAGGGGCGGAAGTGTTCAGGAAGAAGCCAAGGCAAAATAAAATTGCTACTCTGAGAAGGCACACAGACAGCTGAATCATATTAATGCCAGAGCACCAGAAAGGAGATCCATGAACACCTAAGGCTGAGGCCACTAGGGTCCCTTTCAACTCCTAATCCATGCTTCAGCTTCTCCCAAAGCCCCCTTTTTTTGGTTCGCCCATCACACAGTGTTCTTTTGGCCCTAGGTCTTTGCACACACTAGTTCTCAAATTACTCAAATTCCCCACTCTCCCTCACATCTCTGCTCACTCCTTCTTCCATTGTGGCTAGCCCTTAATGATTCAGCAAGTCTCACTCAAATTTCTGTTTCTTTAAGAAACTTTTGCTTCCCCTCACCCCTTTTTTGTTTTAAGCCGTGATTGCCTTCTTGGGATAGGTTACATTTCATTTATTTTGACCCTGCCATTCTTTTTTTTTTTTTTTAATGTTTTTTATTTATTTCCGAGAGAGAGGGAGAGAGAATGCATGAGCAGGGGAGGGTCAGATGGAGAGGGAGTTGGCAGCACAGAGCCCAATGCGGGGCTCGAACCCACAAAACTGATATCATGACCTAAGCTGAAGTCCGATGCTTAACAGACTGAACCACCCAGGTGCCCCGCCCTGCCATTCTTATGCTCTCTCACTTCTCCTTCCCTTCACCATATCATATGTGTTTACAGCCTCCAAGTGTTGCCTTTTTCTGTCTCAGCTGATACAGTGTTGAGTCTTTATTATCTCACTTGGATTATAGGTTTAGTCCCTAAGTAACTTTTTTAACTCTGCTTCTCCCTATCCAAAATTCCAGATACTTTTTTCATAAAGTGAAGGAGAAGATTCTATCACTGTCCTCAAAAATTCTCATGAAGCCTCTAATGCATACATAATTAGATCTAAATTAATTAAGCCTATTATTGCAGACTTTCCAAAAGGGGATTCTAGTTTCCTGTCCAACTCTTTGAATCACTACTCACCTGTGAAGATTTTATGAGGGCACCAAATTATGCTGCTTGCTGTTCTGATTTTCTTCTCAGCATCCTTATTTCTTCCATTCCCATCTTCTGGATTTCTCCTCTCCACACCCCAACAACAATGTGTTTTTTCCAGCTGTCATATAGAGTCCTACTTTTTCCATTCTGCCATTATGTGCTTTTTTTTTTTCTTTTGATCACACGTAGTCTCACGTACAAAAGGAAACAGAACACACCAATTAAGAGCACTAGACCTGGTATCAAACTGCTTAAGGTCCAACATTTCTGCCTCCACTTCTTATGCTCTGGCCTCAGAGATGTTACATAATCTCTCTTTACCTTAGGTTGCCCTCTGTAAAAAGGAAATAATGAGTGCCTATCTTGTAGGGTTGTTGACTAGATCAAATGAATGCATACATGAATACAGGACCCATAGGACACTGTCTGGCACACAGTAAGTGCTTCTAAACAAAAAGAAACAAAAAGAGACTCATCACCGACAACACAATTGAGTAAAGACTTAGCGATTTGGTCAATCAAAGCATTCTCTACTTCATTTTGGGCTTGGGTATTAAGGCAATAAACATAGAACCATTTTAATCTAATTTTGAATAGTTTCTTCTGGACTTTAAGAGTTTCATTAAAGAAATCTCAGTATAAGGATGGCTACTTTTTCTTAACTGAATTTTCAGGCTCCTTAGAGTAAAGGTAAGACCTGTACTTAGTTTTTCTCCTTCAAGCTTTTGATGTCTTTCCTCTGTAATATTACTTCCATTAATGAGAATGCCTTTCAAATCATAGTTTAGCTTGTCTAGTTAATTGTGTTTTTCAAGAATAACAGGCTGTATTATAATAATTGACTAAATGACTAGGTTAAAAAGGAAGATGAGAACAAGTTGAAGAAATCATTTTCATTTAATTATGTGACCTCCAGTTGACCCTTGAGAAATGTGCCCTGTGGAATGTGTTCGCCTAGACAGAAGCACAGGTCAGTCTTAGTTATATAGTTAGGTATTAAAGGTGAGGTGAATATTAAAAGTGAGGCACAGACTGTCTCTAATTACATCTAATTTTTAAGTGAATTTGTAATAGTGAGTGTGCCATGATGCAGAGGAAATATCAGAGGAGATACCAGATTTCTTTTCTCTTCTCCCATGAAGTTATTGTTAGGCTTCCCCCTTGCCTCTCAACTCCCTCTTGCACAGTCACCAACCTCTACAACCACTGTGCTCAGCAGCTAAGGTGGCATTTGCACTGCACAGATTGCATTGGGCTTCATAATGCATTTGTATATCCAAAGGTAGAAATCTAAATCAATTTGCTTAACATTTCAAGGGATGGATTCAGAAATTTGGAGGGTGGTTTATTGACTCAGCAAATTAGGAACTCTGGGGGTGAAACCGACCTCAGAGAAACTCCTTGTCCTCAAATGCTATTGTCATATTTCCATCTTCTTCCCCTTTGTCACGTCCTTTCCATGTGTGGTTTTCTGTATTTGTTTTCTCATGTGTGAGGTAACTTTTAGATGGGCACGCAGTAGCCAGTATCTTCAAATGTACATAGTCTTACCTCAATTGCCTAAAACTAAGACAGTCTTTTTCTCTCAGTGAACATTTATAGAATCCCAGGGAACAACTTGAATTGACAGTTACAGTGCCTTTAGGGAAAAACTGGACCACAGAAAGATTAGTCCAGGGATTCTATGATGCGGTTAATGCTTGCAATTTGGAATGTGTCCTCTTGATAAATCATTCTCAGTATCTCACAAAGGCTGCTTCCATGCCTTCCACTTCCTCTAAGTTGCAACCTTCTATCTACCCATTCTTAGCACACCATCTCTTTAATTGTCCAAAAACAGCCAAGCATATTTTATATAAAGTCTTTCACCATCCTTGCTCTGCCTCTAACATTGCCCTAGGCTTTTAGCCTATTCCTTTCACCTTCTTCTATAATCTTGCTTGAGAAGTGATTTTTCCCCTCCCTTCAGTATCTTCCATTGCTTCCTTTACCCTAAGTCATTATGCAGAGTCCCCCCACCCCTGCCCCACCCTTTCATAATCCCTCCTCAGGTCTCCACATATCAACCTTGCCATTCACTATCAGGTTTTGCAAAGGGGAAGAAAGCCTCTGTGGAAGTTGCTCCTTCTTGCACACGCCCACTCACATCTTCCTTCTTTGTGTCCTGCTTCTATGCTGGTCACTCCCCTGAAATAGCTGCTTTTGCAGGGTCACATACATTGTTGAGTTCAGTAGCTTTGTCTTACTGTTTTTCTCCAATGAACTCTTGCATTATTGACCCGCATTTTTTTCTTAAACTCTTTTCCTTTTGCTTTAGGTTCCCTAGGTCCATTTCCTTCCTCTCCCTCATTGCCCATTGCTCATATTTCTGCTTGGACTCATTTTTCAACTTCTTATACATTTGAATTTCTAGGTTCTCTTCCACATTTTTTTAGTCTCTGTTTTCTCCCTCTTGATCTTATTCCCCTTTAAAAATCGATTCTATATTAATCATAGTAAATCATTAATTAATATTATTAATTAATAATTATAGGTTAATTATACTAATCTATAATTATTCCTTTTGTTTCTTATTATGCTTTAAAACTATACTACATTTCTCTGGTTCTGATCATATGCCCTCAGTTAAAAAGCTTCTCTGGGTCCCCATTACTTCAGAATAAAATAGACTGAGCCTAATATTCATAGCTTTGTGATCATGCCCAACCTAGGATTCCAGCTGTATTTCTGTTATTCCCACTGAATCATTCCATGCTTTGAACTCAAAGTGTCTTCCCTCTTTCCTACCTTCTTTCATTTCTTTTTCTGAACAAGCCATTGCTTTATTCTGTCCACATTTTTGCTCCTGTAGTTGCACACTGAAGCATTCCCTGGGATGCTACTTTGGTTAAACTCCAACTCATGCTTTAGGGCCTGTGGAATGCTTCCATTTCCATGCAGAAGAACAATCATATGTGGTTTCTTTCCTCTTAACTCCTGTAGCACCTTCTTTGTTATTGCCTTGAAGTACTTATAGTTTTCTTATATTTCTTCATCTGCTTCTCTGATAGCACAAAGTCTTATATATAGAATGAACTTATTATATATATATAATTTATTACTATTATCCCTAGCAAGGAAGCAGGTAACTTCTGCCTACCTTAAAATTCTTACTCTCCTTCCCTTCCTCTTTTCATCCAGGTAAGGCTGGAGACCTCATCCCTATCTCTATTGTTGGGGGACATGTTACAGGATCTCAAGTTCTAGTATTATTTCCCATTTAACTAATGCTTCAGTTCTCTGAGAGATTTCTCTTTGTTAATTTGAAGATTTCTTTATTGGGATTCTCATTTCTATAATCATGCTACTATCATGGTACAAAGGCAATTTTTTATTTCTTTGGGACCTTCCCTCAAAAAGAAGTCCTATGATTAAAGATGTAAGTATATGATTAAAGATGTAAGTATATGCAGTATATCTTATATTTTAACCAGTTGATGAAACTAGAGAAGCAAACAAACTTAAAAATGTGTGCTGCTTATAAATATATTAGGCATAGAGAAAGAGAAATACGCCTTCCTATGGCAGGGAGAAGACATCTTAATGGGGTTATAAAATAAGTCTGCAGATAGTTCTTAGGGTTTTCTAAGAATAATGAGGCACCTATCTGCCTGGTTGAAGAGACTTCTACCTAGAGACATCAGGGCAAATTAGAATATTGTAAGATATTCTAGTTTTCAGTTTAGATGTGAAACAAACCCAGCTTGGAATCTTCAAACTCATGAATAAAGTAGAGATGGTCACATAATCATGTTGGAAGAGTGTTCTTTCTTTAAAAAAAAAACAAAAAACAACTCTGAAAAACAAATAAAAAGAACTCTGTAGTTCTTAAGACAAATGTCCCAACTAAATTTCTAATAATCCTTATATCAGGGGTTTCCTCTTATGTAAATGCCAAGGCTGAGATAACTTTAGTTAAGATAAGACAGGGAGTCAAGAACATAATAAACAAAGTCTCAATCAAAAGGAGTTACTTGGAGGAGAGAATAAAGAGAAGGCATTGATGGTTCACTATTGGCAGGAAACACCCTGCTTGAAATCTGAAAGGACAGAAATCTGAAAGGACTTGAGCAGATTGGAAAAGGGCTGATAGGCAGTTAGCCTGGGGTCTAGAGACCAAGAACACCTTGAGTTGTTTTCTTTACCTGACCCAAACTCTTAAGTCGGCCTGTAACTGTCCTACCCCCTTATTTCTGGGCAGGTTTTTGATGTCATATCTGTGCATGCTATAAAGGTAAATGAAGGGAAGTTGTTTTATAGTTGGAATACCCTTCTGTATCGTTGCTAGAATAATCAGGTAATACATTCTTTAGAGACTTATTTGATGCAATTAGGTTTCCTAAAAAGTCATTTGCTCTTAAAGGCTGATTGAACCATACTTTGTGTTATTATAGATAGGTGACTTTTCCTGATAAAAATGGTAATTATTTATCTAGCTAAGCAATCTTGTTGATTGAATATCGCTAAATGCTTGGCATTTAGGCTAAGAAATACCTTTAGGCTTTATTGGTATGTGAACAAATTGAAGATGAACATTAGTTTTACTTTTGTTGGATGAAACTACATATTAGTTTTTGAATTTAAATGTAATTAGTGTAGTGATTTTTTACTTTATGAAAATTATTATTTTTTGAAAAAAATAATTCATGCTCCTTAGGTTCTCATCACTGTATCTTCATAAATGCTATTAGTTTTAGGTGATATGCATGGAACCAGCACCCATAGTAGAAACATAGCGAATGTTTAAAACCATTTGTGCAGAAGCTGCCTCAAAGGATAATTAGATGATTATAATGGTACTTGCTTTGAGATAGCTAATTAAAAAAATCTATTGCTCCCAAGTCTAATTATTTGAGTAATGATAACATATTAACAGCCATGAAGCTTCAGTTACAGCCAACACCATTGAAGAAAAGAAAAATAAATATGTTAATAGTTTCTACAAAGACCCAGAGGACGGTACCCGAACAATCTTGGCATTCTCTACTCTGTGTTCTCTGCCCAGCCTTGCATACGTTCATGAGCTCTAAACCATCCACACAAGTGTCATTCATCAGGTTCACTCCTATAGAGTTTCATTTATTTCATAACTCTTCCTTTTGCAGCAAGGAGATAATTTTCTCACTCTTCTCTACCCTTTGTGAGCATCTGAAAGAAGGCTTTGGTAATTAGACTTCATAGCTTTAACAAACATTTCATAACCTGCCAGTAAAAATGTCAGTTCTCTGGGCCAGGGCATAATTAAATGAATAAGTATCAATGTGGTAATTCAGCCACCGAATACAGTAATTTAAAGGGGTTATTAATTAGAGACTTGCTTTGATTTTGGAATTCTAATCAATAATGAGCTTATGTTATGAACCAAATCTTTCTTGCTTTCACCATTCCAGTTACCTGGACTAATAAAATATTAAATAAAACCATGTCAATGAAAATTTTACTTTATTGTTCTTTTCCTGAAAGATTAATCACCTGAGAGAATGTTGTTAAAATCTCAGCAAATTGGATATGGTCAAAATGAATGTTTTGCCGTGAGCCTTTAAAACCAGAGCTGAGTGATGCAAGGAATATATAAAACTTTGTAATGGGCTCTGTTTGAGGCCCTTACTTCCTGATTGAAGTCTGAAAAAGGACCAAGAATTGAATGTTGGAGGCTGTAATAATTTGGTAGGAAACACTTTGAGCTCAGAGCAGTAGAAGGCGGACAAATATGTAAAGTCTTGAGTACTGAAGGAATAAGGGATGGTGAGGGTAGGTAACAAGTAATGGTGGCTCTTAGAATGGCAAAGAGTGAAAAGTTAATTTTGAGAACAAACCAAAAGGCTGATGGAATCAAATTAATCTTTTGAAATAGAAGCTGTCTTTTGTTAGAAATTAGTGGCTTGTATGTTTTAAAAGGTCTCTTTGAAGTCTGGGAATGACTAGGGTGAGCAGTGACATAGAACTCGGCATAAAAATGAGCAACAGTAATTGAAATCGTCATTCTAGGGGCTGCAGTACATGCTTTATGTTTATCATCTCAGTTCTTAGAACACTGTGAAATAGGTCAGCCTTCCATGAAGAAACTGAGGCACAGTGATTACTTTGTTAGTGGCTGAGCTGAGGTGTTTCACCCAGGCATCCCAGTTCCAGAATCCAAGTGCTTGGGGCTATCATTCTATATCCCCTCTAAGGTCAATTTTATCTATAGTAATGTGTTAAGTACCTTTTGACCAAGGGTTGTATCCCAATTATGGTTTTCAGAAGGCTATTACTAAATGAACGGATGGGAAATCTGTTAAAAAAAAAAAAGTTTAATGTCATGGATTCCAAAGCAGGAAGAGATATCCTCAAGTTTAAATCATAGAGTAGATTTCCTTGAGTATCTTTAAAATATTTTTTCTAAAAGTTGCTTTCATTCAGAAACATGGGAAGAATGATAAATGACAATTGCTGGTCTTCTTTTTTCTGCCTACTGGAAATTTTTTACGTGATGTGCCCATCCAGAGCCTAAGAGTAAACCCTCAGGAAAGCTTAGGTTTCCCTTGATGAGGCTTATTGTTTGTTGGTTCTGATCTTTTTCATTGTTCTTTTGCTTAAAAGATGAGGATAAGCTTCTAAGGCTATGCTCCAACTCCAAAAATCAGATCAGAGTCAGTGATTGGGTTACTTTAGTCCAAAAAGAGTATTAAACATAGGCCTACCTTTACTAGATGAAGTACCTTTACTGGAAAATGGCATAGCAAGTCTGGACTTATATAGCTGAGAGCTGGAGAGCTAAGGGGAACTTACTTGCATGAAGGGGTATTAAAATAATCCTGTTTGTTTGTTTGTTTCCTCTGGATGGATAGAGAGGAAATAGGCTTAAGTTAAAGCAAGCAGGATCGGGTGCAATAAACATATGTAATGAATAACCTCTGGACTTGACTAGCAGTGAGATATGCAGGACTTGATATAGTTTTTAAAATCCCCATTGTGCAAGAATAAGACAGAATGTGAGTTAGTTTGGCTCAGTGTCCTATGAGCACTGGGTGTTATATGGAAACCAACCTGATAATAAACTATTAAGAAAAAAAAACCTGCGCCTATAAAAATTGGAAATATTTTTATAAGTTTGGGAAAGTATACACCAAAATATTAACAGTGGAAATCACCTTTTAAATATTGGGGATGGGGCGCCTGGGTGGCTTAGTCGGTTGGGCGTCAGACTTTCGCTTAGGTCATGATCTCACGGTTCGTGGGTTCGAGCCCCGCGTCGGGCTCTGTGCTGACTGCCAGCTCAGAGCCTGGAGCCTGCTTCAGAGTCTGTGACTCCCTCCCTCTCTGACCCTCCCCTGCTCATGCTGTCTCTCTCTCTCTCTCTCTCCTAGAAATAAATAAAACATTAAAAAATATAAATATTGGGGATAATTTTATTTGATTCATTTATTGTTTTATTATTATTATTAATTTTTTTCTAAATGGAAAAAATACTCTTAAAATAAAAATACCCCTAGTTTTCAAGGTCAGAAAAAAAAAAAAAGAATGTGAGTTAGTTTGAAAGCGGTCTAGTGTGTCGTTAGGAAAACAGATTTAGTGTCATTGGGCTCTTTTTGCAGATTTAGCATTGTGTATTATAGCATGTTTTAATTGTTGTGTGCACTTGGGTTTGGAGCTGTACAGGCAGTTCTCCATTTAGACTGATTGCACTTCTGGATGATGCAGAAAGGCTGCCAGTCACTTTTACCCGTGTTATTATGTAATGGCACTTAATGCAAGCAGGGCACAAATGAACTCACCCCAGCTAGTTTGATTCCTGATGTGAATCAAATAAGGCCCCCTCATCAACAACCTCAGCTTGTTCCCATGGGCTCCTCTGTGGCGCTCTGTATAGGATTAGGTTCAGCTGCACAGCAGTGGCAGATAAGAGAGAGCAGAGTGTGTGTGTGTGTGTGTGTGTGTGTGTGTGTATAAAGCTCCTGGTATTTAGTTGTTGTTGTTATCATTTATTATAACTTAATGTCATTCATTGTGTACTGAAATGGTTAGTTTGCAAATTTCAGTTATGTAATCAAGGATATAAAGATGGAAGGGGGTAAGAAGAGTTATGTATTTGGCTAACAGAAGAGACATCTTTGACCTATAATGTCCTGTGACATTCATTGGGACCTGTTTCCCTTAAGAGCAGTCATTGGCTCTGTGACAGTCACCACAGAAAAGTTCTAAAAGTGCAGTGACATTGCCTTTGAAATAAATATATAACCCGTCCAGCAAAAATACTTTGAAGGGCTGCACTCATTTGATGTGTGGTACTTGATGTATTATATGTATGTATTATATTTGATGTATTTATGAAAAAGAATTCAGTTTTGTATGTATAGTTACACCTTACATCCCAATATACTCTCAAGAAAAAAAAAAAGTATAAACAGACCTTCCAGCAGCAATGTTCAAGTAATGACTATACCAATAAGAGCATTTTTAGGTAGATAAAAAAGACTTGATTATGTGAATTTTGTACCTTGGATATTTGTCATTATTCAAGTGAAAGCTTTTTAAAGTGGGTTTTATTTTTCTTTTTGACATTGTGAAGAAATCCTGTAATGAGAGAGATGAAAGCAAGGAACATTTGATGCGATTGAGGATTGGTTCACACATGAAGCTTTTACATGTCACCAATGAGCAGCTGTTCGTGGCAGTGTAATACTGGAGGACCCATTCTGTTTAAACAGGGATATTTGCTTTGAGAAACTGAGAATGGCACAATAAACTCTTTTAAAAACTAAAGCCATTGTCTGAGAAAACCATCAAGGATTACTGTTTGACTCAGAATTTCCTCCAAAATCTTTAAAACCTTCTGTCCCTGCATAATCTTTTTATACAGATAGCACTTAATATTTTATATTATTCTTGTTTTTAGTATCTTTGATCCTGTCAAACAGGACTTCTTTAAAGATATGAACCTTGCTTTCATCTTTTTTTGTTGTTTTGTGTGTGTATGTGTTTTTATTTTGTTTTGTTTTTGTTTTCGTTTTGCTTTTCCTTCTTTGCATTGTGCCTAGTGTATAGACATGCACAGAATACTTCTATTTACTAAATGTCCACTCTCAGAATCTCCCTGCAAAAACCCTAAATTCTCTCCATGAAGGTTTTTTTTCCTGTTTATTTACTTTACCTTTTCCTTCAATTTTTATTTCTTTTTTTAAATTTCTTAAAAATGTTTTATTTATTTCTGAGAGAGAGAGGCAACCTGAGCAGGGGAGGGTCAGAGAAAGGGAGATACAGAATCTGAAGCAGGCTCCAGGCTCTGAGCTAGCTGTCAGCACAGAACCCGACATGGGGCGCGAACCCATGAACTGTGAGATCATGACCTGAGCTGAAGTTGAACGCTTAACTGACTGAGCACCCAGGCGCCCCAATTTTTATTTCTATAAAAATAAGACAGGTATGCTTTTAGGAGGTAGTAGTAGTGAGGTAGGAACTTGGAAATGAAACCTAAATCTAGATTATTATTATATTTTCTTTTCACATATTTTTAAATTTAATTTTTATTGTGGTAAAGAACACATAATATATAGATTATTATTATTTTTAGATATCTCAGAAATCTAAGATTTATAGATATCTCAGAACTATGTGATTTATAGGCCATGAAAATTAATTAAACATGCTGTTTGTTTTATTTTTTGGGATTTTTTTAGCATTAGGCTTTTGGTAAGGATTATAATCTCATAATCTCATTTCTTTGAGAAAACAGTATGAGTTAGTATCATTCGGATCTAATGATTTTTTTTTTTTCCTGGAGGGATCTGGGAGTTGACTGAGAAAGGGGCTTGAATCCTAGGCTCTTACTCTGTGATCTTGGGTGGGTCAGTTAACTTCTCTGAGTCTCAGGTTCTTTAACTTTAAAATAGGTTGGTGAAATACACACCTTAGGCTGTTGTAAAGAGTACGTGACTTATTATATGATACCCATACGTAGGTGGAGGTCAAGAAATAGTGTTTTTCTTTTCTTGTTTTTATAATTTGTTCTTTGTTAATCTAAATGGCAAAGTATAATATCATACAGTTTTCAGGGGAAAGAGAGCTTTAGATCATTGAAATGTATATATATATATCAGATATAGCTGCTTTATGTTTATGTGTTATAACACATAATAATAAACATAATAAACATCAGTCTGCATTATTGAACACATGGTATACATAGAGAGTTGTACAGAATATTTTATTTTAATCAGTCTTTTTTCATGTGTGTTTTAATACAGAGGTGACTATATGCACTGGAGTTTATTACAAACTAAAATGAGATTTTTGTTTTATGACTTGCAGTTCCTATTGTAATTTATTTAAACAGAAGGGGATTATAAATTGCATTTTAAAGGTAGATGCCTCTCATGAGACATTTGCATCACTGTGCCCTGTGGACTCTGGAAAGTATTTTCAAAGCTACTTACAGCAGGATTTATCTCAGTCATTGAAGAATTCTTGGACAGGACATAATTTCTCATCCACTAGAGAAATGATATTATTTTAGAATAATATTTTAAAATGCATATCTTGTAAAAGGTGATAGATGACTATTCTAAAGAGAGATTTATTTCCTTTCTCAATGTAGATTAGGATGGATAGACTTTAGGAGCATGACTGATCAGTGCATCTGGTCTATTCAGCAGTTCCATAGTGTGTAGATTCTTTGTATTATTAAAGTAACAATTTTGAACTTCTTCCTAACAAATCTTTTACAAGGGTAACCAGTGTAATGTGGTCCCAAGGAAAGGAAATTGTTTCCAAGAGGCTTTAAATTTCAGTGATTTTTCAACCATTTGGGAGCTATTTTGGGGGGATTACATTGCTCTTCTCCTGATTGTACTGCATGATATCCTCAAGATCCTTTTAGTTTTTATGATTCTTTTTATCAGATCCATGCCCCTACTTCCAGAAAATGGAAAAGAGGAAGCCAGAGATGCATTATTTTACATGTTTGATGGATTCAGAGCAAGTAGCGGTGGAACCTAATTTCTTGGTTACTTTGCTCTTCCAGATTTAATTAAAAAATAAAACACAAAACACTGATTTTCGAAAATGAAGTGTAACCCTAGTCTATTCATTCCCAAACATTATTACTTATTTTCTTTAAGAACAAATGTTGAGCATCCAGCTCTTGATTTTGGCTCAGGTCCCAGGGTTGTGAGATCAAGCCCCTCATCAGGCTCTGTGCTGAGCGTGGAGCCTGCTTAAGATCCTCTCTCTCTTTTCCTCTGTACCTCTCTCCTGCTTGCTCGCTCTCTCTCTAAAAATAAATGAAATAAAATAACTTAAAAAATAAGGTAACATTTTCCCCCAATATTCCCTATCTCACTGGCCTTCTTTGCTTTGTAGTGCTACTGTCATCAGACTGTATATATATTATTTTTTTGTTTACTTATTGTCTGTCTTCTCTGTGCTAATAAAAACACTGCAGAAATGCTAATGGATATCTGTTTTGTTTACTGCTGTATCCCAGTTCCAAGAATAGTGCCTGAAATACAGGATACCTTCACTAATTTTTTTTTTTTAGATGTAGTCAAGGCAACACAAAGCGTATGCCTTGCTTATTAAGATGATTGAGTTCTTTTTAGAGAAGCATTTGTTTTCATGACTCAATTCATCTTAAATGAAATATCCCTTTAAACATTAGCCATTTCCTTTTCCTGGTATCTGTATCTGAATATATATTTCTAGTTTGGGAGACTTTAATTTTTACTTCTGCTTTTCTAGATAACAAATGGACTTTTTGCAAGAGTCTAGATTACTTTTCCATGATTATCCATGTTTGTAGATTGGGCCAGGAGACTACCTCTCAAATCATCTCTACTTGGTTTCCCAATATGGTGGGTGCCTATGAATTTCTTTATTTGCTTCTTGCTTGCTTGTGTATTTCTATCCGCCACTCTTCAAGAGTTTCAGGTGGCCAGCTCTCTACAAATCCCCAATGTCCAATGTACACTCATCTCTGTTTCTGCTCTACTAATCAATCAGTATTGGGTCAACTAGAGTTCATTGAGTAAAATTGCTTATTATCTCTTTATCTCATTCCTAAAGAGAAGTAGTCCATTTCCCCTAACTCCCTTCCTGCTCGTGTAATGTTTTCCTTTGATGCTATTTTTTAGCACTGTTTCAACCAGTCACTGTGAAGAGTCAATTCTACATATCCTCTTTACTGTCGATCATTAGAGCACAGCAACCAGAACAAAGTAGAGGCACTTGAATCACTGTCTGGGTTCATGAGTGAAACTAACTGTGAGGACACTCATCTTTGCCCCTTTGGGTATATTTGGAGTAGAATCAGTTTAAATGATAGGCTTCCATGGGAGAAAGGAAGACACTTCTGTAACAATGAATTCTACATGACAGGAAGCTATGAGTGCATGGCAAGTGCAGTTATTTTTGATTCTTGAAACTTGTCATCAGAGAATTGTTAGTAAGATAGACTTAGGGGCCAGCACTCCAGTGAATAGTTTGCTTTTCTAGATAAATTTAAGTTCTATTAGTGGATTTTAATTGCACTGATGTTCTCTGCCAAGAGTGGACATCATGGAATTTAATAACCTGATATTAAAGGAAAAAAGAAATCCTTCATTGGACTTCTGATTGTTTCTCAATTCTTCTTTATCTTAGGAATGATACATTTATTACAGTATTTGAAATACATTTAGTCAAGTAAAGAAGCCACTTCTTGAAAGGTATACTTTGAGATTAGAATCTAGTTTTTCACGTGGATTGGGTAGACTATAATTTTTCAGAAATTGCATAAAGATTGCATTCTTGAAATTTAGGCAATTGTCTCAATATGATAAAGGTCAATTGGGGAGAACACATCGATTTTCATTATATAGCTGTAGGATGTCAGCATGCTCTGCATTTCCATTTAAAGCAGAGTTGGTATTTAAAAGATGTCTTCGTGCCCTCCAAACATGTGTCTGATGCTAGATTTTTCATATGACTTCCTCAGAAAAATTGGTAAGAATTGTTCCCAAATACCCAAACAAGCTAAGATGGGAATCAGAATTGTAGGAGTAGGTCTGAATTTGTCTTTGTGGAAGACTTAATCTAAAAATAGATTGGGAAAGTTTCCTTGTTTCTTAACCATAACACTGTATTTTTGTTGAGATCGTTGTTGAATAAAGCAGATAAGAATTAAAATATTCATTTGTGCAGTGGCATTAAATTTGATTAGCTATCGTGTGTGGGTTCTTCCTATTGTTTACAAAGCTTTTATATCTTTAATCTGTTTGGTGAACTCCTAGTCATCCTGTAGGTTCCAGATGAAGCAGCACTTCCATGAAGACTTCTCTCTGCTGGGGAGAGCTGGCTGCTCTTCCTCACTGGTCCCATTACTGCTCTGTATTATCTATTCTGATATAGATATCTGTTATAGCCATATCATAATGGATTATGACTGTTTGTATATCTATTTCTTCCTTTTCTCCAGCAGATAGTGAGTTTTTAATGGGCAGAAAGAATGCCTTGCTTATTTCTTTAATATCAACTTCTTAAATAGAACCGAGTTTATTATAATGGGTTCTTTAGTAGGGAAAGTAAATAAACATAATTGCCTGTATCTGCCTTTAGTTCGTTTGTAATAATCCCTGCTGTTGGGCTTGGATTTGACTTAGATAATGTAAATAAAGCCAGTATGTCTGTCAACTTTATATGGATGTGCTAGGCATAATAAAAAGACTGATTAAAGATCCACCAAGTTAAATTAAACAGTGGTATACTCTCCACTGCACCAGTAAGTCAATGTGAAAGGATTTTATTATGCTGTATTCTGAAAAGGCAATATCACGAATCCTGTTTTATTAATATCTAAATATGTTATATACCTTGATATAACCATTGATTGGTTTTGAGAGGTTTTGTATGATGGAAAGCATAGTGAAGGAATCAGATTAAAAAGAGATTTTAATCTTCTGTACTTTTCCCTGTGATTTTGTAAACTTGCATCCCATATATGCCAGTAAAAATACTCTATACCTTTATTAAAACTTCAATATCTTCATTTATATTTAGAGTGGAAGCAACATAAAATTGAAACCTGAGAGTCGTGAAAGATATAAAGTCATGTTTTAATAGAGAAACTAAATTGCTCCTTCAAAGAGCCTATAAAACTGAAAAGCATTCATTATAAATGTAATAAAAACTTATGAGTCCCATTTTATTAAAACTACACCCCGTTTCCTGAAGGGACTGGATCATTTAGAGGTAAACCAGTGACACTTTATTTCTAGCAACATTCTTTATGTGAGATAAGATATCTACTGAAATGAAGTTGGTGGTTTTAACATGATCCCTAATGGACATCCATTCATGTTAAAAGATTAAATTTCTATTTTAGCAGAGTATGCAGCTTCTGATGATAATGTACCTCGATCAGGTTAATAACAATAGTAAATTACCTACTTTTCTAAGTTCCTTCAAGAAACAGAACAATCATGAAAGATAAAGCTTATGCTTCTACTAATTGGTGTGTTACATCATTCTATCATTCTGTAAACTTCTTACTGAAGTCAAATTATATAGATTAACATTGTTGCAGGATAATGACTTTCTAGTGATTACCACTAGCCTTTTTTCCCCTTTTGGATACAGTAATAGTTTTAGTGTGTTAAGGGAGAATCATTTCCTTTTGGTCTTTAACTGCTTTCAGTGTTTTTAAATATCTGTACATATTTCATATTTGATTCTATTTTACATACTCCATACACCTATGTCCATATTACTATTATTATTTAAAGTTTTCATATTTATTTTGAGAGAGAGAGAGTATACCTGTGCAGGTGAGTGAGCATGAGTGGGGAGGTGCAGAGAGACAGGGAGAAAGTGAATCTCATGTAGGCTCCACACTGACAGTGGACCCCTGACAGGGGACTCGAACTCACCAACCATGAGATCATGACTTGAACCAAAAGCAAGAGTTGGATCCTTAACCAATTGAGCCACCCAGGCTCAACCACCTATTTCTATTTTATTTTAATTGATTGTGGTTGTACTGTTGATAGTGGTTTTAAAGTACAAAAGGAAATAGGGTGAAATGACAGATTGATTGTTAGTCTAAAAATTGTTAATTTTAGAATCAAATGGCTTTGGATAGAGATTTTTGGATGTTTAAATAAGAGAATTGAAGTATTTGAATTAATATACATTTGTCATGAGGATTTATTTAGAAAATAAGGCAAGGTTTCTGGATGTGCTGGAAAAACAAAAATGTGTTTATACTAGTTCATTTCTTGAAACACAACCTACATATAAATAAATGTAAAATAATGGGAAAATGGGTAGAAATTATATCAATAACAAAACTAGGAAACAAGTAAAATTCTAAGACGCAGTGATGAACATATATGGCAAATTCAGTGGAATTTGGACCACACTGAGTGAGGACACCGAGAGCTATAATATACTTTTCCAGATCTCTGCCAGTTTGTACATACCTCTGAAAAAGCACATACTCTTTTCTGAAACATTCACTTCAGTAGGTGGTTTCGGGTCTACTATGGCAAATATCGAAGAGGTTACAAAGGTAAGTAAAAGTATACTTTCAAGGATCTTACAGTCTAAAGAGAAAAATATGACAAAGATACTAAGTATAAGGCCAGATATAAGTATCATGAGAACATAAGGTCCTACAGTGAATAGGTTTCAATAACCGAGAACTTGGGGGCAGGGTGGGAGAGGCTTTTATGATGTAGCATTTGCAAAAGGGTCAAGAGAAAGATAAAATTCCAGTAGTTAATGATGGAGGTAAAAGACATTGATTATAGTGGAAGTATTAAGAACCAAGGCAGAAATCTACAATGCATATTTAGGGAATACTTGTCAATTCCAGTCTGGTTCCTGCATGAGCTACACACAGAAGTGGAAGCATCATTGCTTCATAATGAACTACGGTTAACCAGAGTGACCCAGCACTGTCACTTTGAGTTTGTTATCTCAATTAAGCCACACAGAACCCTAGGAGATAATAACTACTTGTACAGGTTAGGGAAACAAGACTCAGAGAGAAGTTGCCTGAAGTGACTCTGCTATTGACTGGTTGAGCCAGAGATGTAAACCCAGGCTTTTTTTTTTTTAAGGTTATTTATTTATTTTGAGAACATACAACAGGGTGGGCAGAGAGAGAGAGGGAGAGAGAGAGGGTGCAAAGGAGAGGACCCCAAGCAAACTCTACACTGCCGCACAGAGCCTAATGGTTCAGACTCACGAACCATGAGATCATGACATGGTCAAGAGTCAGAAGCTCAACAGATAGAGCCACCCAGGCACCCTGAACCCAGACTTTTCTGATCCATGTTCTCACTCACTTTATTATATGATTCTATAGGTATATCTGGTGCTGTAATTAGAGGAATCATCATGTCAGGCCAAATCTTCATCCAGTTAATGATGAGTATTGTCTCCTCCTCCTTCTTCTCTTCATCCTTTTCCTCTTCCTTTTCCTCCTCCAGTAAAAAGAAGGCTGTGTTTGTTCTCGTGTAAGTAATTGCATTCTTCTGGAGGACAAGGAAAACATACTTTATCTCAAAATACATACTTTATCTTAATATTCTCCAAAATTCTTGGAGAAAAATGATAATTACAACCTAAATATCCCTAAATGTGGTTTATCCATGGATTCTCCATTACTCTGTGCAATGTTATCTGTCTACTGATTTTGAGATTATATTCATTCAGGGTTTTTTCCTTCTTGTTGTTTGCCTTTGTTACTGTAACGCAGATACTTGCCGTTAAATCCCTACTAATGTGTGACAATTGCAAAGTATGAAGAAACTTTTTTTTGAAAGCAAGTTTGTGTCCAGGAAATTTTCAGGAAAGAATATTATTTTAGATTTTTGAGACTGCAATTTCAACATTACAATTCAGCTAGTTTATCATTTGATAGAATGTAACAGTACTGCGTAAACCACTGGGCTTTTAAGTATGATTATTTTCTCCATCCTTCCAGCTGATACCTTCTTTAAGGTTTGTTGGAATTGGTGTTCATATTTCGCTTTTAACTAATGGCGTATTCCACTTTGGTTTGTTGAAGCCCAATTCTACAATTATGTTTATCTTTGTTTACCTTTTTAAAGATGTATGAAGATCTCTTCAGCAGATAATTAGCTGTATTGCTCTGAGAAATATTTTCTTATAAATACTTGGTTTATTTGTAAAGTAATTTATTGGCATATTGGATCTTCATGACAGTTGCTGTATATATTTCCTCAACATTTTGAGTATTTTTAGGCCTCAGTACTTGTAAAATAATATATCATTATTTCAAGAAGTTTTTGTGAAATCTAGAAAGTCAAGGAAGCTTAGGGCAGCATTGTAATAGTGAAAATCTGGAAGTAACCTCATAGGAGTAAAATAAATTGTGAAATGCCTATTCAGTGAAATATTACATAGCTATAAAAACCAATTAATGAGTTTTGTTTGTACTGTGAGAGATGTCTAAGATACATGTTTAAGTCAAAAGTCAACTCTAAAATGCAGACACAATGAGTGCATTTACATATAGACAAAGCTATATAGGTACATGAGTAACAAACATATACATGGAGAACATTTTTGAAAGAACCATCAACTGTAGTTACTTCTATGGAAAGAAACTTGAAAAAATGAGAAGGATTTCCATTTTTACATATTCATTTTCTATTTCTGTACAGTGCTTTAACTTTTCTTCTTTTTTTCCTTTCTGTCCCCCCCCCCTTTATTGAAGAGCATGTATTACGTTTTTTTTATTTTTATTTATTAGTTTTTGAAAGAGAGAGAAAGAAAGCATATGAGTGGGGAAGGGACAGAGAGAAAGGGGAATAGATTGTCCAAAGTGGGTTCTCTGCTGATAGCAGAGAGCCCGATGCAGGGCTCGAACTCATGAACTGTGAAATCATGACCTGGGCAAAAGCCAAATGCTTAACTGACTGAGCTACCTAGGTGCCTTGAGCATCTATTACTTTTAAAACTGAGAAGCCTTTGGGGTGCCGGGGTGGCTCAGTCAGTTAACCAACTGACTCTTGATTTCAGCTCAGGTCATGATCTCATGGTTTGTAAGTTCGAGCCCTGCATCAGGCACCATGCTGTCAGTGTGGAGCCTGCTAGGGATTCTCTCTCTTTCTATCTTATCCCTTCCCCCACTCAGTCTTCCTCTCAAGGTAAATAAGAAACATTTAAAAATAAAAAAAAAAATTCAACTGAAAAGCTATTTAAAGAAAAATACCCATTCATGGAGGTGCCTGGGTGGCTCATTCGGTTAAGCACCCTACTCTTGATTTCTGCTCAGGTCATGAACTCATGGTTCATGAGATAGAGTATGGATCCTACTTGGGATTCTCTCTAGTTCCTCTCTCTGCCTCTCCCCCAACTCTCTCTCTCAAATAAAGAATCAGTTTTTTAAAAGTACCAATTTACTTAGAAAACAAAAACTAGGAGACTGTTCTTTTGATGTCCTCCATAACCTTTTTTGCATGAAAATGTATTATCTTCTAGGATTTACAATGACCTTAAAGCTGTAGGAAAAATGCCATGTTGTTTGAGTTGAAAACATCTAGTGCTGAATGGGTAATTGTATTGAATTTCTTTCCCCCCTGGTTTGATTTTATGGTTTGATTCTGAAACTGAAGAGCAGGGCAATGACTCTGCTTGTGTGGTGCCTTGCAAAAGGTTACTACCACAAAGCATCTTGTTCTTTTGAACGAACAATGTAAACATTTACTTCATTCTAAAAGTTAATTATCTTGATTATTCAGTTTTTGTACTGCCGTAATTAAACTCCGTTGAAAAGAATAAAATTTGACTGCACATTACAGCATTTTATCCATCTTGCCAAAGGAAATTTATTGATTTGGAGAGACCTCAGGTAAACTGTTCTGAGTATTGGCTTATAGTTTATTTTATACTTTCTGAGAATTTCTAAACGTCGAATCCGTAATGTGCTGGAAGGAATATGAATTTTGAAGTTATATATACTTCAAAGTACTTATTGGGTAATTAAATGAAAATAAAGGAGATAACATAGGTCAAACATTCCAAAGAAAGACTTGGTGACATAATAGATCTTCAGAAAAATATTGTGTCTGTTTTTTTTAATGTTTTTTAATATTTTATTTATTTCTGAAAGAGAGATAGAGACAGTGTGAGCAGGGGAGGATCAGAGAGAGAGTGAGACACAAAATCTGAAGCAGGCTCCAGGCTCTGAGCTAGCTGTCAGCACAGAGCCCGACACTGGGCTCAAACCCACAAACCGTGAGATCATGAACTGAGCCAAAGTCGGACGCTTAACCGACTGAGCCACCCAGGTGCCCCTATTGTGTCTGTTTTTAAGAATAAAAATATCTTTGGGGTTCCTGGATGGCCCAGTCAGTTAGCATCTAATCCTTGTTCAGCTGAGGTCATGATCTCGCCATTGGAGAGCTTGAGTCCTCAGTCGGGCTCTGCACTGACAGTGCGGAGCCTGCTTCAAATCTCTCCCCTTCTCTATACCTGCCCTGCAGGTGCAGGTGCTTTCCTCTCTCTCTCAAAATAAATAAACTTAAAAAAAGTAAAAAACCTTCATAATAAAATTATTATACAATAAAAAGTAGAGTAGTCAATTGGTGAAGTGTTGCAATTGCATTTTTACACTGAATTTTGACTCGACTTTGAATATTGATTGTTTGCTTTGGATCTCGGAGGCACTAGCATTGTCTCTTATAGTCTCCCAACCTCTCATTTTTATTCCTTGCAACTATATGCTTTTGTGAAATTAGTCTCCAGAAACAACTTGATGATGTCTGTCCATTTGTTAATGAGATCATAGAAACTGGTATCACTTAGAGAAGAACTCATAAGTTTAAAAATTTTTGTTTCTACCCTTTCATCCCATCTTCCAAAGATACTAATGGGATTTAGGTTTCCACTGTCCTTATTACTTTAAACTAGAGTAAAGTGGTCATAATCCAAATACTTAATAAAATCTTTGTAATTCTATGTAGTATAAATGGAAGCCAAAAATCTATTACTTGGGTGAATCTTTTCTATACTTTATAAGTTTTAAGTAGTATTTGTTACACCTTTAGAAACTAATATATTAAATATTACACCAAACATTGACAGTTTGGTGCTATTTTAAAAATAATTGATCATTTTTCAATACTAAAGTGCATTATTCAAAGATTGTTATGTATATACAAGATATAAATAATATATTTCTCCAGAGAGATTATGTCTTCTGAAAATAAGTAAAAAAAGTTTTATTGTAACTCTTTGGATAACCTAAATGTAAAGCAAAATAAACTATTTGGCGTCTGCATGTTAAATGTAATTATAGAAGCTTATACCGACTGGAGGTAGGCAGATGTGTTCTGTGTAAGTGGTTTTGTCATTTGTGATATAAGGTTGGAAATAACAGCAAAATGATCCTACCTCAAAGAGTTCATGAGACTAATTTATAAAATAAATTTTATTTAGGAAATAATATGTTTCAGGTATTACCTTTCACTTAGAAACAAATACAGATTCATGTTTATTATTTACATGTGGATTTACTGAATAGAGTAGAAATAAGGACTATTCATCTGCAAACACTTATTGAGACTTGCTGTGTACTAGTCATTATGCCAGGCAGTGGGTATAGAGATAAAGAAGATGGGGTTCAGACACTGATGAAACTCATAGGTTTTAAAAGAGAAAGCATTCAAAACAAATAATTACGATAAAAGTAGCAAATATTGTAAACGGAGCTAGGAGTACAAAAGAGAGGTTGATTCAGCTGGGGATCTCTGGAATCCTTCCCAGAGGCTATGCTTGAAGCAGGGTAAGTCGGAGTGTTAACAGAGCAGAACAGTAATGGTTATCACAGATAGGCTGGAAATAGGTAAATGTTTATTCCAATATTAAAAGAATACTAAATGTAGAAGGGGAACAATACTCATCTCATTCAGCATTTACTGAACAGCTACAAGGAACAAGTCCTTGTGTTAGCCGTTGAGTGGTAGATAGCTAAAAAGGTCTGGTGGCTTCTCTGCAGGCGCTCATAGTCCTGCCTGTGTGTGCACTGAGAGCTGCGGGCAAGGCAGAGGTCAAGTAAAGGTGTTGTGGGAACTTCATGCTATCCTATCCAGGCCATGGTGTAACAGTTAAATCCCAAAGAGACAGTTGTGAATTTATAAGTAAGTTAGCTTCTTGAGTACTGAGTTAAAAATGGACTGGCATGAAAGAAGAGAGACATTTTAAGAAATCAATAGTGTTTAAAAACATACATGACACAGCCTAGAAGAGTTAAAGGCAATGAATGGGTAGGATCCAGTGTAAATAAAGGCATGCAGGCCTGTAGTGTGGTCAGAGTAAGTGTTGTTAAATAATGGATACAAACAAGCTATGTTAAAAGAGATCTAAATTACACTGTCTAAAAATGCTACTGGCTGACCCATCTAGAATCTCTTAGCTCCTAGGAAATAGACTGATCTATTTACTATGAGATTTCTTAGGCTTTTTCCATTCTAGCCCCAACATGCGCTAGTCAAGATCTCTGGGTATTGAGGACTTGCACCCCTCTTCTTATTAATCTCAAATAATCACTCTTGAGAATTATAAAACCTGGGTGAAAGAAGAGTTATATTTTCTTTTATTTTTTATTTTTTTTATTTCTAGGAGAGAGAGAGAGACAGCATGAGCAGGGGAGGGTCAGAGAGAGAGGGAGTCACAGACTGAAACAGGCTCCAGGCTCTGAGCTGGCAGCCAGCACAGAGCCCGACATGGGGCTCGAACCCATGAACCGCGAGATCATGACCCAAGCGAAAGTCGGACGCTTAACCGACTAAGCCACCCAGGCGCCCCAGTTATATTTTCTTTTAAAGAGGCTGCGGATGGGTGCTCAATGTTTTACTGTTTTTAAGAGTGTATCTAGGTTTTTCATCACAAATCTTTACCACTTCCTCTTCACCACTGGACATAAATTCTCCCAGTTTTATTTTTACTGTACCTTTGGATTTGTTTATCCACTGATTCATTCTTACCTCCTGGAGTGGGAGAAAGGCATTTGAATTCACTTCAAAGGGCACAGCTTCCACCTGCACTCTTTTGTCACTGTCTGCTTCCTATCAACTTTCTTCTGTATTTTAATTTTTTTTCCTTTAGAACCCTCAAATATACAGAATTGTTCCAAAAAAAAAATAATAAAGAAGGGGGAAAAATGAACTCCTTCACACCAATTCCCTCTCAAATTGTTCCATTTTCTTTTCTCTTCCATCTTTAAATGGTTGTTTTTACTCAATATGTCCATTTATGCATTTCCTATTAATAGTCCATCCACTGAAGCCTGGCTTCTGCCCAAACCTTCCATTCTACTGAAGCACAGCTCAGTGAGGTTGCCATGGACTTCAGATTGCCAAACTCAGCCTCTCCTCCAGTGCTCAATTGCTGCCCAGTCAACATGGTCAGCCATCCCCTCTCCAAACTCCTCCCTTGCCTCATCAGCAGCCACTTCCTCTCCTCTCTGTGACTTGTTTTTGGTCTTAGCAGTTTCTTCTGTCTTTATCCTGCTCAAAAAAAAAAAAAAAAGTGGCTATTCACTTGAGTTCTGTATTTGATCTTCTCTTTTTACTCTTCGCACCCTCTTGGGCAGTCATCCACTTTCCTTGATTAAACTGTGCATATGACTCCCAAATCCAGAGCTCCCGTCCAAATTTTTCCTGAGCTCTAGACTCACAGCTCCATCTGGATGGACCCGGCACTCCAGACTTGGTATGTTCCCAGTCCTTTCCTGATTTATATCTGGTGTCGACTAGAATCAAGACTCCTCTCTTCCAAAACAAACAACTCCTGCACTTTTATTTAGGATAAATATTTTACATATTAAAATAGTTAACATTTAATATTTTGTTGGAGGAAGTAAGAAGAAAAGGAATTAAGGATGATGGCAGTTTTTGATTCTTCAGTGTGCAGACTAAATACGAATTTAGGGAAAGAGGAAACAAAAACAATGTTTTGAAAGAAATTTGCATACGACATTTTTAAGTTATCACAGGAAACAACTTTGTTTCAGTTTCTTATACTTACATTATAGTGTAGTATTTTAATTTTAAAAATATTTGCCTTTGACTTTAATATATGGAGGATGGGACCTCATAATATTTTCAAGGTATAAGGTAATCTGATCGTGGTTGATGAGGGCTATAAAAATTCATTGTATTCTGATTTTGTTGGTTTCTGGGTAAGTCTGAGAGAAAATTACTTCTTCCACTTGGTTACATAGTTGATCAGCCAAACTCTACGTAATACCCTACGGGAGGTTGCTCTGTGTAAATGCAACTTCTATTTGCTTGGGTTACCTTCTGCCAGATCTTGATAAACACAGATTTCTATGTAGCCACTTCCGTCCCCTGCCTCTGTGGACATCCCCCCTTTGACTGTTTCTGCCACATTGTTTCTGGCTGTAGAAATAGAACCAAATAGCCTGCTTTGGGGGAGTGAATGCTTTCATCCTTAAATAGCAATGGAGAATTAAAGCAAGGAGGTAGGGTGGAGGGGTATGTATACAAAAGATGTAAATGTGAAGTGTTTTTCTCCAAAAAGGTTTTTGCTTAGCTCATAAAAGTTCAATTTTTGTTTGGCCTGACTTCATTTTCTAAAAGCACTCACTCGTCCGGAGACATGTTTAAGAATAAGAGATGCTAGAATCATCTTACCTTAGGAACTGGATTGTGCTACTAACCTAAAATACTTCCAAGTCAGTTGGAAGGAATATAAAGTTATTTGCCTTCAGAGGGATTGCTTTTAAGAGTACATTAGAAGTCAGGTTCAATCAAGGCAGTTTGTTCAGAACTAAAAGCATGCAGGTGGCTTATTTAAACAGTAACATTTTATCTAGCTGCAGATTTTAACTGTTTCTGGAAATGTTCTGTTAGCCAATGTAACGATGATGTAACGAATGCATTTTATATGCAGCAATGGAATTTAAATTTATCTGTGAGGCTAAGTAAAATAGTTAATCTGTTTTTGCCTTAGTTTTCTCACCTGAATCTTGGAGGAATATTGCAAAGAATATTTTTTAAAAAATCATTCAAAATGCAAAGCAAGGTACTATGAGCTGCATTAAGTCATTTAACTTTGTTAAACTAAAAGCTTGTAATCCATGTTAACCTAGGAAGACGTGGTGAGCAAGGCAGTATGCCTCTGTTGCTTCTCACCTTTGCCATCCCCATAATATTCTGTTACTTCTTATTTCAGATTTCCAGTGGTCAGTGCCTCTCTATATTCAAAGCTTTCTCTCAGGGAAAGAAAGTAGCATGATTGATGCTTGCTGTGTCAGGCTTTATACTAGATGTTATATTTGTATTCTCATTTGGGTCACTAAGATGACTGTCAGCCTGTGATGCTAGCTCTTTTTCCCGATTTCAAACTCCAGTTAGTCAAACTGCCTAGTCATGATTGTTAGGAGTTTGATTTACATTACATAACAATGTACGCGAATACCTATGTACCTACCTACCTACAGAGATGAATAATCCTGTTTTATATAGAGAAGCGGTGTGCCCATAGTGGTAAAAGAATGTGGCTTTTGAAGCCAGACTATTGAGGAAACCAAGGCTCCATAGACTGCCACCTGACCAAGGTCACATATTATTGGACATGTCTATAAAAGGATTTGCTCCTGAGTGTGACTAACTCCAGTGGCCATCCTTTGAACCACTTTTAGCCCTTCCTCTTAACCTTGCTTTTTCTCTTTGTTCTTTTAGTGCATAAAAGAGTGAAATATTTTCTGCAGTCCCGTTTTTTGTGTTAGGTATGTCACATATTTTATGCAAAACGAATACTTTTTACTTTTGTTGAGTCTAAAAGTATATTTCGTGATAAATGAAGAAGCTCTATAATTTTAATTTGGTGATACAGTAATGTTAGATTTAATTTTAAACCAAAGCCTGAAGGACTAGCAGAATCAGAGAAAGTCTTGTTTTTGCTTGGATGTCATTGTTTACCTTGAACATGAAAAATAGAGCAAGTAGCTAGGAAGCTCAGAGGAATAAAAAATAATAACCATCATGCTGCCCTGGAAATAAAAGGAAATGATAAAGCATACACCTACCAGCTCCATGATCAGTGATTTTAGCTATTGGTCAGACATTTAATTTAGTGTAAAAAATGGTGTGAGATGATGCTTTAAAATGTATATCTGCAGACAGTTTTTTCATCATTATTTATTTTGATATGCTGACAACCGGCCACTTTAATTTGCACTGGTGATACAACTTGACATTATCTCATGAACATACACATATACAACTCCCTGCCCCTGCCACACACACACAGGATTGTCCTGTAAACAAAACTTTATTATACTGGAACTGATATATTAAGGCTAATCTGTGATAGCAATTTTCTTGAATAAGCACTTAGAAAAGGAAAGACATCCTTTCACCTTAGGAAGTGTGGTAAGTCTTCCCACCCTCCCCCTCCCCCGACAAAGCCCTGGGCTCTCCATCACTGGGGTGGTTTGGAGGTGGAGAAATAACCTCAAGCCAAGTCAGTTCAAAATCATAAAAGATATGAAGAATTGCAGTTCTCTGAAACTTTGCTGTATTAAAAATAGCATCCTTATTCTCTTACTTTCATCTTTGTCCTAGTTCTTTGCTAAAAAATGCCATAGTTTCTTTGGTATTTGTGGAGTTTAGGAGAATGTGGACCAGAGCATCTTTCTTCTATTACTTTCCATACTTGGGTTATCAGTGACAGGAAAGTTAAAGGAAAATCCATTAGTAGAGTAAAAAAGAAAAAAAAATTAAAGGAAACTCTTGGAAGATAACTCTGCCGTATTTATTAAGTATTGGTGCAGTCATTAATGTTGAGTTAATTTCCTTTCTGGCAGGCCCTCTTAATACTTCATTTTTTTTATTAAAAAATGATGGGTTCTGTGAGAGCATTGCCTTTCAATGCCTTTCAATGGTTATCATGGTTACAGAGGATTCTCAGGACTCTGAGATCACAGAGGCAAATCTTCTGCTTTTGAGACTGCTTTCTTTGCTTTTTTCATCCCTCTCTAATTGTTTTTGTTATTTTGATTGAAGCCACTGAGTTCCAGGAATGGAATCCTATAGAGCCTTGATTAGAGAATGGCCACGGTAAAATGTCAATTTTCTCATGTTTTTCTAAGTAGCACACTTTAGCTCGAGGTGCATATAGACAGCTCGGCTCTCTGGAGCTCTCTTCCATTTGATACTTGAGGGCAATTTTCTCTCCATTGTTTTCCTAGTTAGTGTGATTAGCGTAGCTGGCTGATGTTAGTAGGAAGTACTTATCTCTTAAGTTTACTGGTAAAGGACTTGTAACTAGTTTCTATTGGATTTCCATCAGTGCAACTGTTCATCTCTCCTTTCCATCTTGTGCAAAATTTCCCATCCTGACCCTAATCTGTATTTCAAAGTGCTTTGTCAGTAACGTGGTACTATAGAAACATCAAGCAGGAATGGTGCTTGAACAAGAGAACCTTTTTTTAATAGGTAAATTCTGTCGGTCTGACCTGACATGAAATTAGCCAGTTAGAATAAGATCCTTGGCTTACAAAATATCTTACTAGGAGGAAATCTTTCTATTGAACAAGGAGTGGTTTTTCTTGAGGATTAATAACTAAATAACAAACAAGCATGTGCAATGACATAAATCTGCTTTTGGGGTTATCAGTAATGCCAAATTTGTCACGTGGCTGTGCCGTTGGTGCCTTCCCATCAGGCACACGTGCCTGACTGTTTCACTGGGAGATTGACCCCCGAGTTCTCCCAGGACAACACAGTTCTTCCCTTGAACTAAAAGATCCAGCTACTTGAACTAAAAGATCCAGCTACTGTGGGCCACGCCCTCTACTGCGTGCTATGAATTGACCTGAAACATTGGAATACAATCTTTATGAAGTCTTTATTTAAAAGAGCAACAGAGAATTTAAGTCACATTGCACCTGAGGCTGACAAACAATAAAGGAAGGAAGAGTAGTAGAAGCTGGCAAAGGAAGACAAGGCCTGATTTTGACTGTGTTCTCCAAACCCAGCCTGTCGTTTCCTGACAGGTCTAAACCTGGTCTCCTCCCTTTCCAACCCCTTTCATTTCATCTTTTTTTTTTTTCAAAGCAATATCCTCAGTCTAGATGTGAACCTTATCCTAACTTGGCAACATGGTGAAGTGGCTAAGGTGTCAGGCTCTGGGGCCAGACTGCCTGCATTTGATTCCCAGATTTGTAGTTCCTGAGATAGTGATTTTGGGTAGAGGATTCCAGATCTTTGTGCTTCCGTTGTTTCTTGTGTAAATAATCTTTGTGGGCCTCATGAAGATTTAGGTGAGTTAGTGTTTATAAAGCACCAAAACAATACCCTATGATAGGTTCTTTTTAAGTGTTTGCTGTGATAATGATAATTATTTAAAATATAAACCTGACTGATGTGTAAAAGCACTCTCTTCTTACTTGTCGGATTCATTCAGTCAGTCGCTCAACAAATATTTGTTAAGAGCATGTTGTCAGCTAGGCATAGTATTCGATCTTGTCTCATGCTCATACTGTAACGCCAAAACTAATCATTACCATGTAGCAGTCTTAATGCCCACCCCAATACTTTGCTGGAAATGTAAGAGAGTAAATGGATTTTGTTCACACTCTTTTAAAAATATTAGATGCATAACTTGCACTTGGGTAGTGTTGCCCTGGAAGTCTGGGTATTCTTAATAAGTAGCATGATTAGATTTGGTTAATTCTAAAAAAGATCTCTTTTTAGAGCTGCAGGTGGTCTTGTATAGCCTCAGGCAGCAGAGCCTCCCAGGGGACCATGCAGTTACTCTGCTTCTGAGATTCACTGCTGGAAGGAATAAGACCCCTTTGATCAGAAAGAGAAGAACCTAATTTCCTTGGGGTGCACAGACTGGCGGAGTGATTCCACCTTACTCTCCTTTACATCATCCCATGCACACGCCGCCTCTGTTCCGTGCTCCTGGACAACATTAATGTTTACTTGTATTTTGCCCAGATGTTTTGAGTCATTTTTGTCTGTATAAAGTATGTTCATTTGGGGAAGAAAAGAGCCTGCTATGATTCTACTCCCAGAAGTAAGTGTACTAAGTTATAGTGTATTGGGGAGATGGAAAGGTATTAAAACTGAAAAATTCCCCTCCCTCAAATTATAGAAAATTGTATGGGGAGATTTTCAGAAAACAAATGTGGCCTCTCCCAGCATTGCCTCAGTCCTGCCACCCTGTCCTTAATACACCAATCCCAGAGGTTCTTGAAGAACGGGGCAGTAAGAAGCATCCTTAGGTCGTATGTTGAAATTGATTTCCTCATCAATCTGTCTGATAAAAGTTGAGATATGGTCCTGGATGCTTAAAACAATGAAGCATTAACATTGAAGTACTAAGTAATATGTGTACATCTTGTACTTAATGTTAACATTAAGATGTGTACTTAATGTAATGTACTAAATGTAAGTACACATCTTAATGTTAACATGAACATTGAAGTATTAAGATGTGTACTAAACAGAAAAGAAGAATGAAGAAGGCCTAAATACATACAAGGGAATTAGTCCCATGGCTGTAATTCCAAATGTTGTCATAGTCATGTGCCAGATGCATAGACATTGGCATCACTGTCTGGTGTTTCCTTTTAAAAAGATAACTTGCACCCCTTTTTTGCATTATGCAGTCTCTTGGTGGGAATCTCCTATAGCCTATAGCCCCCTCCTTGGAATACATTTTTAAATGCCTAAAATATATAGAAATACAAGAGAAATCAGTTATATTGAATACATTTATCAAAATATTTTAAAATTTATGATGTCCTATTTTTGTGCTTTTTTATGTCATATTCAAATATACTGACATGATTTAACATTGGGTCTAAAAACAACCTTAATTTCAAAGCAGTGTTCAAATTGGAAACAATATTTTAAGATACATGGGTGACCAAGTCATAAGAACTGCTAGTATGATTGTGGGTTTTTGGGGTTTTTTTTCTTTTCTTTTCTTTACTTCATCATAGAAAGGGATGTTCAGATAGAGGTTAGCAAAAATAAAGATGTATTTTTTATTCTCCCAGGTATACAGATATTCCTAAATTCTTTGTGTAGGCCTGTGGGTCCATGGACTGCAGATTAAGAACTCTATTGAAGCAAGACTGAAGGCAGTACTGCCAGAGTGGAAATATTGGTATAGACACAGGAAAATACTGGAAAGTTCTGTATTGTTGACATGTTCTGTGATGATGGAAGCTTTCCCTCTATTTTTTTTTGTAATTGAAAGGTATACGATTTTATGGTAAGATTATGTTCAAACTTCTTAGCCCTTTTTCCATAATAATGCCTTGATTTCTCTATAAAATCAAAGAACCATATGATTGTTTTGATTTAAGCATTGAAGATTTGATAACATAATAAGAGATAATTTTGGATTATATTTTTCTATTCTGATATATATATCAGAATACATATTCTGATATATATGCATACATATATATGTGTATATATACATATATATATAATTATAGGATTTAGAATAAAATGTATTTCCCTACCTGTCAAAAAGTTAAGCAACTTAATCACTTGTTTATGTACTTCTCTTACATAACAGAAAAAGCTTAGGGTCATTGAAATAAACATTTGAAAGAGCAAAATGGTCAGATAATAATGCAAAGGGATGTGGTATACAGTTTGCTCTAATGTTCTTGCTATTCTTTTCATTAACTTATAGACATTATAATTTCCTATTATTGTCCTAACCTACAAGAATACACTCAAAGTTTGAGCTTCACCTTTGGGAATTTGTTTACTTACATATATTGATCTAAATGTATTTTTATGTTTAATTGTTTAGTTTGTTTAGAAACAAATCCTTGGAGGTGATATGCCTCGGACCTATAGATTTTCTTATTTTGTTGACATTTTTAGATCTTTAGTCCTCATGCCTCCTGACATCCAGACTTATTTTTCCCAGTGTATTTTATTCCCAGTTGCTAAATGCAATGAACACAGCCAGACATAGTCAGAAGAAAAAGGCCTGTGAGTTATGGGTGATTGCTTTTATGTATTAGCAGTGCCTATGGAGGGTCTCATTAACACGCACAGCATGGGGAATTTTGCAGCTACCACACAGAGCTCAAAAACCCACTGCAACGCAGACTTGATTGTTTATGTCTCAGTATTTTTATTTGGAGCTTTAAAGGACATTAACAAAACTTCTTGGGGCAGGTGGAGTGCCATATGGCACAAGGACTGGACCACCGCCATAGCTTTAGAGATTTATTGAAGCTTCTCCTTCTAGTGGGAGTGATATGAATCCTTGGACCGTTTCCATTCAGTGATGACATTCATGTACAGATCGGCAATGAACTACTTAAAAACAAAACACAACATCAACTGTTTAGAGACTTCTCGTTTTAATACATACTTATTGATAGGGCCTGAAAGAGAGCATCTTTATATCTTGATTAACAAGACTTTATTGGATTTAAAATGTTTGTGCCTTTATTGACTTGTACAAATTTCATACAGTACTATTGTGGGGTAATTTTGAGGTGGGGGTGGGGGATATAAACAAAGTGATTTTCTGTACCCTAAATGAATACTCCAAAATTCAGACGTTATGTCTCCTCTCTCTCTTTCTCACACACACTCACACAAAATTCAGACGTTACGTCTTCGTCTCTCTCATTCTCACACACACTCACACGCAAACATTTTCACATCTATGTATAGTTCTGAATGTTGACAGACCCACTCAGTGGCAGTATTTGGGGCCTGCTGGAGGTAACACCCGAGGTCACACTGCTGTTTTAGGTCTACCATTAGCACAACAGCCTTACTTACCATGGGATTTTTATGCCAAACTTGAGGCAGGGCGTAAGGCCTTTCTGTTACTGCTTGCTACTGTGCTCCTAATGGTCTCGACAGCAGCAGTGAGACCAGAAGCTTCAGGGAAGGAGAAGACAAGGGAATTTTTTCCGTGTTTGAGAGACTGAATGGAGTATGTCCTTGTTTAAGAGAATACAGAGAAATTGAATATTTGTAGTTATGTCACTGACTTCAAATTATCAGTATATATGAATTAGAATACTCAACATAGTTTATTCTGTACAACATAATTTTTATAAAGAATGAGGCTGTCATTTTATATGAAAATTGGCACCACAAATAATTTTTAATAAAGATTAAAGAACATGGAAGAACATTTACTTATTGACTGAATTTTCACTTCTGTGTCCCCCTGTTTCTCTTTGATTCCTAAGGCAGAATCTTAATTTCTCTCAGGAAGGCCCCAGAGTATTCTTTGATTCTTGATGGCTGTTCATACACCTGTAATAATTAGTGAACCATAGTATGAAAAAAATTTGCCTTTCATTGAATATAAAATATAATAACTATCATTTATGGGCACTTTCTATTTTCATAAATGAGCTACACATCTTATATTTTCTTTATTATAATGGCAACAGTGCAAACTAGGTGCTATCATTTCCATTTTATAAATGCCAAAAATGAGACAAAGAGAAAATAAGTAACTTCTCTAGCTCCTTAAGTGGCAGACTGGGTTTAAAAAACTATTACCAGTCAAACTCCAGAGTCCATGTTCTTTACTCTGTGCCTAAATTCTGTCATTTTTTTCATGCAAATATTTCCTAGGGATTTGTAATTTCTTGATTTGGGCATTTTGTCCTTTGGAATTAAAAGGGTCTTGGGATCTACATATAAGTCCTCTGGAAGGAATTGCTCCTTTAACAACAACAAAATCTTATAAATGAGAGGTCACACTAATGTACAAAAAGCTGTCTAGGAAAGTGCCAACACAACTTCTGGCTGGAAGTCTGAGAATATAGCTTCTGCTTGTCCCACTTAAGCTGTGAATGCATATGCAGGCATTTCTCTTTATAACTCTCTGTGGACAGAGTTTGCAATATCAGATGTGAGATGATAGAAGTGGCTCCCAGGAAAATGAAGCCAAGGAAGCTATGGCCTAAAATATAAACTCCTTTTTGAAAACTTGTTTCCTTACTGAGCTTGCCAATTTCCATAATTAGTCAGAGGCAATTAAGTACTTTAATTAGTTTGATCTTTATGGAATTTCCAGTGTGTTTTTGTTTTGTAATCAGAACTAAATTTGAGTATATGACGAATATCCCATATATAAGCTTACGTTAACGTGCATCAAAATGGTTAGACATATTTTATTGGCATAATTTTAACATGTGTTTCATAAAAGCGCAGTGTTTATACACTATTACTTCCTTGTAATACCACACCATCCATCTGCAGGCAACATGGGGTTAAGCAGAACATAATGATTTTTCTTCATTTTTTGGTTTAGATGCAGCCACAAAATAAACATTTGAGATGCATTTATAAATAATTACTGTGTCTTAGCATTTAATATAAATGATACTTTAAATTTTTGGTATAAAATAATTGTTAGTATGAAAGTTTATGTAATCTTACAAGGAGACATTTTAAAAGAGAACTGCCAATGTATATCTGTAAGATTCAGCATTCAAATCACAGTACAAATTAAGGTTGATTTGATTAGTGAATTGCTGACTTTCAAATTTCAATTTACATAAGTACTTAACAGTTCCCAACTATTGAGAAACTGACCTGAGTTGTCTTATTTTCTTGTGCATGTCTCTGCTTCTAGGTCCACTAGATGTATCCCCAAGATGATGTGTTTTTTTTTCTTCTTAATTTGCAACGAAATCCATTCTTGAAACCATGAGAGCCCTAGATTCATATCACACTCTCGCCTTCACTCTCCACCCCAGAGCTTTTTCCTTTGAGGAACACAATTGATTGTCTTTATTTTCTTTTCTTTTTTTTTTTTTTTTACAAATAGTTTATTGTCAAATTAGTTTCCACATAACACCCAGTGCTCATCCCCACAAGTGCCCTCCTCCATGCCCACCCCTCCTCCCCCCAACATCCACCAGTCCTCAGTTTTTGTCAGCATTCAAGAGTCTCTCATGGTTTGCCTCTCTCCCTTTCCCCCACCATTTCCGCCCTTCTTCTCCCCCTTGGTCCTCTGTTAAGTTCTTCCTAATCCTCCTATACGTGCACACATATGATATTTGTCCTTCTCTGCCTGACTTATTTCGCTCAGCATAACACCCTCAAGGTCCATCCATGTTGCTACACATGGCCAGATTTCATTGTTTCTCATTGCCATGTAGTATTCCATGGTATAGATAAACCACATCTTCTTGATCCATTCATCTGTTGATGGACACTTAGGCTCTTTCCATGTTTTAGCTATTGTGGAGAGTGCTGCTATGAACATTGGGGTCCATGTGCTCCTATGCCTCAACATTTCTGTATCCCTTGGGTAAATTCCTAGCAGTGCTATTGCTGGGTCATAGGGGAGTTCTATTGTTAGTTTCCTTAGGAACCTCCACACTGTTTTCCAGAGGGGCTGTACCAGTTTACATTCCCACCAACAGTGTAGGAGGGTGCCCGTTTCTCCACATCCTCGCCAGCATCTAGAGTTCTCTGATTGCTCATTTTAGCCACTCTGACTGGCGTGAGGTGGTATCTCAGTGTGGTTTTGATTTGTATTTCCCTGATGAGGAGCGATGCTGAGCATCGTTTCATGTGTCTGTTGGCCATCTGGATGTCCTCTTTGGAGAAGTGTCTGTTCCTATCTTCTGCCCATTTCTTCACTGGGTTGTTTGTTTTTCGGGCGTGGAGTTTGGTGAGTTCCTTATAGATTCTGGATATTAACCCTTTATCTGATATGTCATTTGCAACTATCTTTTCCCATTCCGTTGGTTGCCTATTAGTTTTGTGGGTTGTTTCCTTGGCTGTGCAGAAGCTGATTGTCTTTATTTTCTTAAACCCTTGTTTTCTTAACTTTCTCATCCCTGAGGTACTCTGCACTCTATTTTTGAGTTCTCATTTTTCAATCTTATTGTTTTCCTTTTTCCCTTTTCAGTTGATAAATAAACTGACAGGTTCTATCTTGAATCCAAGCTGAGTTTTTGAAAGACTTTCAGGATTCTTTTGAATGGAATGCATTATACAAGTTGGAGGGCACTTGGCTCAGTGGCACCCTGAGGTATGTTGAGACTTTGGGATAGTCTCTAACTTCATTACATCCAGTAGGATCAAAGGAGTGGTAAATACCTGGTGGTAGAAGAGACTAGAAAATAAACAATGGATTTAGTTACATTTTTGCTCTTGGCTCCATAGGCAGGCGGGAATTCTGCCCCACAGTTCCACTGAGCATGCTAAGTAATTGAGTCCTGAAAACAGGACCATGATGGGCACTTAAATAATTAACTTTACCGAGGAGTAGACTTGGGAAAAAAAAAAAAAGATTCCATATGATTCCATATTTTATATGTCAGTTACACACTCATTTCCTCTTTTAAGGGAAAGAAGTTTGAAAATCTCTTTTTAAAAAGAGACAAATAAAACGCCAGACTCTTTTTTTTAAATTTTTTTTAATGTTTTTTATTTATTTCTAGGAGTGAGAGAGACAGCGTGAGCAGGAGAGGGTCAGAGAGAGAGGGAGTCACAGACTGAAACAGGCTCCAGGCTCTGAGCTGGCAGTCAGCACAGAGCCCGACGCGGGGCTCGAACCCACGAACCGCGAGATCATGACCCAAGCGAAAGTCGGACGCTCAACCGACTAAGCCACCCAGGCGCCCCTAAAACACCAGACTCTTAACTATAAAGAACAAATTGGTGGTTACCAGAGGGGAGATGGGTGGGGGGATAGGTGAAATAGGACAAGGAGATGAAGAGTACACTTATCATGATGAGCACTGAAAAAGTGTAGAGTTTTTGAATCATTATATTGTACACCTGAAATTAATATAGCTCTGTATGTTAATTATCCTGGAATTTAAAAATGAAAACAAAAGAAACCCCTAAAACAACCATTTGACCCAACCATATGATCCATTTAGTTATTTACCAAAGTGAAATAAAAAGATACGTACACACACACACAAATCTTTTTTAAATGCTTTTTTATTTATTTTTATGCTTTCTGTTATTGGAGTGAGAAATGTCTGTGTATTGAAATGTTGATTTTCATTGTTTTTGAATGCAAGGAATTTTATTCAGTACTCCTTTTATATGTAAGCAAGGTTTGAGCATATCTGAAGTGACAGATTAGCTGGCTATAAAATTTATAGCTATTGGTTTTAACTATAAGAAGTAATCAAAAATGTGGAAGCAACGATAAGAAGCCCTTAGTGTACATTTTTCTTATGTTAGCTTTTATCATGTTATTAAAAAGAGTTACAAGTCATTTTTTTGTTGTGGTTTGTGGCATATGGCTAGATTAAATAATGGTGGTCATTTGTTTAGGATTGTGTACAGCCTTTGCATTTATCCACCTTCAAAACTGGAAATTTCAGTGATGTATTTTGAGACATCAAAGTCTTCTTTTTTGCTTCTCATTGATCATCTGGATTTGGGTTCACTGTTGTGTTGACAAATAGTGGCTCTATATGTGGGGCCATATCCTATGCATGAAGCTGGGGGTACCCATGAGAATATAAGTAGTAGGTAGGTACTCCACATCTCCTTTCCAAACCATTACCTATTTCAGCATTTCAGAGTGCTCAAATACACAATTCACTCATTTACCAAATCTAGTTTTTACGTATTTATGATGTATTAGATGATATTTAGATGGTTGAATGTATAACGAGAAACAAGACAGTCAGGAATCCTATTGAGAGCTTATACTCTAATAACATGCTATAAATATAAATAAGGCAATATCAGAATAGTGATAAGGGTGACAAAAATATAGGGCTACCTATCTGAAGCAGCTTTCTTAGTACTTGGTTGGGGGAAATATTATCTATTCCTACTTTGGAATAGCACATAAAGATACGCTTTATTTATTCTTCAGTTAAACACAAAGAGGAAATTGGGCTCAGTGATCATAACACAGCCTTTTTTTTTTAATGTGGATCTTAAATGTATGTGCAAATTGTCTACTTACAACAAAAGTGGTATTAAGGATATCAGGTCATATATACTCCTAAATATATTTAAATAGGTCTACATATAGTGATAATCATGGTAAGATGAGTTAGTCATAGTGATATAATAGTAAGATAGTGTAGAAATCATGCTATAATATTTGGTAGTAGTGAAAACTGAATACCTTTTTCTTTTTTCAATAGCATCAACTAAGTACCATAATATATGTTACTTTAGTATGCAGGATTTAGCTTCAAAGAATAACATTTTTCTATCCTGGAAACATCATAGGAAACTAATAAACAGTATGTCAAACTTTTTCTTAATTTATGCAATAAAGCACATCTCCCATATAGAACAGCCAAAATGAAAAAAAAAAATGGAGGCTTTGTCAATATGTATGCATAATCGAATCAAAAATAATTAGTACATTCATTTCAGCACAATTTTATTTTTTGATTCTCTGATTCATGGGAAGGATAGTTGCTGGTTCCTGAGAGAATGTAGATGTCAGTTGGAAATAGCAATTTGAAAAGGAATTAGCATATTAAAGTCCATACTATGTCCCATTTAGGGTATCAGGTGCTTAGGTATTTCATTGATTGCCAGTAGGACCCGCATTTTTACAGTAAAAGAAAGTGAATATCCAAGAAAACACATACAGGGAATGTGAAAGCTAGGATTCATTTTCCTGCTTTCTGACTCCCAAGTCCCTTGTGCTCTGTCACATGAGGCCTCCTACCCCAACCCCCTGTCATATTTGATGTTTCTATATGTAAATAAAAGTAATTTCACAGCTACTTAACTTTTAGGGAACATTTTAGGGAAAGCTTTAACTTAACTAATTAAACTTGTAGATCATATCTAAAGGCCATTATAACAATAGTTTCAGTTACTTCATGAAGTAAAGGGTTTACAATTAGTACATAACAAAAATGATTTTAAGTTTTATATTCTATTATTCTATAAGACACCTATACTTTTAAGATTTGGATGTGTATAAAAGGTAGAATATAATTAATGGAGAAAAAGACAAAGAAAAGATGACAAATTTTCAAGAAGTAGCGCAGTTTGATATTCAGCAATTAAGTCAGGTTTTTGTTATAGTAAACAACTTTCCCTGAACGTTTCTTAATGAATTTTTTTGTGCAGTACTTTCAAGATTCAACATTTTTCTTATTTTTTTTCCATCCATATTCACCAGTGAAATTGAGGATTGCTAGTCATCAAATGAGGTGCATATTTGGGGAAGAAAATAATTAAGTAATAGAAAATATATCAAGATGACATAGACTGTCCTTTTTTTGTAATTTTTATTATGTTTACAAAATAAGTGAAATTAAGTAAACGGTGTTCTATAACTGGAAGAGAATCGTGAAAAGCCATTGTAATAGAAGAGTCCACACCATAAACCTTTCACTTTTCCCATGGTTTACATGAACTTAGGTGTACCTGGATGGCTTAGGTTGATTAAGTCTCCAACTTTGACTCAGGTCATGTTCTCAAGGTTAATGGGTTCAAGCTCTGCATCCAGCTCTGTGCTGACAGCTCAGAGCCTGGAACCTGCTTCAGATTCTGTCTCCCTCTCTCTTTGCCCCTTTCATGCTTATACTCTGCCTATGTGTCTCTCTCTCAAAAAAAAAAAAAATTAAAAATTAAATGAGTTTAAATTATGTTACATTACGTTTAGGTAGCATATTGTGATTTTCAAAAGTTAGCAAAAAGTGGAAGTTTGATGCCTTTTTGTCAGTCTTCATTAGTGAGTAGATTTACAATATGCTGTAGACTTAACAAATGACATTCATGTGCCAAAACTAAATTTTCTGACACTTGATTTCATATCTGTTACATATATGATACTTTAAAAATTCAGGATATTTGTAGATTATAGTGGGACAAATAGATTTCTCCTACTGACATGTTTAGGAATATATTTCCCAGTGTAAAGTCACTTATTCTACTTTTCATAAAAGAATAAATGTATTTCATAAACTTGATTTTCTTCCTAATTTATTCTGTGTACTTTTATTTATTTTATTTTTTAAATGTTTTTTTTTTTAAATTTATTTCTGAGAGAGAGAGTGAGAGAGAGCAAGGACAGGGGAGGGTCAGAATGAGAGGAAGATACAGAATCTGAAACAGGCTGTCCAGGCTCTGAGCTGGCTGTCAGCACAGAGCCCAATTCAGGGCTTGAACCCATGAACCATGAGATCACAACCTGAGCCGCAGTTGGATGCTTAACTGACTGAGCCACCCAGGCGCCCCTGTGTACTTTTATTTTTAGAGTTCCATGTACAGATATATTTTACTTTTCTTCAGGTAGTTTATGATATTGTGAACTCTATGATTTCCAATGCCACACGTACTTTTTCATAAACAAATTATATTTTCTTTTTGACAGCCAACCTAAGATGATTATTGCTTAAAAATGTATATATTGTAGGGGCCCCTTGATGGCTCAGTCGAGTGTCAGACTCTTGAATTTTGCTCAGGTCATGATCTCATGGTTCATGGGATCAAACCCTGAATCAGGTTCTGCCCTGCTTGGGATTCTCTCTCTTTCTCCTTCTCTGTCTCTTTTTGCCTCTCCCTCATTCACATGCTTCTCCCTTCCTCAACAATAAATAAATAAACATTTAAAAAATGTATATCTATAGAGCTTAGTAATTAAAAGAATAAAGAGTCTAGCTAAACTGCAATGGGTTTGCAATCTATGCATCAGGGAAAGAACCCCTTTGGAAATGCTTTTGATGATATTGATAAATGATATTAACTCTTAGGTAATATAATTCAGATATCTCAAATTAAAACTCAATTGCATTAATTCTGGGAAGAAAAATGCATTGATATGAGGGAAGAGTTACCAGAAAAATATTTTTATTTTACCGTATGTCCACCTTTGTATTAATTCATACTTTTCTTTCTTTCTCTTTTTTTTTGCTTATTTATCATATGCTTTGTTACTTTTTTAGAGCTTGTGATTTTTAAGGCAAAAATTTCCACTTCTAAGTTGTTAGTGAATTTTAAACAGATTTATTGAGTTGTGATTCACAAATTATGCAATTTACCCATGTAATGTTTACAATTCAGTGGTTTTTAGTGTATTTGTAGGTATCATGCAACATCGCTGCAGTCTGTGCTAGAACATTTTCATTGTCTCAGAAGGAAATCCAGTGCCTATTAGCTTTCACCCCCCATCTTCACATCCATATTGTCCAGGAATTGTGGAAACACAATTGATATTTGTATATTGACCTTGCATCCTGCAACCTTGTAGGGATTATTAGCTCTAGTAGCTTTTTAGTGAATTTTTAAAGATTTTTAATATACATGGGTATGTTATCTATCAACAGAGTTGGTTTTACTTCTTCCTTTCTTTTTGGGTGACTTTTATTTCTTTTCTTGCCTCAATGCCTGGCTAGTACCTTTAGTACAGTGTTAACTAGAATTGGCAAGGGCAGATATCCTTGACTTGCTCCTGATCATCTGGAGAAGCATCCAGTTTTTCGCCACTAAATATAATATTAATTGTGAGTTTTTCATAGATGCCCTTTTTTAAGTTGAGGAAGTCCACTTCTTTTCCCAGTCTTTTGAATGTTTTTGGTTTTGTTGGCTTTATTTTTACCTTATGAAAGGGTGTTGAGTGTTGTCAAAGGCTTTTTTGCATCTATTGAGATGAACATGTGATTATTGTTTCCTATTATTTTGTTTTGAAGTACTACATTAATCGATTTTTCAGATGTTGAAGGAACCTTGTATCCCTGGAATAAATCCCATTCGATCATGGTGTAATCAATCTTTTTATATATAGCTGCACTCGGTTTGCTAGTATTTTATTGATCTTTTTGCATCTATAGTCATAAGAGATGTTTGTATTTTTATTGTGTTGTTTTTTTGTTTGGTTATGGTATCAGGGAAATCATGGCCTCATAGAATGTGGTAGAATGTGTTCCCTCTTCTATTTTGGGGGAGTTAGTGAAGACGTATTAATTCTTAATATGTTTAGTGTAATTTAGTGGAAAAACCATCTGGATCTGGGCTTTTCTTTGTGGGTTTTTTTAAATTGCTACTTTAATCTCTTTATTTGTTAAAGGTATTTTCATGCTATTTATATTTTGAGACAACTTCAGTAGTTTGTGTCTTGCTAGGAAATTGTCCATTTTTTTTAAGTTATATAATAAGGTGCCATACATATTGTTCATAGATTTCTTTATAAACTTCTTTAGTTTTGCTGGGTCAGTAGTAATTTCCCCTCTTTCAGGGTAAGTGTCTCTTTATGTAAGGTGTGGCTTAATAAAGAAGTAACCATGGCTTGGTTTTTCTGGTGACCAGCCTCCATCCTGAAGCTATCCCAGAGCCCACTAAGAGTCACCTAGAAAATTACAAATGATTTAGAAGCTCTGTGTCAAGGACTGGGATCATAGACCAAATATTAGAATAAAAGGTGCTCCTGGCACCTTATCATGTAGGTAATTACAAAGGCTTTACGAACTCTGACCAGGATCTTGGGACAAAGATAAAACATATATGTCTTTTCATAGCACAATATCACAATTTTCATATCAACTCCTTTAGGTACATAATCTTCATTTTAATAAAGAAGAAATCAAAACATGGAACAACTTGAGTGCTCACCTTGATACCAGGGGAAAAGGCAGCAACTTTCTGGTTCAGACTTGGTTTTGTCTTTATCTCTTATAGATTAAAATTGGGTTTGAAGTTTAACTTTTAGAATTCAGAAGTAGGAAAGCTTTTATTCCTTCTTATTGCTCGTTAAGCTAAAATTCTTCAGTCTCTACAATGTGGGTAATGACTGCAAACACAGTTTTTGTTCCAGAAGTCAAACCTATCAGTGTTAACTCAGTCCATGAACTGATAATAGCAATGACTTGAGCTATTCTGCCTCCTGTCTTTGAATGGGTGAGGAAAGTTCAAAATTATGGTGGGAGAGAGTGAGATGGTACTTCAGCTTTTTTTTCTTGAATGTGGCTAAGCCAGGATGAGGGAAGTGTTGGCTGCCTTAGTAAAATGTTTTCCTTGACCTTTTGCTGGCCCTCATACTGAATGAATCGAGAGGTTGTAAGGGGCTATGTAGTTCATCCTAACCTGCCTGCATACAGCTGGGATACATAGTGTTATGAAGACTCTGAAATGAAAGCAGTAGGTTGTTTTTGAACTTCCCTTAGTTTTTGACATATGTATATTTGAAAACAGTTTTCAATTTAAAAGAGCATAATAGTTGCTTTCATAAAATGTAAAGACTCTTGAAGGCAGTAAGAATCTATTCAGTGCCTGTTGTATGCCTAGTACTCCACCAGGGGTCTTATCTGTCTTTGATTTGTTGGCTTTTATTCTTCATTGGAAAGTCCAGCCCACTTAGAGGAATTCTTTAGATGCTAAGCTTTATATATGTACACCCCCCTTGCCTTTCATATTTCTCTGTGACCATTTACTGCGCATGTATTGATTTGAAAATATCTTTCAGATTCCTCTCTCAGCAGTTTTAATTTGTGCATCTTTGCCAAGAAGGAATTATATTTGTTGCCATGCACATGGTTTATGGGGCTATGTTCTTTTTCTCAATAATTGTTTTACTACAGTCAATAGGAGGCTGGTTAATAGTTTTTCATATGGTAATAGAATTTTCTGAAGCAGGGAAAATGTAATTGTGAAATTTAAAAATAAGCAAACAAGGACCAGAAGATTTAGGCAGTATATTTTCTGTAAGTACTGTGAACTTTGAAACCAGCAATATGTTTTTGCATTGGGGGAGGTAGTAGCTTCAAAAATAAAACATACAATAAAAATATAGATGATGTCTGTAGGTGGTATGTATATAAAGGTTCATGTGTATATACATGGTAAGATGGTTGAATCAGTAGTTAGAAGACTAGGTTTTGTCACTTACCAACTGTAGGAAGTCCTTAAACCTCTGTCTGCCTCAGTTTTCCAGTTTGTAATAGTACTTGCTTTGCCCATCTCATTTGTATATGATGAGATTAACCATGTGAAAGTCCTGAAAATCATAGTTGTTAAGTTGTAAAATACTGTTATAAGTCTGTGTGTATAGCCAAGTCACCATTGATTAGAACATCATTTTAATGAGACTGAGCCTGGGGTCCCAAGGTTAAAAATTTTTTTTTGTATTTGAGTGTGTGTGTGTCTGTGTGTATGTGTCTGTGTGTGTGAGTATGTGTGTGTGTATTTTTAAATTATATTAGGCATGTAGTGAAATTGAAGGATGATATTCTCTACAGATGGATGCCCATGGGAGGTTCTTATTTATGAGAAGTGTTGATATTTAGAATTCATTTTAAGAGATGTTTAAAGTGATAAGTAAGTATTATTACATTAACATATTTAGCCTTGCTATAAAGTGGATATTTTTAGACTGGTCAGAAATTTTAGATTTGTTTCCCTTTTTGGAGATGATAAGATCATGAAATAACAGAGAAAGGCTGATTATTGCTTGTCATTCTCTAAAATGTTATAATAATCTTCTAAGCTCTTTTCTTCATATTTGAACTACATTTTCTTGTTAGATATGTTCTATAATTGATATACCTCTAACTCTTCTTATTTTTGCTTAATATATGGATTACATTTCACTCTTGGCTTGTTCTTCTGAAAATAAACATCCCAGGATGTACACTACACCTGCTGTCCTGCTGGAAGTGACATCGTTACTCCAGAAGTGCATTTACTCTTACTCTCTGATAGAGGACATACAGCTTACAGTTTATTTTGCACCCACTATGAGGATGAAAATGAATGCATAGGTCCCCAAACCATTGTGGCAGTCATGAGTGCTTCAAGTAACATATGAAAATCACAAAACTTTCTTTGCAGCATGTTTCTTCTATTGTGCAGACACAGTCTTAACATTAATTATCTTTAGAAAGTTTTTGAAGTAGCTCATAAACAATCTGTAACAGAATGGGTGTGAAGAGCTAAAGTGTGGACAAGTAACTCAGTGATTTAGGTTATGTCAGCTTACTTCTTGCATCAGCAGTGTCTACTCCCTTGTGAACACTTGTACTCAGTCCTTTGTAAATTGTTGCAGGAGATTATTTAAGCTCTTGTATAGAAATGGTTAATAATAGCTGTGCCATTGTGCCCTGATAGCGTGTATGTGCAGGACTTGATTAACAAATACATCCACAGTACCTAAATGGCTGCCATGTCCCATGTATTGTACAAATATTAGCTCATTTAATCTCATAATGACTATATGATGTATTTGCCTTCATTTCACAGATGAGGAAACTAAGACAAAGAGAAGTTGTATCACTTTTCACATAGGTAGTAGCAGAGCCACATGTTAAACTCTCCACCGTCCAAGATCTTAACTACTTTGCTATACTGCTCTCTAGTCATTTAGTCAAATTGTTGGTTATGTTTGATGCTATTTTGCTTGAAAAATACATGAGGTACCCTTCATGTTACCACTGAGGAAAGTCAACCATGGGACATACCAGTTAATGCTATGAGCATTCTCAGTTAGTAGTGTTTGATCCTGTGTGAGACAGAAGTAATCATACACATTGGCATTTTTTGTTGTTGTTGTTTGTTTTGTTTTATTTTTCAGTTTACATTATGTTTGGAATATTGCTTGTGGTGGGTGAAAGTGGTAATCCTACCATTCTTTCTGTAATTAAGTAACTTAAAGAGTAAGACTTTTTGGCTGAATTGTGCATTGATTTTATTAGATGCCAGGCACTATTATGAACCTAGGACACACAATGGAGATGAATACAATGTCAGTGTTGCAAGCTACTTACAGCCTTGTGGTGGGCATTTTGGCCTTTAGTAAATTAATATCTTATGTGAGTATATAAGGCTTGGCTTATAAAAAGAGGGGATTATTGTGTTCATACTCAACTGTGCAATGAGTTCTTAATTAAGATTATTTTTATTATAATAAAATCATTATTTTATTTTAATAAATTTTATTTTATTATAATAAAATAAAAATTAAATGAGCAAATGCCTACTCAATGCAAACTTAATGTTTCTTTTTTTGTAAAATTGTTTATTATTTTTGAGAGAGAGAGACAGAGCATGAGTGTGGAAGGGGCAGAGAGAGAGAAGAAAACACAGAATTCGAAGCAGGCCCCAGGCTCCAAGCTGTCAGCACAGAGATGTGAGGCCCGATGTGAGGCTTGAACTCATGAATTGTGCAATCATGACCTGAGCCAAAGCTGGACACTTAACCAGCTGAGCTACCAAGATGCCTCCAAACTTAATGTTGCTTAATTAGATATTGAATCATTTTTTTGTTTCTCCTTTTTTTAAAAATTTATTTATTTTGAGAGACGGGGTGGGGGTGTGTGTGTGTGGCAGGGAGAGAATCCCAAACAAGTTCCATGCTGTTAGCAGAGACCCTGATGCAGGGCTCAGCATCGCGAACTGTGAGATCATGACCTGAGCCAAAATCAAGAGTTGGATGCTAAACTGACTAAGTCACCCCAGCACCCCTGTTCCTCATTTTGCATGAGCTAATAGCTTTATGTGTTAATTCTTAAGTTTTTATTCATGTAGAAAGTTGTTTTAGAAATGTATTTCAAAAATCATTTTGTAAAAAAAAAATCAATTTATTGGGAAATTCTGTATTTGACAAATAAGCTTGTTTTTCATCCAAAGAGAGAATAATGCTTTTAGACGCCATTGTTTATTATGTTAAATTCTTAAAAAGAAAGTTCAAGTTATTAAAAATCTTTCTCCAACTCCAGCTCTTTGGTAGTGGTGTTAATGCTTTGAGACAAAGCTCTACTTCTAGCAGATTAGAATCTCCTGGGGCTTTTATGACCTAAACTCTCAGTATTCTTTGCTGGGATTCTTATTGACTTCATGTATTTGTTCATTTGTCTATAGCATATGGTGCAATAACAGTCCCTCAGCAGGTTACATTTCCCTCTTTACCAGAGAGAAAACAATAGTAGTCATACATTATATAGATTGTCGGCACGGTGGTTTTTCCAACACTTCACCATGCATTTCCTACCATTTTGTTAATTTCAAGTTGATTTTAATTAATTTGATGGTATGTTGCTTTTTAAAAATGTTTTCATTACGTAGCATATACAACTCCAGATTGAAGAAGTGTTGACAGAGATAAGAAATTGTATCATAGAATGTTTCAATTTGTAGATTAAATTCACTATTGAATTCCACATCAATAATAAATAAAGCTGCTGAGTTTCTTTTCTTTCTTCTCCAAAGAACTTGAAGTTGAGTGGATTCTGCTTAGGATCCAGCACTATGTTGAATATTTGTATTATAAACATCTCTTACAGGGGTGCCTGGGTGGCTCAGCCAGTTGAGCATCTGACTCTTGATTTCATCTCAGGCCATGATCTCAGGGTCATATGATTGAGCCTGGGCTCTGCTCTGAGTATGAGCCTGCTTGAGATTCTCTCTCTCTCTCTCTCTCTCTCTCTCTCTTTCTGCCTTTCTCTTCTCCTCCACTTGCTCTGTTTCTCTCTCTAAAATGAAAAAAAGGGAAAAAAAGTCTCTTATATTTTATACTATTTAGCAAACAGATTTAGCAAGTGACATAAATGATTTCTATATTTTCACAATATAGTCTCAACAATACTCATGTTCACAGTATCAGAGAAATCCTTGGGGGCATGTATTACTTTCTTTGTTGAGATTGTTTTCTGATAAGTCAGAGAATATATTACCAAATGCCTGTATCCATGTTTCACCAAAACCACGTTCCACACATTTGTTTCTTCAAGTTACTTACGCCTTGTTCCATTTCCCACCCCTAACTGTACCTTATTCCTTGCCCTTATCTTTTGAATTCTTGATTTAATATTTTAAGGTACATTTCTATGTGCTTTTAGTGCAAGCTACTTAAATTATTTTCATTGAAGGATCAGGATTGTAAATGAGAAGAAAAATTGTTCATGTTGCTTCTTGGATTGACCACGTGCAACTTTTCTGAGGCAGGAAAATCTTGAGCTTTGAGAGTGGAGGCAAGAAAACCTTACATGATTTAGGCTCTACAGGCTGTCCCTTAATGGTTCCATTTGCCTTTCTGGGCTTTAAAGGAAACATTTAAATTTTTGTTGTGTGATATTTATAAAATAAAGAGACTCAACTATCATTTCCCTTGAGATCAATGATTCCCAACATTAGTTTTATGCTACCCTAGTGATGAGTTTCTGATAATTTCAAGGTGGTACAATACTGAAAAAGTGTTACGGGAAAATTTAATACATGATAATTTTAAATATAAATGTGTACCATCTGGCTCTCTCTCTCTCTGTATGTGTGTCTTGTGTGCGTATTTTTCTTTTCAGAAAAGTGTTGTCAAAGTGCTTGTGAAAGAAGTTGATTGCATTCATTCTTTACACTTAGAAAAAATTTTAGATTCTTAGACTGATTACTAGAGGCAAAAATGGACCAGTGGAATCCAATCAATTACATACTCAGATATTTCTTCTTGCTTTCTGAGCAGTTGGAACCATCTAGAATAGTCAGATTATAAGATAAAATCACTGTCTTTTTAATACTATGGTCATATATCTCAAGTTTCATGTTTCTGTTTTAAGAATCTTTCCAAGTACAAGAAATTGTAGGCAAAGTGGTACCATTGGTGAATCAGGAGTTAGGAAGTTAATGACAAGAAACCCCAAACTGTATTATGTAGACATGCCCATAGTGCGTAGGTTTGTAGGACTGTAATTGCTAGAGCTAGTCTGCCTATTAAATCACATTCCCTACCTCTCCATATCTACTTTGAAGCTATTAATTTCTCCCGGAAATAACTTCCCCAAGTTTTAGTTCTTATATGTGTTTGCCTAAAGTTGTGTATTGTGGGCCCTTCTTCTGGCCTCAGCCTTCTTTCATACAATTGCATGTCTAGCCTCTAGATTTCTGCCAGTTGTTCTGGACTTTTGTTCCTGTCATGATCCTCTGGCATAACTGAAGAATCAAATGTGTCCATTCTTAAATTGGCCTTTATATCCTTGCTGATCCATCTGTTTGTTGCCCATCCAAAATCTCTGGTTTGGAAGTTGCCTTAATTTCTCAGCTTAGTAGTTGGGTGATCTGGTGGAAGAGAAACTAACATAAATTAACAAAGAATGAGAACTTTTTTAGAAAAAGATTTTTAGAATTAATTTTTTTCCTTTTGAGTGATATTCCATAATATATGACAAAACATAATTCCTTCATTTTAGTAGTTTTGCTTGTTAAACTGTGGGTTACTTTTTAAAACAAACCCTGAATGAAGGCATATATAAAGAAAATGTCAGTATGAATATATTTTATCAAGAGTATATATGTGTTATTACAAATTAAAAATCTGTATACATCTCTTTTTGAACCTTAATTAATTATGGTGCTTTTAAAATCTAATACAGAAAGTTAAATTAATAACACCAATAAATAAAGACCTAACAAAAGAGTAGAACTGTTGGATCTAATAGACATATGGGAAATACTAGTGTGTCTGAGAAGTCTATGACACTTTCATGAATTAATTTTGTTATGGGTTGAAAAATGTGTCCTCCAAAAAGATGCTGAAATCCTAACCCTCAATACTGGAGAGTATAACCTTATTTGGGAAAATAGTCTTTATAGAAGATCAAGTTGGGATGAGGTCATTAGGGAGGGCCCTAATCCCCAGTATGACTGTGTCCCTAAAAAAACAAAAGTTTGTATTCAGAAATCAAGACACAGGGAGAATGCGACCTGAAGATTGGAATTATGCTGCTGCAAGCTAAGGAAAGCCAGTGACTGCCATTGCCGGCAAACCATTGGAAGCTAGGAAGGAGGCATGGAAGAGATTCTTGCTCACAGCCCTCAGAAGAAAGCAAACCTCAAGCTACCCTAATTTTAGACTAGTATCCAGACTGAGAATGAAAATAGCTGTTTAATTTGCCACCCAGTTTGTAGTACTTTGTTACAGTGGCCCTCATAGACTAACACAGATTTAATTTAATAATCCATGATCTAATACCCATTTAAGAAGCTGCAGCAACTTTACTTTTAATATCAGTTGTAGGGTCTAAACTATTTCTTCATGACAAGTTATTTCCTATAGAATGAAAACAGGGAAAGGCTAGACTATCATTTACAACCTTGCTTGAAAGGTACACAAGTAGATCTTTAAGATTATCTTTAGATCTGTTTTCCAAATGAAGGAAGTCCTTGTTAAGTCAAATCTACATAGCAGTTTGGAAGATGCAGGGGTAAAAAGGCAAAGTAAATTTAGCATAGGTCAATAAGTGTATACATTTGCCCAGAAAGAAATGTAAGCTGTCTAAGCAGCAAGACTCCTTTCTTCTTTAATGATGTACTGGTTTAAAATGCACTGACCTACTCTCAACCTGTAAGACTGGCTCACATCCAAACCTCCTGTTTATAGATGCTGCTAGGTGGTTTGCTTAGCAACATACTTAATGGGACCACAGGGAATTTGCTTTTCCAGCTAAATAGGTTTAGAATGCTGAAATAAAAGCAAAGGTTCAGATTAAAACAAGAAAGAACATAAAAAAAAAACTTAAGAAAGCTCACAAGTAAAAACCAATCACAGATAATTAGATCATGTGCAAATAGTTTTCTGTAAATCTGTATTTATAGATAATTTTAACACTCAAAATTAAATCCATTTTTTTGCAGAAAGCATATCCAGTAGAAAATTAGTTATCAGGTTTTCACTAGAAAGATTTAAACATCCAATATTCTTTAAATATACCTAAATGAATTTACAAAGAAGAAAGCATTATTTTTACAAAGTTATTTTTAATTTAAAAATAATAAATTATTTTGTCATTGTTAAGCTTTTCAGATTGGCACTTTAAGGAGGCTGGAGTCTTCCTAGGGGTGTGACCTTGAGTGTTAGAAATGATATCAGTGTTAGTTCATGTTCTTTGTGTGTGTGTGTATGTGTGTGTTTGTGTGTAGGAGGAGGCGTGGAATAGATAAAATCATTTGTGCTCAAAGTGTGCAGTCTTTATAGGCTAAAGTTGAGACCTGGTTGACAACAAGGCTCAGAGAAGCCTGATTGGAGTTTGGTCAGGGAGAGGGTCTTTGTCAAGACTATGTCTAACATTGGGGCTTGGAGATGACCCACAGTAGGTCAGAAAAAGAACTCAAGAACCATAATCTTTACTTCACAAACACGACTACTGTAAAGAAAATATCAACTTATAAACTGATAATAGATGCATCCCCATGGAGATTGTGCCCTCCCTGAGCTGAGAATGACATTGAGTTTTTCTAATATGTATTTTTATAGAGTTTAGTGTATGTGTATTTTACTAATGTATTAAAATGGCACATTTTCCCTTTCTAATCATGAGAAACTTTTGTATCCCATATGACTCTACAAAGAGTGTGTAGTTACTTGAGGCTGTTGCTTCTTGAAATATTTTTAGAGACAAATTCTAAGACAAATCTAATCAAATCGAAGTTTATTGAATTTCTTCAAGTTGTATTTCTTCAGGTATTGGTCACTTGTAAAACCCTTGGAACCATGTGCATATGTGCATTCAGGGAGATGTACAAGAAATAATATTTAACAAAAAGTTAGTAATCAACTATTTGTTTACTGATAAGTATAAGAATACTTTTACAATCTTTGGTTTATGACAATTGATTATATGATTTTTTAAAAAAAGTTTTAGGGTGCTGGTTCAGAGCAGTAGACCATCCTTTGGACTACAGTTAGATATATAACAGTTATTGGATGTAGACTCATATATGCTGCAGACTCAGATATAACTTTAGAATTCTCTTTAAGACAATATTCTAATATAAAACTAAAGAAAAGGTTAAGTTCTTTACTTGAAGTAGAAATATTTTATTTTGTCAAATTATCTTACATAGAGACCTGTCAATGAAAATATTTACCACTAAAATGCATTAATTGCTTTTTGGCTCCCAAAAGACAGTAAACCTTGTATTATATAGAATTTTTTAAAAACTCAAAACTTTGGGGCACCTGGATGGCTCAGTTGCTTAAGTGTCAAACTCTTGTTTTTGACTCAGGTCATGATTGAACCCTGAGTCTGGCTCTGTGCTGGGTGTTGGAGCCTGCTTGGGATCCTCTCTCTCCTTGTCTCTCTGTCCCCCTCCCTCCCCACCACGCCACCTTCTCTCTCAAAATAAATACACATTAAAAAAATAAAAATAATAAAAAGCTCAAAACTATGTAGTTAATGAGTATTCTTAAGTCTATGACTATGTTAATCAATTTGAATTTATTAATGTTAACCATACTATCTACTTGTTTAGAAAACTAATTATTCAAATTCTTTTTTTTTTTTAAGTTTATTTCTTTTGAGATAAAGACAGAGAGAGTGAGAGCAAATGGTGAGGGGCAGGGAGAGGAGTAGAGAGAATCATGGACAGGCTCTGATAGATTAGACCAGGCTGGATCGCAAGACTTTGAGATCATGACCTGAGCTGAAATCAGGTTTGATGCTTGACTGACTTTGCTATGTAGGTACTTCAGAGTCTTGAATTCTTAAAGAATATGTGCTGAAGTGTTTGTAAAATTCAATTATGCTATGATAGGATATCTAACAATTCATCATTAACAAATACTCCTTCAGGTTTTTTGGCAAATGGCTTTTTCTTTTTTCTGGTTTTCTAACAGTTTTTACTATGACTAAGTGTTGGATTTCATCAAAGGCTTTTTCTTCATCTGTCGAGAGGCTAATTTTCTTTTTTAACCTGTTAATGTCACAAATGACATTTATAGATCTTTCAGTGGTAACCTCCTTTGCATTTGTAAAAGTTGACCTTAGTTAAACAAAAGTGTTTCTTATATGTCACTGGATTAAAAAAAATATTTTGTTTAGGATACTTCTATGTATACACACAAATGACATGGGCATATAATTTTCTATTATCCAGTCATTTTCTGGCTTGTTGTCAAGATTATGTTTGCTTCGTAGAATTGGGAAATAAAACACTCCACTCTTTCTCCGCCCTTCCCACTTTTTTCATTCTCTGGAAAACTTTATGTTTGAAATGCTTTGTTTATTGAAAGTCTGATAAAACTTGAATTTAAAAAAAATCTCTGATTCTGGTATTCTTGCTCATAGAAAGATTTTTTAAGCTAATAATTCCATTTCTTTAAAAGTTGTAGATATATTTGGATTTTTATTTCTTCTTGAGACTTTTTTATATTTTTTAAAAGTTAATTTTTTTTGAGCTAAGGACCAAGGGCACAATGAGTGGTGAAGGGGCAGAGAGAAGGAGAGAATCCTAAGCAGGCTCTGCACTGTCAGTGTGGAGCCCGATGCAGGGCTCAAGCTCACAGAGCGTGAGATCATGACCTGTGCTGAAATCTAGAGTCCAACACTTAACCAACTAAGCCACCCAGATGCCCTGAGATTGATTATATTTTTGCGAAGATATATCTGCTTGATGAAATTTTCCTAAATTTCTGGAATACAATTATTCATGGAATTATTTTAATATTTTAAATTGTTATGTCTCCAATTACGTTCTGTTTTCATTCTTAGTATTTATTTAGTCTTTCTTTTTAATTTCTCAAACTCAGCAGAAGTTCATATGAATTACTATTTTTATTACAGAATTAATTTTGATCTTAGTGGTTTCCTATTTATTCTTTATTTTCTATTTAATTTTTGTTCTTATTTTTATTATAACAATTCAACTAATTTTACTTTTCTTTTATATTATCTAACTTCCTAAGTGCCATATTTAGCTCATGAATTTATAGCCTTTATTCTGTCTTATTAAAATATTAAACATGTTTGAACTTAAAAAACAGTTTTTAATATTTATTTAGTTTTGAGAGACAGAGAGAAGGGATGAGCAGGGGAGGGGCAGAGAGCAAGGGAGACACAGGATCCAAAGGAGACTCTAGGCTCCGAGCTGTCAGCATAGACCCCAATGTAGGGCTTGAACTCAAAAACCGTGAGATCCGACTTGAGCTGAAATCGGATGCTTAATCAACTGAGCCATCCAGGTGCCGCAACATATTTGAACTTTTATTTTTTTTAATTTATTTTGTTTTTACAAACAGTTTATCGTCAAATTAGTTTCCACATAACACCCAGTGCTCATCCCCACAAGTGTCCTCCTCCATGCCCATCCCTCCTCCCCCCCACATCCATCAGTCCTCAGTTTTTGTCAGCATTCAAGAGTCTCTCATGGTTTGCCTCTCTCCCTTTTCCCCCACCATTTCCGCCCTTCTTCTCCCCCTTGGTCCTCTGTTAAGTTCCTCCTAATCCTCCTATACGTGCACATATGATATTTGTCCTTCTCTGCCTGACTTATTTCGCTCAGCATAACACCCTCAAGGTCCATCCATGTTGCTACACATGGCCAGATTTCATTGTTTTCTCATTGCCATGTAGTATTCCATGGTATAGATAAACCACATCTTCTTGATCCATTCATCTGTTGATGGACACTTAGGCTCTTTCCATGTTTTAGCTATTGTGGAGAGTGCTGCTATGAACATTGGGGTACATGTGCTCCTATGCATCAGCATTTCTGTATCCCTTGGGTAAATTCCTAGCAGTGCTATTGCTGGGTCATAGGGGAGTTCTATTGTTAGTTTCCTGAGGAACCTCCACACTGTTTTCCAGAGGGGCTGTACCAGTTTACATTCCCACCAACAGTGTAGGAGGGTGCCCGTTTCTCCACATCCTCGCCAGCATCTAGAGTTCTCTGATTGGCTCATTTTAGCCACTCTGACTGGCGTGAGGTGGTATCTCAGTGTGGTTTTGATTTGTATTTCCCTGATGAGGAGGGATGCTGAGCATCGTTTCATGTGTCTGTTGGCCATCTGGATGTCCTCTTTGGAGAAGTGTCTGTTCCTATCTTCTGCCCATTTCTTCACTGGGTTGTTTGTTTTTCGGGCGTGTAGTTTGGTGAGTTCCTTGTAGATTCTGGATATCAACCCTTTATCTGATATGTCATTTGCAACTATCTTTTCCCATTCCGTTGGTTGCCTATTAATTTTCTGGGTTGTTTCCTTGGCTGTGCAGAAGCTTTTAATCTTGAGGAGGTCCCAATCAGTTTATTTTTGCTCTTGATTCCCTTGCTTTTGGGGATGTGTCAAGTAAGAAGTTGCTGCGGTGGAGGTCAAAGAGGTTGTTTCCTGCTTTCTCCTCTAGGGTATTGATAGTTTCCTGTCTCACGTTCAGGTCCTTTATCCATTTTGAGTTTATTTTTGTGCATGGTGTGAGAAAATGATCTAGTTTCATTCTTCTGCATGTTGCTGTCCAGTTCTCCCAACACCATCTGTTAAAAAGGCTGCCTTTTTTCCATTGGATATTCTTTCCTGCTTTGTCAAAGATTAGTTGGCTGTATACTTTTGGGTCCACTTCTGAGTTCTCAATTCTGTTCCATTGGTCTATGTGTCTGTTTTTGTGCCAATACCATACTGTCTTGATGATGACAGCTTTGTAGTAGAGGCTAAAGTCTGGGATGGTGATGCCTCCCGTTTTGGTTTTATTTTTCAGGATTACTTTGGCTATTCGGGGTCTTTTGTGGTTCCATACAAATTTTTGGATAGTTTGTTCTAGTTTTGAGAAGTATGCTGGTGCAATTTTGATTGGAATTGCATTGAATGTGTAGAGTGCCTTAGGTAGTAATGACATCTTAACTATATTTATTCTTCCTATCCATGAGCATGGAATGTTTTTCCATTTCTTTGTGTCTTCTTCAATTTCCTTCATAAGTTTTGTATAGTTTTCATCATACAGATCTCTTGTATCCTTGGTTAGGTTTATTCTGAGGTATTTTATGGTTTTTTGTGCAATTGTGAATGGGATCAGTTTCTTGATTTCTCTTTCTGTTGCTTCATTGTTGGTGTATAAAAATGCAACCGATTTCTGTACGTTGATTTTGTACCCTGCAACTTGGCTGAATTCTTGGATCAGTTCTAGTAGGCTTCTGGTGGAGTCTGTCGGGTTTTCTATGTAGAGTATCATGTCATCTGCGAAGAGGGAAAGTTTGACTTCCTCTTTGCCAATTCTGATGCCTTTGATTTCCTTTTGGTGTCTGATGGCTGATGCTAGGACTTCCAGCACTATGTTAAACAGCAGTGGTGAGAGTGGACATCCCTGTCGTGTTCCTGATCTCAGGGGGAAAGCTCTCAGTTTTTCCCTGTTGAGGATGATGTTAGCTGAAGGCTTCTCATAGATGGCTTTGATGATGTTTAAGTAGGTTCCTTCTATCCCAACTTTCTCTAGAGTCTTTATTAAGAAGGGATGCTGTATTTTGTCAAATGCTTTTTCTGCATCTATTGACAGGATCATATGGTTTTTATCTTTTCTTTTATTGATATGATGGATCACATTGATTGATTTGCGAATGTTGAACCAGCCCTGTAACCCAGGAATGAATCCCACTTGATCTTGGTGGATGATTCTTTTTATATGCTGCTGGATTCCATTTGCAAGGATCTTGTTGAGAATTTTTGCATCCGTATTCATCAAGGATATTGGCCTGTAGTTCTCTTTTTTTGCTGGAGATCTGTCAGGCTTGGGAATCAGAGTGATGCTGGCTTCTTAAAATGAGTCCGGGAGTTTTCCTTCGCTTTCTATTTTTTGGAATAGCTTGAGAAGAATTGGGATGAATTCTGTTTTAAATGTCTGGTAGAATTCCCCAGGGAAGCCATCAGGTCCAGGGCTCTTATTTGTTGGGAGATTTTTGATCACTGATTCAATTTCTTCACTCGTTATGGGTCTGTTGAGGTTTTCTATTTCTTCCCGTGTGAATTTTGGTAGTGAGTGTGTGTTTAGGAATTTGTCCATTTCTTCTAAGTTGTCCAATTTGTTGGCATATAATTTTTCATAGTATTCCCTGATAATTGCTTGTATTTCTGAGGGGTTGGTTGTAATAAGTCCTTTTTCATTCATAATTTTGTCTATTTGGGTGCTCTCTCTTTTCTTTTGGATAAGTCTTGCTAGAGATTTGTCAATTTTGTTTACTTTTTCAAAAAACCAACTCTTGGTTTCATAGATCTGGTCAATTGTTTCTTTGGTCTCTATGTTGTTTATTTATGCTCTAATTTTACTATTTCTCTTCTTCTACTGGGTTTAGGGCATTCTTGTTGCTCTGCCTCTAGTTCCTTTAGGTGAGCTGTTAGATTTTGGACTTGCACTTTTTCTAATCTCTTGAAATAGGCCTGGAGAGCAGTGTACTTTCCTCTTAGGACTGCCTTTGCCGCATCCCACAGATTTTGAATTGTTGTGTTTTCATTTTCATTTGTTTCCATATATTTTTTAATTTCCTCTCTAATTGCCTGATTTGCCCATTCATTCTTTAGTAGGGTGTTTTTTAACTTCCATGTTTTTGGAAGTTTTCCAGACTTCTTCCTGTAATTGATTTCAAGTTTCAAAGCATTGTGATCTGACAGTGTGCATGGTATGATCTCTATTCTTTTATATTTATTGAGGGCTGCTTTATGTCCCAGTATGTGATCTATCTTGGAAAATGTGCCATGCGCACTTGAGAAGAAAGTAAATTCCCTGGCCTCAGGATATAAAGTTCTACATATATCTGTCAGATCCATCTGATCCAATGTGTCTTTCAAGTCCATTATTTCTTTAATGATTTTCTGTCTGGTTGACCTATCCATTGCTGTAAGCGGAATATTAAAGTCCCCTGCTATTAGCACATTCTTATCTATAAGCTTGTTTCTGTTTGTGATTAATTGTTTTAGATATTAGGTGCTCCCATATTCGGTGCGTAGACATTTATGATTGTTAGTTCTTCCTGATGAATGGACCCTATAATTATTATGTAGTGCCCTTCTTCATCTCTTGTTATTGTCTTTAAAGTCTAGTTTGTCTGATATAAGTATAGCCACTCCAGCTTTCCTTTGATTTCCTGTAGCATGATATATATTTCTCCATCCCCTTACTTTTAATCTGAAGGTATCTTCCGGTCTAAAATGAGTTTCTTGTAGATAGCATATAGATGGATTTTGTTTTTTAACCCATTCTGCTACCCTATGTCTTTTGATTGGAGCCATCAGCCCATTTACATTCAGTGTTATTATTGAAATATGTGGGTTTAGAGTCTTTGTATCTTTTGTAGGGTTCATGTTTGTGGTGGTGTCTCTGGAATCTTTGTTCCTTGCAACCTTTCCTTCAGAGCATCCCCCTCAGGATTTCTTGTAGGGCTGGCTTCGTGGTGACAAATTCTTTCAATTTCTGTTTGTTTGGAAAGGTTTTTATCTCTCCTTCTATTTTGAATGACAGGCTTGCTGGATAGAGGATTCTTGGCTGCCTATTTTTACTGTTCATCACATTGAAGATCTCTTGCCATTCCTTTCTGGCCTGCCACGTTTCAGTAGATAGGTCTGTCACCACTCTGATAGGTTTCCCTTTGTATGTGAGGGCCCTTTTCTCCCTAGCTGCTTTCAAAATTCTCTCTTTGTCCTTGTATTTTGCCATTTTTACGATGATATGTCGTGCAGAAGATCGATTCAAGTTACGTCTGAGAGGAGTCCTCTGAGCCTCTTGTATTTCCACATTTACTTCCTTCCCCAGGTCGGGGAAGTTCTCTGCTATAATTTGTTCCAGGACTCCTTCAGCACCTTTCCCTCTCTCTTCCTCTTCTGGGATTCCTATGATATGGATATTGTTGCGTTTGACCGTATCGCTGAGCTCTCGAATTCTTCTTTCCTGTTCCTGGAACAGTTTGTCTCTTTTTTTGTCACCTTCTTGTTTTTCTATCATGGTGTCTTCTAAATCACTTATTCTCCTTTCTGCCTCTTCAATCCGTGTATTGGAGGCCTCTAATTTATCATGTATCTCATTTATCGCATTTTTTAATTCTTCATGCCTATTTTTATTTTCCATTCTGTCTGTAGCCATAATTTCTTTGATGTCCCCTATGTTTTTTTCAAGTCCAGCTATTAATTTTACCATTATTATTCTAAAATCTTGTTCACTTGTGCTGCTGATATCTGTTTTGAGCAGTTCATTCGCTGTCATTTCTTCTTGGAGTTTCTTTGGAGGAGAGCTCTTTCGTTTCATCATTTTCGTTAGCTTTCCGGGTCTAAAGACCTGTTATGCTCTCTGTATCTATAAGCGCTGCTATATCCAAGAAGACTCTTTGACTCTCCAGGGCCTATCCTTTCAGAGAGTGTTTTTTGAATGGTATCTCTTGGTCTGTCTTGTTGGGACCTTGTTTATTTTATTTTCCTCATCGTAGTGATATTTGGGACTCTCCACCTTGTGTACTCTGGCTTGTTTCTTGAGGTAGCCCTGGAAAAGAAAACAGACAGACAAACACACAGGGAGCAGGAGCACACAAACGCACAGGCTAATTCAACTAACATGAAAAGCAAGAGGGAAAATGAAAAAGTTAAGAGAAAAGACGGAGGAGGGAGGGCGAATAATAAGGAGTATAAAATACATAAAGGGGTCATAAAGGGGAAAAGAAAAGGAAAACAGAAGAAAACCGATGGAAAAAGAACGGTTTAAAGCATATACCTGGATTTCCCAGCTACAGTTGAATAGCTGTGTGTATGCAGTGCTGGTTGTAGAGCATAGAGAAAAAGAGAGAAGGCAGGGCGAGATGAGGCAGAATTGGAAATAGAATGAACAGGCAGAGGGGATAAGAAGCTTTTTTCAAAGAGGTAAAGGGTAGAATATGGTTGGATAGGTGAGAGAAGGATGCTGGAATTATCCAGAGAAACTATATAGTCTAATTACTCCTGAAAGAAATAGCTGAAAAAGTCGGTAGGTGTAGAATTTACATTTACAGAATGGACTTGTTGTGATTGTTTAAGCAAGCTGGTGACCAGAGTTAATCAGGTCAGTGTTTTGGGGAAAAAAGCGAGAAAAGAGAAAGAAGAAGAAAAAAAGAAAGAGAAAAGAAAGGGAAAAAAAAAGAAAGAAGAAAAAAAAGGAAAAAAACAAAAAAAGGAAAAAAGAAAGAGAAAAAAAAAGGGAGGAGGGCACCTCTCAGGCAGGGATGGGCGTGGCGTGATCCGATGCCTCAGGCGGGGGTTCTGCCTTGGCGGTTGTGGGGAGGAGAGTGAGGGTGCTCCAGTCCCTTCTTGAACCCTGCGCTGCAACTCGCTTTTTTGGGCGTGTCAACTCCCCGTTCCGGGGACGCAGCCGAAGTTGGTTGCACTCTTCAACCCAGGCCAGTTCCAATCTCCAAATCCCAGTCCGTGCATCCCCCTGAAATTGCCTTAGACACAGCTTCCCAGGCAACCCCCTCGGGGCAATTCCAGGCCCCCTGCCGAGCTCTGGGGGTGGAGTCAGAATCGTTGCTTCCTTCTCTGGGTCAGGCTGGCGCGCATGCGCGGGGGCTTGCCTGCCGGGTGCGCAGAGCCAGCTGGAGTGAGGAAAACCGGGTCCCTCTATGGCTCGTCACCCGAAACACGAACTCACAGGCAAATTTCCCAGTTTTTAGCTCTTTGCCTTCCCTCTCGAGTTCCAGCCAGCCAGGAGCGCGGACGCCTGGTGTCAGCGCAGCTCTTTCAGGGGCCCCAGCCGCCCTGGAGCTACAATGGCGGCAGGCGCGCCACTGCTCTGAAATCCAACCTCCAGGAGCGGCACAAAGAAGCAGTCTGTGCACTCAGCCCCCCAGGACCAGTTGGCGCTAGGGGACCTGGTGTGCAGGTATTTGGCAAGTACGGTCTTTCTATGCACCGAGCGGAGGTTTTTTCCCCCCTGAGCGGAGGTTTTTCTGTTTCGGACGCTCTCCTTTTCTCCTCTCACTCCCCGTAGAGGGTAGAGGGGGATCGCCTCCCACCCTGAAGTCTCTGATCCCGGCCCGATTTTATCTTCCCCGGTTCGCACTCACATTAAAAGGCTTTCTCAGTGGATTCTGCGTCCTTCTTCTCCCAGTCTCTCAGGTTTTGTAAGGTTTCCAATGGCTTCAGATCTTTTCTGTGTGACGTATGGACGCGAGTGAAAGTACGGAGCTCCTTACTTCTCCACCATCTTTGTTTTTTCCATATTTGAACTTTTAATAAAGTTCTCTTGGTATATGTGATAATGACTACAGATCCATTGGTTTATAAGATACATGTTCATCAGTTTACTGGCTTATTTATAAGCAAAGCGACTTGCTAACCACATGAACCTTAAAATGTGTATGCTTTAAATTTGAGTATTAGCAAATCTTCTTATAAACTCCAACTGGAAAAGCATGGAGATTTCAGTGGACTGCTCTAGTAAATCCAAACAAATACATTGATTACAGGTTTGTTAGTAGGATTTATCATTTTTTCCTATATATGGCAAATCTACTGAGCATTTTGTTTCTAGCTTTAAAATTTTTTGAATGACTTTATAATAATATAAACATAATTATAACATAGTTTTTTGAATGTAAGTGAAAGCTGCCTTCCCTTAACTGCCACTTTATTGGTTTTGAAATATTTAACAATTATTTTGTTTGTCCATGTCTGTGAAATGAGGGACAACCTCACATTGTATCATTGGTCAAATTTTTTTTTTTAGAGGGAGAGTGCACAAGACAGAGAGATAAAGAGAGAATCTTAAGCAGTATCCACACTCGGCTCAGAGTCCAATGCAAGGCTTGATCCCATGACCATGTGATCATGACCTGAGCTGAAATTAAGAGTCAGATGCTTAACCGACTGAACCAACCAGGAGCCCCAATCATTAGTCAATTTAAACAATTAGAATTTCACAAACCGAGTGCTAAAATATTGTTTACAAATCTTATTGTTCATTAAGTGAAGAACCAACAACCTAAAGCTGCACTGTGCAGTGTGGTACTCCTGCCAATGGAGCACTTGAAATACAGCCAGTCTCGGCTGAGATGTGTTCTCAAGTATAAAATACGTGTTGGATTTGGAGCAATTAGTGGAAACAAAAGAATACAAAACATCTCAGTAATATTTTTTATATTGATTACATGCTGGGATTATACTATTTTGGTTATATTGGAGTAACACATAAGCAAATTTAATTTCACTGCTTTTATTTTTACTTTTTTTAATATGGCTATTAGGAAACTTAAAACTACATGTATGTATGACTTACCTTTAATATCTATAGGACAGTGCTGATCTAAGAGTTTATTTTTTCATTTAAGCTTTCTTGGCAAATTGGTGAGAAATTTGGAAACAAAACCAAGGCCTGTTGACTCCCTACGTAAGGCACTTTGCCTATTTCAAAAAATAATATTTGTTTTCCTCTCTTCCCTTTTGTTTAGTGGGTTGATTTTTGCTAGCCAAGTATTTTCTTAATTTGGAGAAATTATAAGGTGTAACAGAAATGGCTATGGTTTTCTTAGGTAAAACACATAAACCAGATAAAGTGTTATATTACAAACATTATGAGCTACATTCTGAACAGAAAATACTCTGTTAGTGGAATGCTTGCAGAAACATTTTAAATTTATAAGCAGTTATAATTTTAAGTGACCAAGTTTAGAATTTCTAAAGATACTGTATGACACTGAGTACAGTAAGTATCTAGATAGTAAACATATGCTTATAAAGAAGATGACTCTCAATTTAATTTTGGTCATGCTTCTTTCATTGCCAGTATACAGTTAGGTGAATCCAGAAGGCATCTGTTGGAGAAAGGTTAGACCCTCTTCTGATTGCAAATTACATTATCCCTGGGCTGAATAGTTTGGATAACGGAGACTTAGATTCTACTTAACAGAACAGCTTCTTTGTTTTTAAGTTTGATAATTAAAAAGAAACTGGAGTAAGCAATCCTATTTATTATCTACATTATCCAGCAGAATACATATTTGTGGATCTTTGAAAAAATGTGTACACAGTATAGCTTCTTACCTGTTTAGAAGCAATATCATACATAGCACTACATAGCATCCATGAATACGTGTTCTAAAATAACTGAAAACAGTGTGATTTGAAAAATTAGCATTTTGGATAGAAGTTAAATTTGCATTTCATAACAGTTTTTCATTCTAAAATTACACTTAGCAATTGTAAAAGCACATAATTACCTCGAAGCTTAATTACCACTACTTTCTGTATGAAGTGAAAAGTGTTTAGTCGTAAGTGCTATAAGGGATTATATTACACAATTAAAAAATCTCACCCTTAGGAATTGTGTGTTGACTGACTGTCATTGGCATTGGGTGTATTTTGTATTCAACATTGTTTGGAGATTATCCCTGTGTGTGTGTGTGTGTGTGTGTGTGTGTGTGTGTGTGTGTGTGTGTTAATGTCTATCTATCTATCTATCTATCTATCTATCTATCTATCTATCTATCATCTATTCATTATCAGACTATTTTGAAGAGTTGAAAATACTGGAATAACTTTTTTTTGACATGAAACAATGCAATAATATTATTGTATAATTTTCTAATTCTATGTCAAAACGTGTTTTCTTCTTAAACATAAAAAGCTAAAATAAAATGCTCATTTTGTAAATAGTAAATGGGTCCAGAAAGTACTCACATGCTAGAAAACTAATAAGAATTCTGAAGCAGTGCTGACAGTAATGCCCTTGAATGTTGCCATCACTGAGATTAGATTTTTCCCTGCTTGTGTCACCATGTAGCTGAATAAGTTAACATAAGTGGGTAATAACCAATGATAGTCTCCAGAAGGTATGTTCACTATTAGATTATGTTTTTCTTCTGTTAATGAATCTTACAATCATATAGTGTGATGCTACTTTAAAGTATTTTTCTAATTATTAATGTTTATTTTTGAGAAAAAGAGAGAGAGCATTTGAGTGGGGGAAGGCAGAGAGAGGGAGACACAGATCTGGAGAAAGCTCCAGGGTCTGAGCTGTCAGCACAGAGCCTGACGTGGGGCTCAAACCCATGAACCATGAGATCATGACCTGAGCCGAAGTCACATGCCTAACCGACTGAACCACCCCGGTGCCCCAGTATAATGCTGCTTTAAAAATGGAAGATAAAGTTCTATCACATGATAAACGTTGACCTTTGCCTTCTTTGCAAGGTGTGTTCTCCCCTGCAGGAAAAATCAATTTTTATTAATGGATATTTAATATAATTCATAACAGAGAGAAATTAAAACATATTTATGAGGAGTATTTCCAGGAAATGGTGGAGTCTTTGGACAGATTTCGGTAATACAGGTGCTTCTTGAGTAATTGTTCAGAATCTCAGCATTCAACCAAAGGCTACTCCTCCAGCCAAGCAGAGAATTCACATGTAAAGCAGGTTGTGTTCTGACCATTCCTTATCAATAAAAGATTTTGACATTCAAAATTCTATAGACAATATAGCATACTACAGTATTATTTTGAATATAGAAGGGTAAATTTGTCAGAAGATAAAGATCTTATCATATGTATGCTATTTAGTGATGCTTGAGGAGAAGGAAATGTCTGTTTCATTATTTATAATGAAAAGTAAGTAGTCTTATATCCTTGTATGGTATGTTGTTATGTAAGTAATTATAAAATAATAAAGTAGTTGTACATGTGAGTCTTTTTATATTTTTAGTGCCAAGGTACTGAATTAGTATAATACAATGAATTTGATCTCTTTTGTTCCCTAATATATCTGGGACCTGTGAGTTCAAATTCTGTCAAGAATAAGAAAACATATTTTGTGACCAAAATATCCTGTGTGTGCAAAATACTTAATACTACGATTATGTCTTATAAACTTAAAATCATAATGTTTGATTGCAACTCTGCCTCTCCTTTTAACATCAAATGTTCTCCAGCTGGGGAGACTAAATTGATGAACTCTTCCTAGACAGGAGTTTAGCAGTATCATAAAGATTAATATTGACTTTTTGAAATTTTTTGTATGGAAATAATCAAAGATATGTACTAACATATAAATATTACTATACAATACATTTGTACTGCATTTATTTCTAAGTAGAAAAAAGTTAGAAATGACGTAACTTCTAGAAAGAAAGTCGTGATTGAGTTTTGAAAAAATTCTGAGAGTGTTCATAAACATTATTTTGAATAGCTCTACACTGAAAACAACGTAAATACCCGTCTAGAATAGAACTGATAAGTCAGTTGGAGATATAATTTAAATTTTATAGATCAGCAAAAAGTAATAAAATATTACAACAAAGAGAGCATGTATAAATTTCACAGGTGTGATCTGGAACAAAAGACATCAGACACGAAACAGTACATCTCATGTAGTTCTGTTTCTGAGTTCAAAGACAGGCAAGACTAATCCAGGTATTTGAAATACACAGTTTCGTTGCTTTAGAAGAGGGATAATGACTGGGATATGGCATGAGGGATGTTTCCTGCAATGGTGTATGCAAATGTGTTTGTGTCAGAAAGATATATCCAAGATATGCTTAAAATTGTATGCATTTTACAGTATTTATGTTATGCAACAGTGAAGTATTCTTTTTTTTTTTTAATGTTTTATTTATTTTTAGGAGAGAGAGAGAGACAGCGTGAGCAGGGGAGGATCAGAGAGAGAGGGGGTCACAGACTGAAACAGGCTCCAGGCTCTGAGCTGGCAGTCAGCACAGAGCCCGACGCCGGGCTCGAACCCACGAACCGCGAGATCATGACCTAAGTGAAAGTCGGACGCTTAACCGGCTAAGCCACCCAGGCGCCCCGCAACAGTGAAGTATTCTTAAAAGTAAATATATATTAATTTACTTAAGTTGAAAACATGTATTGTGATGGAACATTGTGTACAATTAGGTACAGATAGAGTGAATGTAAGTGAAAGGCTTTTTTTTCTTTTTTTTTAGTTTATTTTTATTTATTTTGAGAGAGAAATAGAAAGCAAGTGGGAGAGGGAAAGAGAGAGGGAGGGAGACAGAATCCCAAGCAAGCTCCACACCATCAGCACAAAGCTCGATGTGGGGGTTGAATGCATGTAACATTAGATCTTGACCTGAGCCTAAGTTGAGTGGGATGCTTAACCGATTGAGCCACACAGTGCCCCAAGTGAAAGGCTTTTTAGTGAAACAGTTCTGTTTTTTAAGTCTTTTTTTTAAAAGTTTATTTATTTTGAGAGAAAGAGGGCAAGCAGGGGAGGGACAGAGAGATAGAAAGAGAGAAAGAGAGTCCTAAGCATGGGACATGGGCTGGATCCCACAGATCTATGAGATCATTACCTGAGCTGGGATTATTGGTCTGATTCTTAGCCAAATGGGCCACCCAGGGACCCTTAGTGAAACAATTCTTATTGGCACTCTGGCATTTCAGGTGGTTTAGGGCATCGTCAGAAGAGACCATAGTTTTAGTCACTAGGAAGTCCCAATTCATTTAGCCAAAATTACGCAAAAGGATAATGCCTACCTAGAACTGGTCTAAATACTGTTTCTTTTAGAGAGGGTGTTTCTTAAGAAGCCCTCTGGTTTCCTAATGGACGAGCAGCTGCCAATCACATTCTCCCACAGGCAGAGCCAGCCAGAGTTGAATGTTATGAGCCAGCTTTGGCATCGTCCTACAAGACCAGGACATGTGTCACCACCCCAAAAGAAAGGACACATTCTCTGTGCTTCTGCATAGGAAAATATTACAAACTTTTGACTCTTCTATTTCTTAAAAGAAACTCACAGACGGAAAGACCGTATTCCTCCTAATCCTGGGGAAGAAGGCAGATTTATTACACATATATCTCTGAATATATCTGTTTCCCCAGCATAGTTTTAATAATAAGTAATTTATAGTGATTTTTATATTCTGCAGTCTCCTTTGTGAAATGTAAACTGAAAACTGCTGCTAAGGAGTTTATTGATTATCCCCTGTTCACAGCAATTAAGATTCAGAACACTGAGGCTCTGTACTCCAATTAAAATTCCTTTCTGTAGATAGTATTGCTTCTATTGGCCCATTATTATCATTTTTCTCTTTGCTGAAATTAATTTGAAAGTCAGATTTAACAACTTCAGTGATATAAGGGGATTTTTTTTCATGTTGAAATATGGGCTTTCTTGGTGTTATTTTTCTCATTGTACTTTAAAAATAAAATTCTAGTTGCTGATGCTTACAATTCATATTAGGCAAATTTTAAGCCATATATACATAGTGGATAATAATGCTAATGCCCATCTACTGTTATTTATGTTTCTAAAATAACTTTAAAAATCAAAGTGAGAAATAGCGAGGCAGTCAGTACGTGACAAATCAGAAAAGATACAACAGTGGTTTGAAATTTCCATTAAAGGTGTTTTAGAGTAGTTTTAATTTCATTTTTAGCATTTTTAAGCCAACTATTGAATATAATAATGTGGCACAATAGGGCATATGCATCTTTAATTTTAATAGACCAAGAAACAAGATTAAGTAATGAATGAATTATTGTACTGTGAAATTAGTGGGGCTCCTTTTCTTTTTCATGAAAAGCAAAAAGCAGTGATACATGAGAGCCTTGTTAGTATGAATCTGACTGGGAGAATAATTTGATGAAATGTGAAGTCTATCTGCAGTGCAGTTTCTAGTCCAAAGAATTTGAATAAGTGTTAGGAAATATGAATTTGTTTCTGCTTCATCTAACTAGATTTGGTACAATGGGGTGTGCAGTTAGGGGGAAAAATTCCCTGGTACTTAATAAGGCAATAATTCATGCTGAATGGATATGAGCAGTCGTTCAGTGAAAAATTGATTTTTATAGTGTCCTAGACTTGGTAACTTTTGGAGATTTGTGTGCTTATTATATAAGTACCATAAAGAAAATATATAGTTCTTATTAAAAGGTGAACACATTTTTTTCTGTGCTTCCTATATATTTATAAAAAGTTTAACCATTTTTCATTTGCAATTTTAAATGTTCTACATTCAAGAACAGTGTAGGTAAATAACATGGCTTCAGAGTTCACTGATTTCTTCGTCAAGAGTGACTTTATGCATAAACCAACTAAATTTCATCCTGAGAAAGAGAGGTTTAGTTTTACATTGTGAATCAAGACATCCTTTATCAGGTTACAAAAGGTTACAAAGTCAAGATTACTCATCAGAAAGTTAGACTCATTATTGAGTATGTTGTAAATCCAAATACAGCAATAGTTCTACATAGTAGCATAATGTTTATTTTTAGAGCATGTCACAATCTGTAAAACAAAGAGTTCTCCTTTAGCGCAGGTATAATACCTTGTGTTGAAATTACAATGAGAGAAGTTTGAGAACCTATATTTTTTATAGGAAATTGTTGAAATGATTTATTTGACTATATAAAAAAATGAAAACCTTCACATACCAAAAAAAGTTTTTAAGGCAAATAAAAATCCAATCTTACTAGACATTTCTACCAGCTCATAGATGATCCTAGTTATATCACCTGTTAAAATAACCGTAGAAAACTTAATTTAACTTTACGTTAGTTGTGTCTATACCATTGACATGGTAACTTAAAAGCCTATGTGTATAATTGAATTATTCTAAGAATATAATTAATTTTGACAAATATCATTAGATATTAGTATTCAAACATTGGTACCACTCAATAAATCAGATATTCCTTATAATATGTGAATTCAAAGCATAAATAAATAGTGCAATGAATCTTCATCATTTATTGTATTCCAAAAATTCCATGGTATTTTAAAATAGGGTTGTTTCCTCTTTTTTTATTTGCTTATTTGCTTTGAAGGTAGAATAAATTCAGGAAGAGGAACATATTGAGATATAGGGATTACAGGATGGAGTACCGATATATTAATCTGCTTTAAACTTTCCAAAGTTGTGATGGCTTGTAGATATAGCTTTGATGAGAGGTTTCTTTTAAAAGTGGAATAAGTAGTTGTTTGCTGTGAGGCAGTACTCCCCAACATATAAAATGTTCTTTTAAGGAGTTAAGAGTATTTTCCTCTTCTTGTAATATATTTTCTTAATGCTTTTTGAATTCTTTACAGTAAAACTGGAAGGTTTTGCATTTATATTTAATTCAGAAACACACAAAACATCACTTTGGAGCTTGTTATCCATCCAAATTTTTAAAAATGAGATTATCTGTTTGTTTGTTTATGTTTTTAATTCACTATTTTCCTGGCACTATGATAATCCATAGGATGCTGATAACACTTGGTTCCTAAAGTGTTAGTTCACAATCCAGTATAGATGGATAGTAATTTAAAAAGAGAAATTGAGGAGGTGGGATTAGATTAGAAGAAAGTAAAATAGGGATAGATGATTTTTGTAGTAAAACCATGAAGATGATGGAGTAATGGACTTTCTATTAGGAGGAATTGAGTTGTGGGTAAAGGACACAGACATCCTGCTAGCATCTACTATATTCTTTCTGACAGAAAATTTTATGGTCAGAGCTGAAGCTAAGGAATTTTGTTCATTGGGGGAGTGAAAGGAATGTTTCTGTGTACATATAGCTGGTGTTTTATTTGTTTGTTTGTTTTTTACTATACCAGGCCACGTTTATTAGGATTAATTTACCTAAAATATTTTCTACTGAAGAAATTGCCAGTGTGAAAAACAAACAGCACTAACATGTGATGTGTGCAGTAATAGAGGTGTGTGCGGGATGCAATGGGAGGAATGAGCACCATACTTGTGCTGAATTGAGGAGGAGCTTACGAAGTTACACATAAGAGGCCAGGTAGTGTAAACAAAGCCAACATGGTGGTCCTATTAAGTCCTCAAGCGTACTTAAGTCCCCAGCTTCAATAATTCCACTTGATTCTTCTGTTCTGAGGGTTTTGAAAGAAAATCCAGGGAAATGACATTACTTTGTCTGTAAATATTTCTATCTTTATTTTGTTTTTTTTGCAGTTGGTTTATTCAAAACAGGATCCCCAACAAGTTCTATATTTTGTATTTTGATTATGTACTTTAATATATTTTTAAATCCATAGGTTAGTCAGTCTCATCTCTGTTTCTTTCTCTTATTACAATGTATTTTTTTGAGGAAACCAAGTTAGTTGCCATATAGGAAGTTTCTCAAGTTATATTTTGCTGATTAAGTCCCTATATGGTTATTGAACCTATCACTCTGTGCCCTATATTTTATGTAAGCAGGTAGTTAGAGCTTTCTAGATATTTTAAAGAGCTGGAAAAAAGTGAATTATCCCTGCTGGGTATCAATAGCAGTGAGGCTGCCCCTCTCTCAATTATTTAAGACTAACAAATGCTGATTGAATCTTCTCTAGGCTGAGGTATGCTGACAAGTGGCCTGGGGATTACAGAAATCAATAAAATTCCAGTTCTCTTTTCAAGTGCTTGTAATACTTATAACAGGTCTCCATGATACAGGAACAACACTGGCCAGCTTGCTCAGGAGTCCCTGGGACAATTTTCTGTGTAAGATCCTGACCCTAACACAGGCAGACAGAGCAGCTCTCTAGTGGGAAACAGCTTTTCCTATGAAGTCAAACCATTATTGTGTATAACCTTTCTAGGCATCAGTAATGGACTGCGGCTAATGAAATGGCATAGTTGGTCATGCGGAAGCCATGCGAAGAGCAGGTAACCCCAAGAAATCTGCTAGGAAGCCAGGGAGAAACTTGAGCTAAAGTAAGATGAGTAGGGTGATTTAAACAAATGTGATAAATTTCTCTGAGAAGGGAGTAGCAACAAGGCCTGTGTTTCTGCCATTAAATGAATATATACATACGTATGTCTATAGACACACATACATATTTATATAGGTAGTGTTTTTACTGCAAGGGTGCAAAATTACATAGCAGTGAATATCTTGAGTGCTTAGTGGAAAAACAAAGTGCAGAAATTACCCAAACCTTGTTTCTCCTTATCTGGCTTTGTTTCACTTTTGAAATGGAAAAACCAGTTCCATGGCAGAGCCATTTAAAGCAAAGATCTGTCAGACTCAGTCCCAAGAACCGCACTCAGTTGGAAGGATGGTCCACATTTGTAATGTCTAGATGAGTGGTTTGTGACATGATCTTGAAGGTAGCAGCAGGTAATGAACACTTTAATGCCAGGAAGTTCATTTAACTGTTGTGGAAACAGTACAGCTGTGTGTGTGGCGGGGGGGTGGGTGGGTGGGGGGGTTAGTCAATGTCTCAGAATAAGGATCCCTGGACTGACGGCCTTGGGATGAGAGTACATCATGTGCCTTGGGGATCATTGGATGAATACAGGATTGTTTGAAGAGATGATGGGAATTTGAAAATTTAAAACCTATGTATATATGGTGGCATATTATCAATGTCTTTATCAATCTTCAATGCAGTATTTAACACTGACAAGAGATCATTGTATTCTATTTGGATTTCGTACCATGAATGAGATTTTAAATTTTCTTAAAAGTTCCCACATGGTAAGGGCAGGCCTGATGAATTCAAGTAAAACAAAGTAGTGCTGAAAATAACATAAAAATAAAAAAACAAACTAAAATTCTGCTAAAGTTTGGCTTTCCCACCTAACCCAGATTTATTGGCAAACTGACAGGGTATTCTTTCCTAGACAGTGAGAATAGCTAGAAGTTGTTTAGATGGTTTAAATAGAAAAGGGACTAGTGGTTAGTGCTGCCTGATTCCCCAAAGAAAAGTAATTTTGAGCGTAAAGTTATCCCCTGGTTTTTCATGTACATGTCTGCAGTTGACTCAAATATCTATTTAACATTTTAGTAATCCTGTTACAGTAGTTATTTAAAATAATATATATATACCTATATATATATAATTTGTTAACTTAAATGGTGGTTTTTTTCCTCCTATTATGTTTCATAAATAAAGTTTCACTTTCTTACATGCATCTTCAACATCAGTGTTTTCATTGTTAGAGCCATGCTGAGTCATTTACTAGTGTTACAGAGCACATCATCTTATTGTTTCCAAGCTGAGTTCCAACATGATGTTCTAACTGGAAACCACATCCTAAGCTCTAAGAACCTATTTACAAAACATTAAGAAATTGTTTTTGTTGTTTTGTTTTTCCATTCTCTCTCTGCTATATATTTGTGATGTTTTTAACATAAATACTTATTGTATTGCTGTTAGTGTGCTCTTCACAGGTTTTATTATAGACTCAACATGACATGTGGTGAAAAACACAAACTCTGGAGCCAGTCAGCCTAGGTTCGAATTTTAGCTCCATCAAGTGCATCTGTGACCTTGGCCTCATTCATCTATTTAGTTTTTCTTTGCAGTTAATGATAGTACCAGCCTCCTAGAGTGGCTTTGAGAATTCAAGGAGTTATTCCAAATGAAAACAACTATATGTGTCTGATAACTGAGAATAAGCATTTGACAAATTAATATAAGCATTTGGTAATAATACTACTCTACACACACACACACACACACACACACACACGAGTCTTAGTCTTCTACTATTTGCATTTGTGAGATCATATTCCCAGAAGTAACTTTTAGAATCATTAAAGATGGAAGTAGCCTGTCAGGTAGCTTCTGTTAAGCTCAAACTACAGAAATTATTTTAAATTTTTTTTTACATTAATATGTCTTCTTTAAATGATACTTTTGCTCTAGGTAAAAATCATCACATACTGAAATGATTTAAAAATAACTTTATTGATATATAATTCATATACTATATATTTCACAGTTTTAAAGTATATAATTCAGCTTTTATATACTCACACATTTGTAATTACTACCACTGTGTAATATCAGAGTGTTTTAATTACCCCAAGGGGATACCCATACTCTTAAAATTTTTTTTTCATCTTTATGTTATTTTTTGAGACAGAGCAGGGCTCAAGTGGGGGAGAAGCAGAGAGACAGGTAGACGCAGAATCTAAAGCAGGCTCCAGGCTCTGAGATGTCAGCACAGAGATTGACACGGGATTTGAACTCATGAGCTGTGAGATCCTGACCTGAGCCAAAGATGCTTAACTGACTGAACCACCCAGGTGCCCCAGGGGGACACTTTGCAGTTGTTTTCTGAGTTCTCCCTCCAGCCTTAGCAAGCACTCATCTACTTATACTGTGGTTGTATAGATTTGCCCCTTCTGGACACTTCATATAAGTGGAATCATAACAGTATTTACTCTATTATGACTGGCTTCTTTCACTCCAGCATCTTTTTAAGGTTCCTGATAATGTTGCATGTGTCAGAACTTCATTCCTTTTTATAGCTAAATAAAATTCCATTGCACAGGCACACTAAATTTTATTTATCTTTTCTTCAGTTGATAGCGACTTGGACTATTTCTATTTTTTTTTCTTCGCCTATTATGAATAATGGTGCTGTGAACACTAGGTGTGGAGGTTTTCATGTAGGCATTATGTTTCCAGGTCTCAGGGGATTACTGGATCCTATGACAACTCTGTATTAGACTTTTCAGGAAACGCCGGATTGTTTTCCAGGGTGAACCTCTCTGATCCTAACAAGATTCACCCGTTTATTGCTCACTAAATGCTTCTTTGGTTAATTTCTAGAATTCTGAAAGAGTTCACACTGACAGTTGTTTGTGTTTTTGTTGCTCCAAGGATTGGAGACTTTTGTAGGTGTGTAGGCCTCCTTCCCCATTCCCAAAGTGTTTCTCTTATCTACTGAAACTGAAACTGTTGGCGTAGGGAGGGCTTCGGCCTCTGGAGTGATTTCAGGTCTGAGAGCAGGACAAAGACTGTAGTGTCTCTGAACCTTCACACTACAAAAGAGAGAGAACAGCAACTGCCCAGGGGAGGCACAAGCAGAAGTGACCCCCGGGGGAGGGTCCCTTTTTATGTAGATTGATTGGTATTGCCAGCATATTCTCTGATTTTCCCCATGCATGTTCACATGATGTACTAGCTCTCATGCTGCCTTGCTTTTCATAAAATGGTATGTTACAGTCACTAGTAACAAGAATGGTACAGATCCACTAATTTTGAATTTCACGTTGGTATGATGTAGTTAATGTTTTAAAGGTATTTTTAGCTACTGCACTCATCTTTGGGTATATCACATTGGACCCTCTCTTCAATAGGTTTTCTTTCTTTGATTTATTTTTTTTAATTTAGAGAAAAATATTTTTGGTGAGCATTCCTTTAATCTGTCTTAGCAAGTCGAGTTGTCTGGCTTCTGGCTTCCATCCTTTCCAATAACTAAACTGAGTTGACTTCGAATGAAGAATAGAGCCAACCTGTTGAGAGAGCAGCTACCCATTAGCATTTGCTTTAACAGCACACTTTCCAAAGCCACCCTTTGGAAACTTGTTTTTTTATTAATTTATTTTTAATTGACCATGAGTTTTACACATCATTTATACCACTCCTCTAGACTTTGCTTCACAGAATTATGCTTCTTAATAAGAAGTGGTGCATGAGTCTAACAATCCCTTAATTTAGTTTTAATGTCTGTGGTTATCAGACTCTGCAATCAACCTGATGCTCAGGTGACACCCTGAGAATGAGTGGAAAAGTTCATCTAATGACTCATTTAGGAGACATATCACTCCTGTAACATCATCTTATTTGGCAATTCCTGGTTTTGGTGGTCCAGCTGGTAGATATATCTATCCTGGGGGATTTCTTTATTGTTACCACTTACAATGGATATTTGCCATCTGTGGCTTGTTTATAATTAGATTCAGCCATCCAAAATGTCAGTCCCCTGCTGATTCAACTCAGTGTGCCATTTTGTGTTGCTTGAAAGGTATCCTAGATCTGTTTTTTCTTTCCTTTATTTTTGATGAGACTTCATCAAGATCAGTATATATTATTAAAATTTAATTATTTGAGAGAAGAAATAGATATTCTTAATTTAATGCTAATACATAAAACAAATTGTAATAGGGATCGCTCCAGGTGGTATCATTTATACTCATGCTTAATTACAATTTATATGCTAATAGCTCTCACAGATAGAGCTTTAGCCCTGCTCTCTCCTTTGAGCTCCCACTATCTATACTTGACACCTCCATTTGGATCCATTAAAGGTACCTCAAATGCATGCCTGTGAAAAGCAGAGTTTCAGACCTGACTGTCTTTTAGTGTTTTCTCATAGTGAATGATACCACCATCTATACAGGTACGAGTCAGAGGTCTAGGATTCATTTTTGACAGATTCTCTTTCTGACCTCCGTTATGTGATCCATTAGCAAGAACTGTTGATTTTATCTACTAAAACTGTCATCATTGTGGTTTTTTACTATCTCCGTCGTTCCCTAGGCCTACCCAAACCTTAACAATAATCTCCTGTTTATTCCTTTAGCATTCACTCTCTCTCCAATCAATTATTCCCAGTAGTGCCAGTGATTGAAATATATTTAACACTGTTTTCTTTTAAATAGATAATAAAAGAAAAAGTATAGACATAAAATCCAAATGGTCAGACAATGCAGTGAACAGTAAGTTTCCTTCCTCCTTCTGCCAACCAGAGTCTCTTAGTTTCTGTCTTCAGAAGCACTCCATTTCTTACAGCTATATTATGTGCATTATAGCAAAGCATCTTCTTATTGGATAAGACTCAAGGCCTTACTTGACGTACTCACCTGCCTATGTAAGTGCTCAACACTGTTAGTTCTCTTTCTTCCACCCACACTGCACTGTCATCCTGCTTTTACTTGTTGGCTCTGCCTTGCTTTTTCTAAACTCTTTACACATGCTATCCACATTTCTTCCCAGAAGATTCTTCTTCATTCTCTTCGTTTAGCAATTCTGCGTACTCATCTTTAATATTCCAAGTTAAACGGTGCTTACCTAGGAGAATTCTCATTGAACCCACAATCCAGATCAGGCCCCTGTGAAACAGGATCTTACATTCATTTAACCTTCAGAGCATTTATCACCATGTATTTTTTAAAAAATATTTAATGTTTTATTTATTTTTGAGACAGAGACAGACAGAGCATAAGCAGAGAGGAACATAGAGAGAAGGAGACACAGAATCTGAAACAGGCTCCAGTCTCTGCGCTGTTAGCACAGAGCCTAATGTAGGGCTTGAAATCACGAACTGTGAGATCATGACCTGAGCTGAAGTCGGACACTTAACCAACTGAACCACCCAGGCTCCCCATCACCATGTATTTTTATATTTAGTGCTTGGTTAATTTCTTTCATGTTTACAAGACTGTATATACCATTAGGACTTGTGTTTTGCTGAACGTTGTTGTTCATTATTAGCACATGAATGGTCAATAAGTATCTGAGAGGGCCATAGCTCACCCTTGGGAATAACCTCTCTTAAATTTACCCAATTGTTTATTTCTATCTGCTGTTATTTTTACACAGCCTGTCTTTCAGAACTCCCACCCTCTATGGGTTTCAGATATTTTACCTCGGCAACCCTCAAATAAACAGAGGTATTTTGGATAGTAAGAAAGGAGGGGAAAGTAAAAACTATGTGAATACAAGGGAAAGGGTGATTCTTGGGTTACACAGGTTACATTTGACCTACTCTGTCAGTCAGCATTATCATCAGCTTCTCTGTGGAAGATCGGATATTTCTGTTAGCAAACTCTCCAAATATACCCGCTTCCAGCTCGTATGGCTTTTCAACTCCAAGATCCACAAGAGCAGAAACAGTGATCAGTCCTGCTCACTACCATGTCGCCACTACTTACTATCATGCCTGGCCAAGAGGCATGAAATAAATATTTGCTAGCTTGAAATTTAAATTGAATGAGGCTGCATTGTTTGACTTAGAAGCATTGTAGGAAAAAGAATAGTTATTCAGGGAGAATCTAGCACATGGAGATGCATAAAGAAGTGTTATTTGTGCTTCTAGTTTTGGCTCTGCTTTGGTTTAGTAAATGTAGTAGATTTCATCATAGCAGGGTGGGTTTGCCTTGAAAGTAAAATTGCCTTATAGTACAGAGGTTTTGTTAGTACAGCAAGTCAATCTCGTCATTTGACAAGGTTGCAGTTTATAAACTATGACACCAGAAGTGATATAATAATTAAACAGAAAACATTATCCAAAATGGAACAGGGTAAAAGAAAGAATAAAATCAAACTATTTTAAAGCATTGATTAGATCACTAGGTTGTGCCTAAGACTAGCTTTGAATGTATAGTATCTGAGTTGGTGTCTGTCTCTCTAAGGCACAAAGTGATTACTGTTGTTAACATTTAAAATGAGAATACATTTTCCCCCAGTAGGTAGCTCCAGAGATATCCAGATTCTCATAATGGCCCTGATGAAAGGGTCAGTTATTGAGTGGGTTTTCAATTTACTTTGCATCCTCCAGTTGTGAGAGGCATTTTCATTAAAGGTATTATTCCTTCTCTTGACTTCATTTGACCTTAGTGAGAGAGAATATTTGGAAGTAAAGGAATATAAATTTCTAAAAAATTAATATTTGTAAAATGATCTGAGGTGAGTTTTTATTTATTTTAAAGTTTATTTATTTACCTTGAGAGAGATAAAAAGACAGAGAGAGAGAGAGAGAGAGAGACTGAGTGGGGAAGGGGCAAGGAGAGAGGTAGGGAGAGAGAATCCCAGGCAGACTCCACACTGTCTGTGCAGAGTCCAATGTGGAGCTCAGACTCACCAACCATGAGATCATGACCTGGGCCAAAGCCAGATTCTTAACCTACTGAGCCATGCAGATGCCCCCCAAAAGTGAGTTTTTAAAATGTGGATGGGATAGAACATTTCCATTTTTCTTTTAAAAAATATAATCCAGCAATTGTTGGCATTTTACTGGGAATGTCTTGTCAGTACTTTTAGGGTAGCCCATGGTGTCATGAATTTACTTCTAGAAGTTTTTCTAAAAAGTTATTTATTTGTTTACTGGAGGCGGGGTGGAGAGAGAGTGGGAGAGGCAATCCCAAGCAGGCTCCACACTGTCAGCAGGGAACCTGACATGGAGTCCAGGCTTAACCGACTGAGCCATCCAGCCACCCTATTTCTGGAAGTTTCGAATGTGTCAGTGCTGTGTGGTCTATTGTCATGGGTATTTACTCCACTTATTTAGCTTGGAAAAGGGCTAGGGAAATGGGAATCCTCAGGCACATATCAGAACAGTAAGTTACTTCCTAGTAGTTATATACATGATTATACAATGAATGTGTCACCTTTTTTTAATATCCATGCTTTTGCTTATTCCTCATTTGTATAATAGCAGTTTCTAATGATGGATTCTTTTTATGACATTGTGGGTTTTTAATTTGTAAACATTGTTTTGACTTTTTCGACCTCAAACATGTAAACATAAAATATTGATTGGAGCTCACAGAAAAGGTAAGAATATGGTACTTCAGCTACTGAGTACCTATAATCTTGGGAAATATATATGTCTTTTAAAGTTAAAAAAAAAAGTGCACAAGTCTGCCATGTAGGCAGTAGTATAGGGAAGGTTATGTTTTGCTTTCAATCAGTAACAACAGAGATGTCACAATCTAAAAATAAAATCAGATTGATGAATTTCAATGACCACAATGAAAGTTTTGAGGCCAGCAGAGTTGTTCACCTAATTAAGGGCATTGCCTTCTCCTGTACTCAGGTACAGAATATTGTTCCATTTTAAGCCATTGAGGAAAAAGGGCTTTATATTTCAAATTGCAAGCTAATAAATGCTCTTTTTCTCATTAACACACATGACCTCTGTGATTTATGCTCTCATGCATACTGGCCCACTTTCTCAGTCTCTGTTAATGATGTTGAGAATCTCTGTCTAATGTGAATTATTTTCTAACCGAATTCCTGTGAATTCACAATAGTTACTGGAGTGATGTGTTTGTCCTGTTCAGGAAAGAAAAAAAATATCAAAATGAATCCAGCTTGCTGTGCTTTTTTGGATTTCTTCGACATGTGTCTGAAATGATTCCATTTATAGGAATTGTGCAGGAAGCTTTGTCATGCTTCTGATACTAGAGATAATACATGAGTTTCTTATTTCAAATAATAAGCTATTTGCTGTTCAAATAACAATTAGTAGAGCTGGAATGAGAAAAAACAGATGAAGGATAACTGATAATTAAGTTTAGAGGGCTCTGTTCTATTTTATGTTCTCCTTAATTTATGGTGGATTCAATATTCTCATATTGTTTTTCCCTCTTTGACACAGATGGCTATGGAATTTGGATTTAATTCCAAATCCACAATGTCCACAATGAAGTCCTAGAAAATTGTAATAATGTATTCCTGAATCTGCATAGTTAATGAACGGATTGAGTTAATTTTAAGAATTTTTAAGTCAGTGAAGAAGATAATTTAGAGAATAGAGTCTTAGCACAATATACAGCTTAGGGCAAGCTCATATGATAGCCTCTTTTCTTTCCCCATCATTTGACATGACCCTTGGGTTATCATTTTACTATAATTAACACAAGAAATGAATAGGCAAACAAAAAGCAGAATAGGACCTATCAATACAGAGAGCAAACTGTTGCTTGCCAGAGGGAAGATGGGTGAAGGGTGGACAAATGGGTGAAGGGGAGTAGGAGATATAGAAGATATAGTTAGGGAGTAAATAAGTTACGGGAATAAAAGGCACAACACAAGGGATATAGTCAATGACCGTAATAGCATTGTATAGAGACAAATGGTAGCTACACTTGTGGTGGCATAACACAATGTCTAGTAAAGTTGAATCGCTGTGTTGTACATCTCTATATCTACTCAAAAAAACTATTTTAAAATAGATAAAATTATATTTTGAGGAAAGTATGGGAGGGAAAAGGTGGAGAGGTATGAAAGAATGAAGTTTTTATTCTTCATAGCATTTATTTCTAGTTAGCAAATTATATCTAAGACTTTAGCATTAAATATTAGTAGTACAGGTATGGAATGTAGTGGGAATACCAGAAATAATTACTTCATGTTAGCTGTCCATCCTTGCTTCCTCCCAGTCCTAATCATTCCAGAATTTATGGATATTGCACAATGTAGAGACCACTGAATTAATAGTCAGAAGACCTGAGTTCTGGTCCTACTCTGCCACCAACTAAGCATATATTTTCAATTTAAAAAGGTGTCCTATTCCATGATTCTTATACTACTTTATTATTCAAGTTCTATATGATATGTCAGATATTTTCCTCTATTGTAAGCATGGTGGACAAGAAGAGACGATTGTTAGCGTGTCTATCAATGGTATTAATTTTTGCTTTGGTTTCTCATTCAGCCATTTATCCAAGGAGCTTTAGAATTTACCCTTTTAGGTGAAAAATAGACCACTTTTCTTCTCAAGCAACCAAATTATCTTAATAACTTGGAGAACAGCGCAGATTTCCATTAGCATAAATGAAGAGCCATATAGTTCTTTAGTTAAGGCAGATGGAAATGTTTTCAATTCTTATACCCTGTGACATTTGTGAGAAGTTCTGATATTTCCAAAATTGCAAAAAGCCATCTGGCCAAAATGCCTTGGCCCTGTGAATTTATTTAATCCTTGCCCTATTATATTTCTTAGCTTTTTCATTATTTGTGTTGCAAATTTTTATTAAATTTGTTCAACAGAACACATATTAAGTGAAGTATAGTATTTTTGAAAGGTACATAACTATAATTTTGAATTTCACCACTTTTCAGAACCCTGCAGGTTGTATGTGCAAGCAAAAAATATCTAGTATTGCCTCACCTGGGCTCAGAAAATACACGATCCTGTCCAAAAGGATCATGTTAGCCTGGTCATTGCCACTTCATGTCATATGTATCTGCCTTTGCCAACCAAGTTTTTAAAGGGCAGTAGAGAGCAAGTGATAATGGACACAAACTAACACTTAACAAGGACAAATGAGCTAACACTTCATTCCAGTAGACACAGAGCTTTATTCTCTTAAATCTCTCTGCAACTCAGTCTGTCTCTCTCCCCCTCTTTCTCTTGCTCCAATTCTGATTGTACCTTTTTTCTTACCTCACTCTTTAGTCTCTTGTGTCTCAAATGTTAGGGATTTATTGGCTCTGTCTGTGTCTCTCCTCTTTCTTTTCTGCTCCCCCTAACCTTATTTCCCCACTCCTGCCCATTGTACTCCAAGAATACAACATAATTAGGAAATTGAATAAAATTGTAATGGTTTTCATAGATGAGGCACTGTAGAAATAAAATTAGGGTTTCAGTTTTTAAAGAACTAGTGATGCCAACAGCACAAAGTGATCTTATCAGGGAAAGAATTATCCTACTTCCATCTCCCCAAGGGAATTGTGAGGTGAACCACATTTTCAGCAGGTAAATATATCTTATTTTATTTTATTTTATTTTATTTTACAAATAGTTTATTGTCAACTCGGTTTCCATATAACGCCCAGTGCTCATCCCCACAAGTGCCACCCTCCATGCCCATCTCCCCCCTCCCCACCACACCCATCAGACCTCAGTTTGTTTTCAGCATTCAAGAGTTTCTCATGGTTTGCCTCTCTCCCTTTCCCCCACCAATCTTAATAGGTGTTTTCATCCCTAGCTCAAAATAGGTTTTTAATCCAGAGAAAGTATTTTTTTCTATTTTAGAAAATGGAGATGTACTGCTGTTTTTATTTTAAAGAGACATATCTTCTGTTATAAAAAGAACTTTCTAGATAGGAGATATAATTAACCTGCATATCAGGATCAGGTTAATTACTATCATCCAGAATTTTCCCAAAATATATCTGGAAGGTACTTAATTGCTACAACATCCCTTATCTCTCCTTCTTCCTACATAGGTTTCCCTACCATGTGTAATTCTCTCAACCATTGCAGAGAAGGTGCATATCTGGTCCATCTTTGTATATCCTGAAGCTCCTAATATTTTAATTTCTTTTTTTTAAATGTTTTATTTATTTCTAGGAGAGAGAGAGCGAGCGTGAGCAGGGGAGGGTCAGAGAGAGGGAGTCACAGACTGAAACAGGCTCCAGGCTCTGAGCTGGCAGTCAGCACAGAGCCCGACGCGGGGCTCGAACCCACGAACCGCGAGATCATGACCTAAGCGAAAGTCGGACGCTTAACCGACTAAGCCACCCAGGCGCCCCTTAATTTCTTAATAAATACTTTTGGACAAAGAAATATCAACTAAGTCCAGCCTCTTGCCATTTATTTATTTTTTTACCTGTTCAGAGAATCATTGAGAATTTTTGCTTTTGGGTAAGGGTGCCACTGAGATTCCTGGAGAAGTAAAACTGTGTCTTCATTTAGTCTTTTTTGTTAGCTCATATCCAGTAATGTTTCTTCACTGTACAATATAGACGGGCAAAGATAAAAATTTCAGGTTTATCCTTTCTTTATCTGTTGCTAAAATACTTGATACCAAATGAACATAGTATTTATTTCTTTGCTCATTTAGTTTCACAGTCGCCAAAAAGACTTACTTAAAGGGTTAAGTAGAGAAATTTTTTTACAAAATCATGTTAACTGAAAAATACTTAGCAATGTTTTTTCCTGCTGTATTTGTGGTATTTGAATGTATTGTAATGTTCAGTAATTTTTCTTCCTAGAATATCTATGCAAGCAGGTCTCTTTTGCCTTAAAGGGTTTTACAAGGAAGTTATATTATTTGAAGATGCACAAATCATAAGCTATTTCAGGCAAGTGACCATGAAATTTCTGGCATTCTTCATTGGCAAAGCAACTCACTATACTTTTCGGTTTGTAAGAATGGAATATGACTTGAGATGAATTAAAATAAGATGTGTACATGTTGAGAGAACCTTATCTCTAATCTTTTTTAGCTGTGTTCTTTTTTCACAGGACTGTTTTCCTTTACTGTAAGTCATTTTTCAGGGTGGTATCTATAAGTTACACATAACTTGAAACAAGTTATGCCATTTGTTTTTTGTTTTTGGATGGTTATTAAAATTTAAAATGGGTTAAGCAGTTAAATAAGAAACAATGAATTATATTGGCTGTGTTATAAAAATAGCGACCACAACTACACAGAGAAGCACACTGTTTTCTTCTTACTTTGGCCTGGTGGCCCCAGGAGTTAATGTTAGACACAAAGTGCTAGTGCTGGAGGGATGTCCAGTCATTGGACTGATTGAGTGCCTTCAGTTATTTTCTTTATGAGACCGTCACCCTAATTGTGTTAGTGCTGAACAGACAAAAGCAGAGGAAAACCTTTAGCTGGAGGGATCTTGTTTCCTCTGGTAGTACAAAGGCATCAAGATTACTCTAGGCAATGCGACATTATCCACATCCTCCAAATATATTGAAAAGAATGAATGACGTAGCTTTTTCCATTTTAAGGTCACTTTATACAAAAATTTAGTGAATCTCTCTGCTTTCCAGTTGTATTTCCAAGTGATGTTTTATTTTAAGTATAATTTCTTAACTCATTCGTATTAAAGGTCTCACAAAAATTCAACACTGATTTCTAGTCTGTGGTAAAACTGTTGAACTACCCCCTTGTTTTAAGATAACAGAACTGGGGTCACCTGAGTGGTTCAGTCGGTTAAATGTCTGACTCTTGATTTTGGCTCGGGTTGTGATTTCACAGTTCTTGGGATTGAGCCCCATATTGTGCTCTGCTTTGACAGCATGATGCTTGCTTGGGATTCTCACTTTCCCTCTCTCTCAGCTCTTCCCCTGCTTGCTTGCTCAAAATAAATAAACTTAAAATAAAATCTGAATTGCTTGACTCTGTGCTTTTTATCATTCATAGCATTGAGGTGGTGATTTAATGTATTTACTGCTCAAATCAGATTATTTTTTTTTCCTACCATTTGCTTGGCTTCTTGGCTTATCAAGCTTGATTATATTTGCCTTTTCTTTGAGCAATATGTCTGAAGGTGGGAAGTAGAAAAAATTGATCTTCCTAAGTATATAAAGCAATATGCCAGTATTCTGTACAAGTTTTATTTTGCATAATGGAAAATTATAATGCTGGCTTAACATCTTTTTTTTTTTTTTGCCATGATTAGGAAATGGTGAAATGAATTGAAAGCAACTAAATAAACACTTATTAAGAAATTCTTTACTTCAAACAGAATAAAACCCCACATTTTTCAAAGATATCTAAATGGCTCTTCCAGAATGATAATTATTATAAATTGAATATAGAATGAATTCTTCTTGAAAATTAGTTTTACTTTATATGTGCCTGCATTTTTGTTATACCATTATAAATATGTTCAAAGAACTGAGATGGAGGGAGTTTGACACCATTCTGTCCAGACTTTGCTGGTATTAGAATTTGAACTGAGCCATCTTCACAGTATTCTAACTTGACTAGAATTCTATGGTTGACATCCTAGACTTATGCACTATTTTCTGCTTGTAGTGGGTTGAATTGTGTCCCCAGAGAAGACACAGTCAAGTCATTACCCCATTACCTGTGAATATGACCTTATTTCAAAGCAGAGTCTTTATAGATTTAATCAGATTAGGATGAGGTCATACTGGAATTAGTCCAATGACTGGTGCCTTTACAGGAGATAACAGAGAGAGTTTTGTGCATAGAGGCACAGAGACATAGGGAAGAAGGCTGTGCGACAGCTTATTCACTGCTCCTTTCTTTTTCTTTTTTCTTTTTTTTTCTTTCTTTTTCTTTCTTTTTTTTTTTTTTTTTTTACAAATAGTATTGTCAAATTAGTTTCCACTGCTCCTTTCTTTGAATGAAACTCAGGAAAAGATTCCTAGTTGAAAGGCATGGAATGTACCAATGGATGTTCTTGCTTAGAAATCTGTAATGAGAAAATCTACTGATTTAATTATTATAAGATTTCTTATATCCTTTGAGAAGTTTTTAGTATGGTACCTTTAGATGGATGTATTTTAGAGATGTTAATGTATTCCTTTAGTCCATTCTCTAACCTTTGGAAAAAATTGGGAATTTTGGAGTCGTACAGATTTGGGTTTTAATCCAAACTCTTCATTTGGACAAGTTATTTAATGCTCCTAAGCCTCAGTACATATGTAACAAGCTCACCCTCTTCTCTATCTTCCTGTAGTACCACTTTACTACTTGCTCTTGTCATCTTTTCCTGTCTTTTACTTTCCCTTATTCACCTGGAGTAAAAAGAAACAGTATTAAGCTTTGAACTGATTCGGACAAAAGAGGAGGAGCTAAATGGCACTTGCACAGCCATGTCTTGTGTTGTGCTTTATTTCTAACCATGATTGTACTAGTAGGTGCTCACTGTTTTCCAAACTGCAGATCATTACTTATTAGTAGTTAATGAAATCACTTAAGAGATCATCCAGCACTAAAAAAAGAACTAAAATAGAATAGATATCAGTTTATATTGCCTAGAATTTTCATGAAACTTAAGTTTTGTGTGTGTGCTGCAATATATCAAATTTATTTTAATGTAGAGTACAGTTTAAAATAAAATTAGAAGCCAAGTAGCTAAAGGAAAACAAGCTTTAATTATTCTAAACTATACCCTCCTCCCCTGCATCCTGTTAACTCATGGTGGGGACTGACTACTGCTATTAAGTTAAGAAATAAAATAACAAGGACAAATTGGAGGATTTTTTATTAGTTTTATTTTTGAGTAGCTGGAATTGTATATCTGGTTGTGACTGAAAGCCTTGCAGCTCTGTGGACTTCGCTAATGAACATGGCATCAAAGAGGTATGATTGCTCCGTTTGTCTATTAGTTCTCAGTTTGCATCAGGCTTTACTTCTGAAAGTACGCAATCAAAGAAATACAATTGCTAACTGTAGAGATTCTTAATTTTCTGCTGTTATGATAACTCTGATGCTAATTAAGTTACTATAAGACCCACTCCTACTACCTGCTGAATGACATTTACCTAAAAGATTATATTAGTTTGTGTGATAAATTCCAAGGTTTACTATAGGTGTTAGTAAGCAAACAACCAGTTAATTTACTTTTACATAAAGTCTAAATCCATTTCACCTCTACATATAAAATCTAACTAGTGAAGTCTTGCAAAGTTACTTAAGCTTTCTAAAATGAAATTTTCTCACCTGTTATATAAAATATGCTATGGAAAGAATCTTCTTCATAGGGGTTAAACAAATGTATCTGTATTCTAGGACTCAATATTTATTAATTGCTGGTGATGATGATATTGGTGATGTTGCTAACCACAAGATTTGGCATCAAAATATAATGACCCTCATTGGCCTAGAGTTGGCTGTTTTCATTTGGAAATAATGCAAGTATTTGATTAATATTGCTCCCCAAACAAAGAGATTAGATTTTAACAAACCTGGAGGGTTGCATTCTGTTTTCAGTCCTATATTTTGAGACTTAAATGGCTTGAATCACTTCCAGAGAAGAGTGACCTCAATTGCTTTAAGGACATGGATTTCTTCAGTGTGGAGCAGACATAGGGACATGATGGCATAGTGGTCTTGTAGAGTTGCTCTATGCTATATACATTTATTCTTTTTTCCTTTTGTTCCCCAAAATAAAACTGGTGTAGATTGGAAAGAAGGGAATGCTCACTTTAACATGAACAGAACAATCTGTTTACTTGTAGAGTTTTCAAAAATGTAATAGATTGACATATAAGGGACTGTTATAGTAGAGCATGGTAACATAAGTTAACCATGTTGTTGGGAGACGCAGGGGCTTCGTGAGATGGTCAAGTGAGCACTGAAGTCTTCTTTCATTCTGAGGTTGGACATCTGTCACTGTTAAAATCTGGGCAGCTCTCTGGACTAAGAGTGAAGGTTGTGGAGTCAGGGATAATACAGAATTAGTGGAAGGAAAAATGGCAGGATTTTATGAGTGTATATGGGGACCATGGAGAATGTGAAACTCTCTTTTCTGTATTTTCTTGATATTGCATAATGATGTGCAATAAAATGTATTAAGATAAAATAATATCAAATTATATTTTAAAACATTGTATTTGAAAGAATAATGTGACATTCTGATGATAAACTTGGGATTTTAAGTCAAGGAGAACTTTAGGAGGGTTTTTTTTTTAATTTTTTAATGTTTATTTTTGAGAGACAGAGAAACAGAGCACCAGTGGGGAGGGTCAGAAAGAGAGAAGGAGACATAGGAGACAAAGCAGGCTCCAGGCTCCCAGCTGTCAGCCCAGAGTCCTACATGGGGCTCAAACCCACAAGCCTTGAGATCATGACCTGAGCTGAAGTCATATGTTTTACTGACTGAGTGACCCAGGAGCCCTGAGGAGAGACTTAACATAAAAACTCTTCTGTAGCCAGGTTATTTAAAGATCATAGGATTATCTTCCCAGTGCAGCAAAAATCTTTATTGATAAGTCTCTTGACATTGGGAAAGGCATCCACAGGTATTTGACAGTGCTCACTTAGGAGCAATGGAAAGATTCAACAGGTTTGAAAATTTGTTTGATGATAATTTTATTTGATACTTCCTTCCTCATGACCAATAATTCATCAAGGTAGGTTAGCATAATTTTCCTGACATCACAGAGTAGTTATGGATATTATATTCAAATGCCAGGTATAATCTTATACCTTAAGACATACTTTACAGATGTGTAATCAGTAAAATTTTATAGCATCCTTAGAAATTGAAGATTTTAACTTTAGTTCCAAGTGTTGGGCTCCTAATCTCAGACTATTCTAGTATTCTGGCTTCTGTGAAGTTAAAACTTGATTTGTTATTTCAAGAATGAGATGACAGTCTGAATATGACATATATATTCTTACCTGGTGTTTCAAGTATTCATACTGAACAACAGTAGGCCTGAGTCCTGCAGTCTAGTACTGGGGCCAAGTTACTCTTATCAATAAAATAAAGACCACCCTCTTGTTACACTTATTTAGTAATCATTTTGTCTAAAAATACTCTGGCCCTTCTCCATTATCTATACCAGAGTGAAATGAAACAGGCATCTCTGCCATGGTTAGTTGGAATCCTCTCCACAAATTAGCAGCTAGCATCATGACATTGTAGAAGTCTTTCTGGGCGTATTCAGATACTGGCATTTTAAATATCTTGGGAAAGTAGGTGTGCTTTTACCCAATATATTTTCTGTTTGGAATTGCCTTCTTGGTTTCAGATGAATATCCAATAGTGTATTCAACAAGATATTGAAGAATTGAGAAATAACTAATTTAGTAGTCTATAATGTTTAGTAGTCTATAGTGTTTCTCAAAACACTATTGAGAAAATTTGATAGGAGTAACTATACATTTTTATGCTAATGTTTATCTCTTTTATTGTTTACTATGTTCTAATATGTTTATTATGTCTCTTAATGCATATCTCCTTTATTAATTTTTAAGTACATCTTCAAAATTGAACCTTAAATTATTGTGCTACAATGTACTTCTTTACTTTGCAAACTTACATTATACCCGTATTAAACAATCTTAATAAAACCTCTCTTCTTGAGAGAGCACAGTGGTGAGAAAGTAGAGAAAACCTAGAATGAGTATACTATTTGTGTGAATCAGTATTTCTACAAATACTCTTTCCTATTTTAAGTTATTTTGAGTTCAAGATCTCACTTAGCTACAAATAATAGGGCAAATTTTTTTCTATTATCTGAAGAAAGAGGTACCTGTGAGATCTCATTAGAACTGTGTCTGGTATTATAGAAAACTTAGTCCAAGTAAATGAGACATGCTACTTTTTTTTCCTGGGTTTCCTGTGTATATTTTTTTTTAAATGTTTTTTTATTTATTTCTAGCAGAGAGAGAGAGACAGCGTGAGCAGGGGAGGGTCAGAGAGAGAGGGAGTCACAGACTGAAACAGGCTCCAGGCTCTGAGCTGGCAGTCAGCACAGAGCCCGACGCGGGGCTCGAACCCACGAACCGCGAGATCATGACCTAAGCGAAAGTCGGACGCTTAACCGACTAAGCCACCCAGGCGCCCCTCCTGTGTATATTTTTGTACTTATATACTTATTAAGGTCTATGTAACAGATTCATGAAATTTCTGAAATAGAAACGCAATTGGCAATGAAAATTGAACTACGTTAGTCTTAAATTCAAAGACATAGACCTTAATTTTATATTATGTTTGGGGTTTTATGTAAAAAAAACTTCTCAGAATACCTACGGTCTCTTTCATTTATTTGCCTTCGAGGAGAGAGTGGAGAGTTGCAGTAAAATTTTGACCTTCTGTTGGTTGTGCACCTGAGTGCATGCTTGGGGTAGGGTGGGGGCCTTGAGTATGTGTGTGTGTGAGAGAGAAAGAGAGAGAGAAAGACTGAGAGAGAAAGAGAGAGAGGTAGTGTTTCAGATTAGGAAGGCCTGCCTGAGAGGGTGGTGTACAGAGTGTGCTCAGTTCTCTTTCCTTTTTTATTTTCCGCTTCTCATATGTTCAGCTATAGATGACTAAGGATATGATAGGAGACTAGGGTTTGGCTACAGAGAGAGACGGGATTGAAAGATGGAGAGCTAGTATTTGTTGACTTGTAAATTAGTCCTGGTGTTTTAAATTTGACCTTGTCATTTTCCCTTGGATATTAATGTCTGTCAAACTATTTGTTTGAATAAATAACGTCTGATTTTAATCCATCTTTCTAGTTTTCTTTCTGAAGCCAGCTCCAGCTTTTTTTCCTTCCTGAGAACTTTCCCCTAGTTTCACAACACTCTTATGCTATTCGAATTGTTTAGCTTATTGTCATCTCCGCACTATCCCTAGCTTATCTCAGCATTTCTCTGCTCTTTAATTGGGAGATTGTGTAAAGATAGTCGTAGTTGTCAGAATCCTTTCTGAGGCCCTTTATAGTAACCTGTATCCCCCAAATATATGTAAGCTATCCTCATGTCTATCTGTTTTTATAACTTGTATCACAGTTGCCAGATTTATTTATTGTTACCTACCTATAGATGACAAGTGTTACTGGGTCAGAGAATTTTTCTATTATAGTCAATATTGAATCTCTAGTAGTTAATATTGTGTCTAGCACTTAGTAGATCCTCAATACATGAAGAGTGCATGGATAAAATTCATGCATTAATGAAAACATGGGCCACTTCTTGCTTTTCTGTTTAGAAACTTTGCTGCTATTATTTTCCAAATTTCATTCCTCAGAAGGAGTTCTACCATACCAATGGTTCATTAAAAAATAATCAAGGTGGGGCATATCATTTGGAATTAGAACATGGTTTACCACAGTGACTTTTAAATATTTGCAAGTAAAATTTAGTATTCACTGAATACTGAGAACCTTCTTTACACTTAAAATTATTTCTTTATGCCATTTTAATTGCATAGAAGCTCATTAACCTGTGGGTGTGTTCATTTTTGTTTGTTTATTTTACTGAACTATCTCACTTCTGCTGGGAAGTACAGATGATGAACTTCTAAATAGGCATCTGTACATTTTAATCACATGGATAAGTTTGATGGTGTCAAGTTTTTATTGAGTATTTTTTGTTGTCCCATTTTTCAACGGACTATCTGTATCATCTAACCTCTCTTAAATAATTTCCTTCTTCTAGAATGAAATTCACTTATTAGAACTTCTCAGAACCGATTCACAAATCCTGTGTCATAAATTTGGTCCTCAGAAGCCAAGTTTTATAACACAAGGCAAGCGATCCAACAAAGCTTAACTCTTTCAGAGCACACTGACTGCTGAGTCTCTTAAGATGGTGGCGCTAGTGCTCCAGTACTGGCAAGGATGGGGATGATGGCAAAGCAGCAAAAGAAAACTGTTTCTCCCTCAGTCATTACTTTTAAGGCAGGATCTCCTTCCAAGGCCAGAGTTACTGTGTATGATATTATGATCTGGGAGTCAGAAAGAGGGTTAAACAGATAATTGACCATCTTTTACTTTTCTGTAATGGGACTGAAAAGGAAGAGCTTTATACGTTGCGACTGTGAAATGGATGCAAAGAAATAATCACAGGAATGTCTTTTAAAAGTCCCTAGAAGAGTGCTTTGCACCCAGTGAGTACTTAGTGAATATACTTACTTTAAAATTTTTATTTGTTTATGTGCAGGTTTTTGTCGCTGTTGTTGTTGATAAGCTAGTGCTCATTGTTCTATCTTGGGCAAATACTAACTGAAAGTTGACAAATAGGGGCCCTTTATCTTTAATTCCTTATGCAAAACTGAGTTAAAATGTTATAAAGAAATAAATTATGGAGATAGATAGAAGATAATAGACATAATGAATCTGGCATATTATTGATGGATTGTTCCCTCCCCAAAATATTACCTGTTAGTTATTTTTGTGGGTTGTGCATGCTTAAAAAAGTACCTAAATGTTATTATTTCCCATGATGCTGCATATTTGGTTTTTCTGCTGTTATTATTATTGTTCTCTTAGGAAAGGAAATTACTCAACTTCTCTGGGACTGGTCTATAAAATGAGAGTGTGAATACTGTACTTCTAGTAATTTCATGAAAATTGAATGTATCTATATAAAGAGAGACAGACAGACAGATAAATAGATAAGAGAGGGAGTAAACACATTCATCAGTATGCCCAACATACTAAAATGGCAAATGTTCATTTTTTCCATATCTTTTCTCCTTAAGATCCAGGGTAGATTTCTTAAGACTCTAGCAAATTGTTAGTTGGGCACATGCTCAGCATTCAGTAAATGTTTCTCTTATTTCTTCCTAATTTTTATCTTGCTATTCAAGTATTTTTAATGCACATTTATTCAAAATACTAAAATTCTAATAATGCATTTATTAATCACTGTGTATTTTATGTGCCAGAAAAATATCTCAAGCATTATATTGTCACTTTCAGACTGAGCCTGTACTGAGACAAACTTAATCCATTGTACAGAAACCCTAAATATCCTTACCCTCACACAGTTGTTTTTGATGTAGTTCCTCTTTTTAATGCAGTCTGTTAAATGTTATATATTTTTATAGATAAAGATTTTGTTAGTAGAAAGAAATGAATGTTTTCTTCTATTTTTATACCTTTTCTATATCATATCCTTGTTTGAAGGATTTTTAAGGTCAAAGGTTTGAATTGGTTAGTTAAAATCTCATAGTTATATAAATTCATGAATTTTGTTTGTCAATATCTTTTAATCTCTGATAAAATAAATATTTTAATGTGAAATTATATACTGGAATGTTGGCTTATTGATTAACTGACTAAAACACAGGAAAAGGCATCCTAGATGACTTAAGCTTCTCTTGGAGGTACATTATCTTGTTCTTTATTAAATATGTGACTGATCTCTGCAACTATATTAAATGAATGTTTGCCAGAGGTGTCCAACTTTTATCTGAATTCTAATAATAAATTTCATCCTTATAAAGTATTCTTTTGAAGAACTCCTTTGGTGTGCTTGACCATATTGCTTTACTAATGGCAACTCTCCTGGTTTAAGAACTATTTGTCTTTTCCAGCCCTGAATCTGGTACCAGAAATGACAGAGAGATTTATTATTATTATTATTATACTCTCATGCCCTCAATGCTAGGATTAGGATAGTCAATTTATGTTCTAAGCTTACTCCATTATTTGTTCCAGTGGCTAATAAACATTATAAATGGATATTGCAATTGGATTTTGAATCAATAACTCAGACACTGAACCATATGTTTTAATGAGATGCTGGATTTTCCTTACATTGGTCACATAGTACTATTAGCTTTTTAATGATATATTAGAGTCAGGAAAGATAAATATAAACACAACAAAATACCATGAGTTCTTCAAATTCCATTATAGTTCATTCTTCTGAAAGGCCAAGGTCAACCATAGCTCTCTGTGCTCTTCTTTGTTACTTTGGGTCACTCTGAAATAATTTTGAAATCATATATGATATTTTCTTTGAATTTATTACTTATTTGAATATCTCAGTTAGCTCTTAAGAGAAAGTTGTATTGATATATCTGTGACGTATCTAACCTCTTAGTTGGTATTGACTATATGGCTTATTTCAAAAATAGCTTTAGGAGCCCTCGATATATATATAAAGTGAATCAGAATAGTAAATTCAAATTTCTGCAGTCCTGTCTACTTTCAGTAGGAATAAAAATGAACTCTGTTCTATTTCATTTGATCTTCTTACCTGAGCATACTGAATGCTTACTACTCAATTCAAGAGGACCTTTGTTATATCATTAATAAAATGTTTAGGATCAATTTTGGAAATAATCTATATTTCACTGGAATATTCTTTTTAAAACATTTATCTTTTAATGATTTTTCTTAGGATTGGATATATGGAATGTGGCTTTCAGGATTAATTCTGATTTTGTCATTTTATTCCTGTGCACAAATAGTGTTTTTATTTTTCCCTTGCTTCAGAGGAATAAGATAAATCAAAGTGGTAGTCACCCTTAATAATAGATAGAGCCCTCACTTTACAAATGAACACACAGAAGTAGCCACTATTGTGTTGAAACTGGGATCAGTTTCTTTCTTTTCCAGAGCTCCATGGTGCTGATTAGAGCATTTTGATTTTAGGCATGGTTCTTTCATTCCACTACAATATTGCCATGATCCCAAGCAATGACCTAGTTAACAATGTATTAGGGTAAAATGATAAAGAATAGGGACTGTAGAACTAAGGGTAAGAGTATTCTCATCTGAGAAGCTGGTGGAAGAGATCATTGTAGCTTATGACCATTTGGGATATCTGATATAGTAAACATATCTGGCAATTATACACTAAAAAAAAAACTTGTACTTATGTATTATACTTTGTTATGGGAAGGAGAGTATGATACGGGGTTGGGGGGGGGGAGGATCAAAGAAAATGTAGCCACAATTATTCCCTATCTCCTAGACTGCCAACATTGGGATGAAGCTGAAGATTTTGTTTAATAGTGACATATACAATGAGATTTATTTTTCTGACACTTATGGCAGCTGTGAGGATATTTCATTGGAATTTTCCCTTGCTTTGGCAAACACTTTTAAACTTTTCATTGTTTTTTATTAGTTAATGACATATCACTTCTAATTTTTCATGTGAAAGGCTAATCTATAAAATTTAGGTTTTTCCTTCATAGTAGGTAGACATGACTCTTGATTAAACCGGTTTAGGTATAGTATAGGCTTGTGTGTGTGTGTGTGTGTGTGTGTATGTGTGTGTGTGTGTGTGTGTGTGCACATTAAAAATCAATAATAAATTTGAATTCAGTTCTCTTAACAACATATAATCAATAAAACATTTTAGAGCAAGAAAAAATATTTGTGATATTTTGAGTATTATTATTCTGTGAAGGTATGGATTGAAGCTGGGACTCTACTAGATAACATAATTAACACATATTTGTGAAAGCAGTGATATGTAACTGTGATATGTGATATGTAATCCAGTAGAATATAAGCCCCTTAAATGGTGGGAAATATGTCCTGTTTTGTTCTCTTTTTCCAGTGACTAATAGCCAAACAGTAAATATTTATTGAGGGAAACCAAACAGACTGTTTGGAATTCTAATTTTAAACTTATGCTTGCTGGTATGTAATCTTGCTTAAAAACCTTTTATCTGGGGTGCCTGGGTGGTTTAGTCGGTTAAGGGTCTGACTTTCGCTTGGGTCATGATCTCGCGGTTCATGGGTTCGGGCCCCGCGTCGGGCTCTGTGCTGACTGCCAGCTCAGAGCCTGGAGCCTGTTTCAGTCTGTGACTCCCTCTCTCCCTGACCCTCCCCTGCTCACGCTGTCTCTCTCTCTCTCTCTCTCCTAGAAATAAATAAAACATTAAAAAAAAACCTTTTATCTAACTGAAATTTTAAGAATTAAAATAAGTATTAAAAGATTCATGTACCATAAATGGATTTCATTTCTTTCTAAGCAAAATAGCACATGACTGGCACCATATTGTTGATTACCTTTGCACATGACTGGCACCATATTGTTGATTACTTTGCTGACAATGACACATTTTGCTCTGCATTGTTTTCATACAGTATTCGTATACAACTGGGCATGCTTATTTTCAGAACATTTGAATTTTATTATATAGTATAAATTAGAAAATGTATAATTATTTTTAAATCATGTTTGTAAAGGGGTGAGCCTGGGTGGTTCAGTCAGTTGAGCATCTGACTCTTGATTTTGGCTCAAGTCATGATCCCAGGGTCATGGGCTTGAGCCCTGCATTGGGCTCTGTGCTGGGCATGAAGCCTGCATGAGATTCTCTCTCTTTCTTCCTCTGTCCATACTCCACTAGTGCCCATGTTCTTTCTCAAATAAAATTTAAAAATTTTTAAATATTTTTGTGAAAAAAATGTCTTTCTCCATATAAGGTGAGATCAATTGACATTCACAGAGATATGAACTTTAGAGTTTTATTTGTTACAGATAAAGTTTGCCATTGCATGAATATAGTATCACTAAATTGCAAGTTACACTCTGACTATTTTGACTAATGTTTAATTTTATGTGAGGTTTAGGAGGAAATGCTGTTCTTGTTATTGAAGCAAATGTCTTTTCACTCTCACTGGCAATTTAGATTAAATTTTAAGTAAGTAAATATCATTATTTGTTTTGAGCATCTGTATGTATTTGGCTATAACAAAAATACTTCATTTTATTGTTCACTGTTAGGTGACTATTCAGAGTGTTTATTTACTACAATTTTTCTAAGAAAAATGTAGCTTGAAATGCATTTTAAGCTTTCTGCTATGTTTGTTATACTTCTTCAGGCAGATGGGTTTAAAAGAAACATACAAGATACCTGAGCAAGTTCTTGCTGACCTATGCAATACCTGCCTCCTAATAGGTCATATTTCAGCTCCTATATTTTTGACAAATAGCCTGGCTCTAAAAAAGCTCTGTCCATGGTGCTGAAATATCTCATGATGTATGAGCATGTCTTCCTGATAAATTCTAATGTCAGCCTCTGTATGATAGTGATTCATCAGATTGTAAAATTTGTGTTTGGGAAACACATTGAATTAGCAAGTTTTATATTTTAGATGTGTTAAAATTAACACAGTTTGTCCTTTTGTTTTAAAGAGTTCATAACAATTACCTTCCACTTTGTCAAAAACAGCACAATTTAATTAGAAACTGTCAAGACTATCATAAAAGCAAATGTCTGTATTAACAAATAATTTGATATGACCACAGTGCTGGAAATGTTTGCAGGCCAGTGACATGTTGATAACATGCAGCAAGCTATTGTAAGAAAAGTTAAACACTTGATCGTGAGCAGGCAAAGCAGCAATTAACATGGAAGCCTTATTGCTTTGTAGAGATAAGTGATTTGCCTATAAAAAGTATGGCTTACTATCTTAGATGTTTTTTATTGTTTCAAGATATTTCTTTTGTACACAAATGCATTTATTTTGCAGGACTGTGGGTCTTTGTTTGGAAATATATGACTTCAAACCCTAAAAAACTTTGGTCATTTTCTCCAAGTGAAATCTTTATATTTCCTATTTTAGATTCTTTAAATGATTAGTAATGTTTTTGTCACTTCAATGATTCTCATTTTTTAAGCTATGTTTTTTAGGTGTCTTAAATATAGTCATAGAGAACTACACTTAATCTTTTCCCTTTACTCTACATTAGTCTTAGAAGCTTTTTCTTTTTATTACTAAAGCTGTCCTCTTAAATTTTTATTAAACTCTGGAATTGTCTGATATATGTTAGTTTTGTATGGTGGTGAACCACATACAAGGAGAATTTTATAATATTGAACCTGATAAACTTATTCTGCTAATAATGTAATATGTTTAAAGTAAAATTTTAAAATCCTAGTCTTGGAATATCCTAGTCTTATGAAATTCTAAAACCCATGGTCATCCTGGGGAAAAGAGTCATTCATTCTGATAATAACAGATATCAAGTCAGCACCAACCAGGTAAGTTGTTATACAAGTATATAAACCTCACTCTTTGGAGTTCTTGTAGAATGTGTTTGGTTGTTAGATTTGCAACACAGCAAACTATTAGATTATTTGCTTGTTATTGCAGTGAAGCACATTAAGTATTCAGAATCAGAGATTTGAAAATTAGACCTAAATCCTAAGTCCTACCAAAATTTGGGAATATTTTCTGCAAAGCAAGCAAGTTACAGTTGGGGTACTACTAATTGTTAAAATGAAAATTTCAGTTCCTCAGATATTGGATTTACATAATGTGAACTTAACAATTAAATTCATTCCAAAAGTTGCTTGTTAAGAAAGTATTTAAGTGACTGCATGATATCTTGGAGGTTTGTTTCTGTCAATAAAAGGTTAAATAGAGTGTTACTGCCTTTTAATACACATAAAGTGTCCTATATTCATTTTTGTACATTAAAAATATGTAATTACAGAACCCAATAAAAGTGTCTTAGCATTCCAAATTTCATTATAGAAAAACACTTTTGAAAAATTCTGTCATTTAAATGACACTTGATCAGATGACATTTCCCAGAAATTATTCTTTATTTAGAAACAAAAACAAGACAAAAGCAATTGATTTTAATCCAAAATGTATTTTTTTCTTATAAAAGAGGCCCACATACTCACTGTGTCTACTCTACAGAATTTGTCCATTTTATTACACCACGTGTCAATTCAAGTTATCTAGTCACTGCAAAAACTCGTGGCTAATATGTGTAATACAACACAGGAGGAGGTATTGCTCAGTTCAACTACTCTTATATACTTAAAAAAAATACAGAAATGTTTTTGTCCACTTTAGCTGTAGTCCAGACTGAAAAGTTACATGAAAGTTCTAGAAAATGGAATTATTTTATTTGGTTGCCACAGTACCCTTTGAAGCCAGTTAATTAAAATGCTGAACTTGTACATATTTCCCTTCATCAGGAGCAGCATTGGTGAAGCTTAAACTTCTTTCTAGAAAGTAATATTTCTCTGCTTTTGTTTTTTGTTTTTTCAAGCACAGGTGCAGTCTTAAGCTTTTCTTTGAAGTAGGTTTAGTTAGCTGTCTTTAGGACATATTTGTTGGCACACCTATAACAGTTGCTTTCACTTCCAGTGCTGTACTTTTTTCTTTGCCTGCTTCCCAGAGGTTGATTAGAGGAGGATAAAGCTCACTGAATGCAAAGGTCGGTTTCTGTAAGTAATTCCTCACATAGCTATGTCCACCATCACAGTTCATTTCTTGGGAGAGGCAACTGAAAAGACGTATCACACCAATAATCCCCAGAAAGCCTCCAAGACAGGCCATAAATGTTGTGGTATTACTTTTTTCATATTCTTTTTGATCAGGGTCCAATCCTTTTGTGGTGACATTTACACATTGTTTTCTGGTTTTTTGATAGATGGTGGGGATATCAATACAAATTTTATACTCAGTTGATGGGTTCAGATGAGTAAGATTATATACCTTGACATCAGATGGTATTCGAGCACTTTGGGCAGCATGAGAATTTTCAGTCTTGACAAAGGCTGTCCACTTAACACTGGATTTGAGAATTTTCGAGCTTGCTTTCCAAGACACCAGAACTGAATTGGCCTGAACATCTTTTATTTTAATATTTAAGGATTCATTGTTGTCCTGGGGAAAAGAGCCATCTACTTTGATCATAACAGACTTTAAGTCAGCACCAACAAGGTTAGTTGCTATACAAGTATATAAACCCCCTTCTTTTGGGGTTATGTCATTTATATCTAGTGTGCCTTCAGAATGTACATAGAACTTGTCTTTCAGAGTATTAGGTAAGAGTTTTTGACCAGAAGGTGTTATCCAGTAGATTTCAGGCTGTGGCTCTGCTGTAGCTCTACAATGCAAGGAAACATAGCTCCCCATGTCTAAATCCAGATTAGAAGGAAAGCTCTCAGGAGCGATTAGAGGGAGACATATTTCCATCATTTCTCTGAAATGCACCTGCCGAACATTTTGGCCTTGGAATTCAGGTGGGTCCACACAAAACAGTGAGTCTGGCTCCATAAAGCGAATGTTGGTTTTGTTCATATTAATCCAGCGGATGACACAATCACACCTGATGGGATTGCTGTGTATGCTGATCTCCTTGAGGTTTGGCAGAGACTCAATTGTACCATGGTACAGGGCACTAAGGGCATTGCTGTTAAGCATGAGTGATTCCAGCTTGGGTAGTCTGAAAAATGCATTTGGGTGAATGTAAGACAACCTAGGATTGTTTGTAGCTTCTATTTTTCTTAAATCTGGCAGGTTATCCACCGCAAGACTGTCGATGGAAATCAGCTCAGGCATATTATTTATTCCCAACTCTTTTAAGTGTAGCATATTGCTGAAATCACCCCTCCGTATTCTATTAATGGGATTTTTATTTAGATCCAGGAATTTGAGGTTTGTAGCTTTTTGGAGAGCAACATGGGGCACTTTAATAAGCCTGTTGTCATAAAAAGAGATGCTTTCTAAGTTTTCAAGTCCAACCAGGGCATTATCTGGTATTTCCGTGAGGTTTATACCAGCTATAACCAGGCTGCGAAGATTGATAAGCGGCTTAAAGTTCATGTCTTTGATTCTGATGATTGGATTTTCCCCAATCATCAGAATCTCCAGATTGGGAAGAGCATCAAACCACTTACTGTTGATCATCTGCAATCTATTTGAATTGAGATGAAGTCGAAGAAGATTATGTAGGCCAATAAAGGCTCCGGGTGAGATTGTAGAAAGCAAGTTGTGATTAATATAGAGTTCTTGTAAGTTGCTCAGTCCAGACAGACATTTTTCAGGCAGCTCAGTTAGTTTGTTTTCCTCTAAATATACAGAAAGAAGCTGAGGCATCTTTTTTACATTAATATTGGTGACTGAGGATAAATTGTTTTGAGATAAGTCCAGGCCAGTAAGGTTTACTGGAAAGTCTATGGAGTATTCAATTTTTGCAATATTGTTAGTCTGTAGGAGCAGAATCTGTGTGTCAGCAGGCAATCTGGCTGGGAAATTTAAAAGACCTAAATCATTACAATCCACTGTAGATGCTTCCATATAAATGGACCTGGGTGTAAACCAAGGCCTGATTTCACAGGTACATAATTGTGGGCAATCCACTTTTTTATCTACAGCTTGTACTAGTGTAGTGATAGCTAGGCCAAGCAGCACATGAATTCGGAGTGGCATGTCCTTCATCTTAGCTTTCTTCTTCAAAAATTTAATGGGCCCTTAAGGATTCCACAGTCACTGCGAGTAAGTTCAGTAAGAGCTGATTGATAAGGAGAATAGTTGCATTTGTCAAATGATGAATGCCATAAAACCGCAAAATTTTTCTTCATGGAAATAAGTGCTGGTGTCACAATTGTCTTGTCCAGAGATGTCATGCATATTGGAAAAAGGATCACACTCTCCTCTATGATAGAATATTGATATACTTTCTGAAGATGGAGTATGTATAGATGGTCACAGGAAATTGAGCAATTCATTTATTTAGGAGTGTAATATTCACATCCCATGCTTGTTCAGTACTTGCAGGAATAGAAGCATGATGCTGACTATAATAAAATAGAACATAAAAGAAAAAAAGAGAAGAATAATTACTCCAAAGGAAAAAAATACCATAATTCATACCCATAAAATACCATGATTGATTAACTAATTATGATTATCTTACATATAATAATTTTTGAGTTTACAATTAATTCAATATGTTTTGATGATACTCGTTATGATTGTCCTTGGCCCAGACATTGGACAGGCTGAGAAATCAAATCTTTAGAAGGCTGAAGTTATATTAAACACAGCAAATATGCTTCTAGAATTTTTCTGTTATTTCCAATCTTTACTTGTTTATACCTGGGAATTTTGTTTATTATATTTGTCATTCTCTTTGACAATTAGTTATAGGCAAAAAGAAGAAAGCCTTTCAAAGATGATGGCTTGCTTTTTTCTCTTAGAGCAGCAAAATTGAATAGCTATAAATAAATAATACAGTTCAGTTACAATCAAATGAGTTAGCCTGTGTGGTTCCTCAGTTTCTCAGTTGTCTCAGTTTCCTATTGTCTCTCAGGAGACAATATTTAGAAACAAATTATGAAATGAACTAGAAGTAGTGGGATTTAGCCAGATTTCCCATTGACATTCATGTTTCTCTCTGTAGTCTCCTTTGCATAAAGTGACCTGAATTTTTCAGTATTTGAGAGATGAAGTCTAATTTGCCATAGATGTACCTGTAGATTGTCATTTTTTACTGACATTCAGATTAATGTTTGACTGTTTTATTTTCCGTGAAAATAACTTACATCCCATTAGTCACTAAAAATGAAAAAGTAACTTTATTACATCAGGAAAACAAGCACTTAGGCATTCCTTCTTTTTGGTGGATACTGATGTCTTTATCACATAAATATAAGCAAACCACAATCAGGTTGTAGTTTTGCTATGTGCTGTGTTTTGAAATACCACACTACTTTGAGATATATACCCCATCAGTTGGACTGTGGGGGAGCTCTTCCTGCACCCAGAGCAGGCCTGCACTCTTTGTTCTGTGGCTTTTTGCCCACCAGCAATAGTGGTCTGCTGAATGATAATTTTGTAAATACTGTCCTTTCTTTCATCTCTGCCCAGTATTGACATTCATATTGGCATGCTGACTTTCTCTAAGATGGGTGCTTCAATGACAGAGATAAGTACATTTGGAAATGTGATCTCTATACACAGAAACACTTTTTTATGTAAAAAATGATTTGTTTTTTAAAACTATAAAAAATTTACAGTTAACAGTCACACCTAATTTTCCTCTTATCCTTTTAGAGATGTGACTTTTATTTTAAGAGTTTAATCTCTACACCCAACATTGGGCTCAAATTCAAAACACTAAGTAAGCTCAACTGTTGAGCCAGCCAAGGGCCCCCAAGATGTGATTTTGTCTAAAAAATGAATCACCAAGTCTAGATAACTACTAAGTTGCTTTGAATTAAAAGTGTGTTTGTTTTGGGGCGTCTGGGTGGCTTAGTTGGTTAAGCGTCCGACTTTCACTTAGGTCGTGATCTCGCGGTTCGTGGGTTCGAGCCCCCCGTCGGGCTCTGTGCTGACTGCCAGCTCAGAGCCTGGAGCCTGTTTCGGTCTGTGACTCCCTCTCTCTCTGACCCTCCCCTGATCGCGCTGTCTCTCTCTCTTTCTCTCCCAATAAATAAAACATTAAAAAAATTTTTTTAAAAAGTGTGTTTGTTTTTCTTTTTTCACTACTTCATCTATTTATTAATCTAAAATTCCACTTTTTCAATAATTTTTTTTAATTTTTAGTTGATGTATAGTTGACATATGTTATATTCATTTCAGGTGTACAACATAGTGATTCAACAGTTATGTACATAACAAAATGCTCACCATGATAAGTGTATGCTACCATACTAGTTATTACAGTATTATCGACTATATTCCTTATGCTGTCCTATTCATCTCTGTGACTTATTTATTTTATAACTGGAAGTTTGTACCTCTAAATCTCTTTCACTTATTTCACCCATCGCCCCCCTGCCCTCCCTTTTGGCAACCACCTGTTTATTCTCTGTATCTATAAGTCTATTTGTTTATTTGTTGTTGTTCATTTGTTTTGCTTTTCAGATTCCACATGTAAGTGAAATCATTTTATTTATCTCTCTCTATGTGACTTCAGTTAGGTTAATACCTTGTAGGTACTTTCATATTGTTTGCAAACGGCAAGATTCCATTATTTTTTTATGGCTGTGTCCTTTTTTGTTGTTGTTGTTTTGCTTTAAACTGGGCCTTTTGGCTATTAATCTATTTCAAGTAGACTCTGAGTCCCTTGAGGAGAGAATCTAATACACCTCCTTTTTCACTGAAGATTCCTGATAAATCCTTGGTCCATAGGACCATCTACCATCTGGGATCACTCTTCTCTTTCTCTGTGTTTCTCTTCCTCTTCTGCCATTCTTCATGCAGCCTTCCCTCTATCAGTAGAGCTCTGGGTACCTCATCTTCTCTCTGCCTGGAATGCCTGTTTCTTTGTTTTAGTCACTCTTGGTGTTTGGTCAAACCTTAGTTCAAGCATCACTTCTCTGTGAAACCTTCCAAATAACCCCTTTCCTCCACCTGTATCTGAATGCCCTCCACAGTCATCCCATGGCTCCAGCACACACCTCTTTCAGGAGATTTACCTGATTCTCTGCCTCACCAGGTATTCATCTTGAGAGTTTTAGGCTTGTCTGACTTTCTATCTCCAGTTTCTGGGCATGGTAATTAGAATGTAGTAGATTTTCCAGAAATGTTTTGAATGAATGGATAATTGAATTATATTAATAAATGTATATATTTACCTTCTCTACATAAAATTTAAGCATTTCTAATTGTTTAATTTACTAATTTCAATATTCAGCTGCTTTAAAGTGCATAAATGTTGAGTATAATACAAAGGAACATAGAATTTAAAGAAAAGCATCTTCTGTGTTCCAGTTATTGGGATAATAGCTAGAGGGTAAAAAAATGACCTGGACATGTTCTCTTCCCTTCTGAAGGTTTTTGTCTGGAGGGGGAAGCACAAGTAGACAGATGGTTACAATTCATTGCAGAGCTGATATGGGAGCCCATGGGAAGGGTATCTGAATACAACTAAAACTGAAATCTACTGCCTCTTTCTTCTCCAAATGAAGAAAAGGCCTAGGTGCTAAGTACAAAATACATTTCTGCATGTTCCCACAAATCAGCCAATTGAGAACTAAGAAAGCATCACTTCTGCCAATTAATCACTTAAATTGACTTTCTCCAACAGAACAGAGAGGCCTATATCATTATGTTAACTAAAGGATTAAAAGTATTTAAGATGAAACCTTCTTTTGGGGGATGTTAACCTAATAATGGCACTTTTTATTTTCAAATTATTCTTCTATTTTCTTCAATATATATCTTTGATTAGAGATTTCTTTCTGATCTCATTTCATTGTTTATATAGTCGTATGCCAGAAACAACCACATTTTAAATAGATTTGTCCTGGAAACTTTTAGAAATGCAAGTTCTTATAGTAGTGAACAAGTTCAAATTTTATTTCTCCAATCTGTAGGAAGAAATTGTCAGTATGGGAAGCACAATAGAAGATGTGGAAGTTTTGCCTTTCTTCATTGTAATTGATTTTTTCCCCTCATGTCTTTGGAAATGATTATGATGCTTTCACTAATGGACTGTTTGGCATAGATTGTTTGCAGGATAGTAAGGCAGTAATAATATCTTATATCTTAGTGCTTCATGGTTTTCAAAGCCTTTTCTTATTCATTGTTTATTTTATGTTAATAATGACCTTCTGATTTGACTCTGAGGTAAATGCCCATTCTCCTTTTTTTTTTTTAATGTAAGGTATGTGAAACCCATCAGCCAGAGATCACACTGTTAATAAATGATGGGGTGACATTAGAACCCAGGTTTTGCCTTTAGGCTTGGCAATTCCATCTAATAAGCCAAACTGCATACATGTGTAGAGATGAGATGAAGTAATTTTAACAAATGGTGTCATTACTTGATCGTCAGCTTTTCAATTATAAAATTAATTTTATCAATCTACTAATAGTGACCAGTGTGAGATTCACACTAACTATACTTGCAAAGGACGAAACAAAATGCCAGTACATTACAATAAGAAATATGACTATTAAGAGAATACAGATATCTGAAGCTGCTGGTCAGTGCTGTTACTTCATTTAAAAAAGTGTACTTGGAAATACAAATTATGAATCTGCAATTTGTGAATATAGAGTAAGAGTAATTCAGGTTAGAGTTCTGAATTACCATAGTCATTATAAATGATAATTTGACATTACTGCTTTAGTAAAGATTGTATTATCACAGAAACCAGACCTCTGAGTCTCATGGCCCTGGGCACAATCTAAGCCCTGAAACCTCTGTGCTAGGAATCTTCCTGGATTCATTCTTTGTCACTTCTCATCTGTGTTTTAATCATTTGTTTGCATTTCTTTTTTGCCCTTACTGAACATAAAATTATTAGACATTAGATTATTAGATTACCCTCTTATTATATGTGAGATGACTAGATTATTATTTTCTTACTGGATTATGAGATTTTATTACTAGAGTCTGGGTTCCACTTACTTTCGATTTTGGTTATATTAGTACATTTGATTGGTTGAGTAGTACCTAGCCCTGTACCTCCAGTGTACGAGTAATTAAACAAATGTGCGCAAAATAATGACTCACAAATGTGACTTTCAATAATTTGTATTGGGTGATAGCATATGGAATAGTGATGAAAATGACTATTTTTCTTCCTAAATAACTGCCAATAAGTAACATAGAACAGAATAAAGAGAAACAGATATACCCCCAGATTTTTACAGAATTTTTTTCTTATTGTCTGATGGTTAAAAAGGAGAAATATCACAGTTGTACCACAAAGTATCCACTGGCAAAACAGAAAACGGTTCACTTTATAGGCAATAATTTAAAAACATAGCTGTTCTTTAAAGCCACATTTTAGCTTCACAGCTGAGACCATGGTTTCTGCTGTTGACCATGTCAGGATTTGGGCTGAATAATTATAATGGCAGTATTAATTTTAGTAGATATTTTTATTTGTTTTTTTAATGTACATCTGTATAAAAATTTTTTAAAAACACTAAGCTAATTATATCACTAAAATTAATTGACCAACTTAATCCCATTTTAATTTTTTGAGAATTTTAATGCCATAAACTCTCTCACTTCTATCTTCCCTCTTCCCCATCTTTCCCCCTCCCTCATTTTCTTTTTGAATACATTGAAAAAAATAATAAACTCTTTGAAAAATTATTTTCAAGCTTAGAAAACTTGCATTAAATAATTATTTTTTAGATACTTTACAAATTAATTATTGGTGTACTTACATAATTTCACATATCAATGAACTGGGAATTTTTTCTTCTAAAATAAGAACAGGAAAATTGTACTTCAAGAAATCAATATTTCAACTTGAATTTTAACGTTTTTATGACTGTTGCTTGCTCTGGAATCTAGCACAGGAACTGGAGCATAAGTCTTCAAAAATATTATAATGTGGATGAATGAATGCAAATAGATAACATGTAGGCCAAATACCTTATTTTTCTTCCTTAAAATATAGTAAATAAGCCATATACAAGCTATTGTTACTAACAGCGTATTCATTGTCATTAAATGATCCCTGTTTTTTACGGTGAGCATTCATATATATGGTCATATTCTTAGGAAGTAGGAACTAACTCATAATTAACTATTTTATTTCTAGTTTTTTTAAAGGTAAAACTATTTTAGAAGATCATTTTTGTACCGTCTTTGAGTTTTAAAGGCAACTGAGTCTTTTATATATTAAAGCAAAATAAATTATAATTGAATATTATAAAAGTTCAGAAGATAATGTTAATGAAATGTCACCAGGAATGAAAACTGGCATCTCAAGGAAATGTATTATATAAAGGCTCTTTTAAATGACTTGAATGAATGAGTCCTACAAGTTCAATGTCAGCTCTCATTAGAGCTTATCATTTATCCACTCTTTCATTTATTCTTCCATTCCATCTTTCCATAAATATTTGCTGAGGGCCTGCTGCATCAGTCGTGTGCTTTCGTCTGTAATTTCATTTCATAAGATTTGTAAAAATTGAAACATTAAAAATTATTTTTCATTGACAGCATAACTATACAGCCAAAGCTCTTTTTGTGTAGGGTTGGTTCAGAAGACCTTTAAAAAAATTTTTTAAAGCATTTTAAGATGGGGATTTTCTTCAAATTATTTTTTTAACTTTATTTATTTTGAGAGAGATGGAGAGAGGGAGAATCCCAAGTAGGCTTCACACTGACAGTGTGGTTCAATCTCACCAACTGTGAGATCATGTCCTGAGCCAAAATCAAGAGCCAGACACTTAATCAAATGAGCCACCCAGGTGCCTCAAGTTGTGGAATTGTCATTCAACATATGTCCTTTGTGCTTTTTCAATTTGTTTTCACTGTATATTTCATTTTTCTTATTGGTTCCCCCATGTAGATATTGCCTGAGGGAGTGTCAAAGTCCTAAAACATTTTATTTCACATTATACATACAGTATATGTATAATTCTACTCTGGCCAGCAGCATGAAGCCTTACAGTCCAGGATATTAAAAGAAAGGAATTTGGGGGCTCCTCAAATATTAGAACATGTTTAATCCCTGTGGATACTCATTATAACTTGATATTTCTTTATTCTAAAAATAGAAATTATTTCTAGACATACTTATATGTGGAAATTTTTAGGGCAAAAGCTACTTTTTCCTCAGGGAAAAAGTTCATTATTCCTTAGCTTTGTCTATTTTTCATCTCTTAAGAAACATTGAGCAATCTACAACTGTCCCATGTTGTAGACACTGGAGATTCAGCAATAAATCAGACACAGTATCTACTCACCAAGTTCTCAGTTTCCAAGGTGTAAGTAGCTAGGGTTATTGTACAATAGAGTTGACACAATAAAAGTATATGTACTGTTCTTTGGTGTACAAAGAAGGGGATGTTCCGTTCTGTCTGTCCAACAGAAGCAACCTGAGTGTTCTGTGTTCTTTTATGATGCTTATTTAAAAAAATCAACTTAAGTATATGGGGGAAATATGGAGAAGAAGATTTAAAACCCACTATTTTCAGATGAATTTTTACAATGCTAAAGCTTAAGTACAAAGTGTGCCTTCTTTCCTGTACCTCATTATGTGCATTATAAAGACTACAGAATCTGAAAAAGAGAAACATTTGGATATTTAAGTTCAAAAATTGGTGAAGATAGGAAGTTGCCATGGCTACATTAAAGCCCAGTTTTTCCTTTTCTTCTATAGCAAATTGCTAGCTAAGTTCATTTGTATAAAGAACTTGAATTCTATTTTCCCATTATCTGGCTTTATACCTTTGTTGTAAGACTTAGTCTTTCTTTAGTTCTAATTGAAGGTTCCATATCCCAAAGGTATTGTTGAACTAAACTAAATGCATTGCTATAAAAGGGTATTCATTTTGCCTTGAGAAATATTTATTTTCCAGTTGTTCAAAACTAATTGTTTGAATTTATAGGTCAATTTTCAGGAATTAGATAGTGGTAACTATTTAGAATAGTTTAATGAATATTATAGTATTCATCTGTTGATAAAAATTTTATAGAGGAAGAAAATTTGCTTTGTGATATGGAACATGGGTCAGGTTTACTAGATGATTTTATAATTTTGGACAGGATACCTTGTTTTCCTGTGCCTCAAGTTATGGACCATTAAAATTTACAGATTAGTTATATGATAGTTAAGATTCCTTCCCATTCTAAATGTATGTATTACTCTGTGAACATGAAAGGTTTTTAAAAAGATATCTAAAAATGGTTGTGGGAAAACTGACTTATTCAGTTTTAACCTTTGTATTTAATTGATCACAGGTTTACAGTCAACACTCTAGTCCTATGTCATTAACACATCAGGGTCAGTGATTTTAGTCATGAAGTTTTTAAATGCTATCAGATTAATTACCTGGGGTTATTCCTATTTCACTTCATGTTTATATCTACCCAGTAGCAAATGAAAAATAGAGTTACTTTAGTCATCCAATTAAGGCATGCTAACTACTGGGTAAATAAATTGCCTGGATTAAGTACCTTGATGAAAAACTGACTTGTCAGTAACTATTAATATTGATATATAAACAATATAACCATTATTATTAAAATGGTTCTATATATAACCATTATGATTTAAAGATAGAGATTTTTACTATTGAAGCATCAGCCACCTAGATATATTTAGTATCATGAAATTAGTATATTTTTGACATCACAAATTTTTAGGTGGAAGTGGGTATAGGGATCCATTTGGTGCTCAGCCTCATTTCAACTGTGAAACCCTTTGTTCACATAAAGTCTTACCCATATTTGCATTAAGCAAACCATAGGAAAGAAGATCTATTCTGGTTAGCACAGGAGGTAGGATGGTGTAGGAGAGTGTGGTAAGGCAGACATCTAGAAAAATCTAGACGGTACCCAGCTTGGTTTTCCTGCTCCTAGCATCTGATCCTGATAGGGCTCCAAAGACCTCACTTTCTGAACCATCCATCCTCTCTTAGAAATAAAGAAATGGAGACCCTCAGAGGTGAAGTGACTCATGCTAAGGTGGTTTATTCTGGGGGACTACTGAAAATTTGTAGACACTTTAGGTGTTCTTTCTAGTACAGATTCTCCTATGATCATCCCAGTCTATATGCCTGCCACAGTTAGGTCTGTTTCTCTTGGCCCCGACTAAATCCAAATTGGCCTCTCTCCTTGCAAGGTGGGAAGAATCTCCAAGTGTAATGTGATAGCACTCAACCTTCATGATAAATATTAGCTACATAATGGAAGGGCCTGGGAAGAGGGAAATGCTCAAGAGGATGGGTAGAGAGTAGCATTTAATAATAATACACCAATGGCAAACGTGTCCCATGTGCCGTGCATGGCCTCATTCATTACATGAATTCCCACAGGTGATCCTTATGTCAGCTTTTTTTGCACCATTATTATCTTTACTTTATCTACAAGGCCAAAGAGGTTAAATGACTTGCCAGTTTAGACTCCCTCAGATGTACCTTCAAATCCCTTCATTTTACCTCTAAAGCCCATACTTTACCTTTAATCTGGTTAAATTAATTAAACAAGGAGGCCCTTAGACACTGGTGTCCCTAAGGCTAGGGGTCCGTGTAAGCAAACCAAAATCGAAGCTGTAAATACCTCAAGGTTATGAAGTTGAAATCACCCAGGAACAGCCAAGTAGCCTTTAAACTATAGCCGATCAATAATTCTCTCTTTGCTTCCACACTTTCTCTATTAAAGTCTCTCTCCAAGTGCCTGTCAATGGAGGCGCCTAAGCATCTTCAGTGAGGTGCTGCCCTATTGGAATTAAGTTAGGCTCAGATAAACTCTAAATTTTAGTAAAAGATAAAGTTTCAGTTTATCTTTTAATACTCCTAAGCTCTACTGTCTCTCAAATGTTTATTAACGTAGGACCCGTTATCTTATTATCTTTTCAGAAAGGTATTTCCTCTAACTGGATAGGTACACTTGTTTTTGTTATGTGTTTCTCCTTCTCTGATTTAAAAAAAGGGCGGAAATGGTGGGGGAAAGGGGGAGAGGCAAACCATGAGAGACTCTTGAATGCTGACAAAAACTGAGGACTGGTGGATGTGGGGGGAGGAGGGGTGGGCATGGAGGAGGACACTTGTGGGGATGAGCACTGGGTGTTATGTGGAAACTAATTTGACAATAAACTATTTGTAAAAAAAATAATAATAAAAAAAAATTTAATAAAAAAAAAAACGTTTTATGCAAAGGAAATGTCTAAGGCAGCTGAGTGTTGCAGAAGTGAGACTGGAATAAGAAAACCTGTTTTCTGGGTCTAGTTTTTCTCTGCCATTCAGATAAACCATATTGTTCTCTGAGTCTCAGTTCCTTGCAAAATATGGGGTACAAACAAAATTCTCACTATTATCTCCTAATTGATTATTAATGTTCTTTGCAATCCCTTAGAGATTTCTTATATAGTTGCCATTATGCAGAAGTCTGTTAGTTAGAGCAAAATTATTTTTTTTAATTTTTTAGCATTTATTCAGTTTTGAGAGACAGAGAATGAGTGGGGAAGGGGCAGAGAGAGAGGGAGACACAGAATCTGAAACAGGCTGAGCCATCAGCACAGAGCCTGATGTGGGGCTCGAACCCACAAACTGTGAGATCATGACCTGAGCTGAAGTCAGATGCTTAACCGACTGAGCCACCCAGGCGCCCCAGAGAAAAATTATTTTTGTTACCGTACAGAATTTATGTACTGAAATGTAATGTATACCCATACAGTTCATGGCTACTATCACTGACTAAATGCCTTAGACTGGCATTTTCAGATTCTCAGATTAGGTATTTTGAGATCTCAAACTAGCTTAGATTCTTTCCTGTTGCTCTGACAGGAATAGCTACAGGTACAAAGGAAAAAAGAAGAGGGTAGATTTGATATTTTGTATCCTTGTCATGTTTAAGACCTTATATTTGAACATAGAGAACGTTCATGCAGATCTTAAGTCATCTACTATTTCCATCCCTTATGAAATTAAGCTTGCGATGAATTTCTTTTAGAGAAACCAAGAGTAACTTAAATAGCACAATTCTTTTTTTCTCCCAAATCTTAAAATACGCTGTTAGGCAGATTTTGAGGGAGTCTTGGACTTTTTATGTTTTTTCTTCTACTGTTTTCAGATTTGAGGCTTGTGCTACATGAAGAGATCCATAGAAATAAAGTAAAACAGGGACAGGATAGTTTTCTTTAAAAAATAATTCCAGGGGCATCTGGGTGGCTCAGTCTGTTGAGCATTGACTTGGCTCAGGTCATGATCTCCTGGTCTGAGTCCTGATTCAGACTCTGTGCTGAGACTCTCTCTCTCCCTCTCTCTTAAAAGAAATACACATTAAAAAATTATTAAAAATAAAAAATAATTTCTAATGTGGCACCTCCAAAGCATGAGATTTGTGGAAGCTAGTTATAGCATAGCTACAATTAAGAAGGATCATTTTTAGTGCAGAAATTCCCCCTTTATAAGTGGGGAGTGAAATCTGAGTCTCAGAAGTGTTTCATATTGGTGTAGTGATTTCTGTATACTCTCAAATTACCAGCTTGTAGTGATACTGTCATTTCTCATTATGAAAAGAATTCTGATTTGTATTTATTTTTAATTATAGTTTTTGCTCAACTGAGCACTTCATTAATAGCATTATATGTGAAGTTGATTTCTGTACATGATTAGCAAAACAAATGATATTTCTAAGCCAGAACTTGTCTCTTTATGCTTGTATTTATGAGAATCACTTCATGTATTGAGGAACTCTACAGTATAATGTAACAGTATTCCTTTCAGTATCCTGTGAGAGTCAATGGATTCGGTTGCCTGATTTGTTTTTTTTACCATCTTTTTTAAAAAGTTTATTTACTTATTTATTTTGGGAGAGAGAGAGATAGTGTGTGTACACACGTGAGCGAGGGAGGGGCAGAGAGAACGAGAGAATGCCAAGCAGCATGGAGCCCAACATGCGCTTGATCCCAAGAACCGTGAGATCATATCCTGAGCCAAAATCCAGAGTCAGACGCTCAACCAGCAGTCACCCAGGCACCCTTTAACTTTTTTTTTTTTTTAATTTTAAATGTTTATTTATTTCTGAGAGAGAGAAAGAGAGAGAGAGAGAGAGAGAGAGAGAGAGACAGCATGAGCAGGGGAGGGTCAGAGAGAGAGGGAGATACAGAATCTGAAACAGGCTCCAGGCTCTGAGCTGTCAGCACAGACCCCAATGCAGGGCTCGAACCCACAAACTGTGAGATCATGACCTGAACCAAAGTTGGATGCTTAACCGACTGAGCCACCCAGGCATCCCACTGTTCTTTTTTTTAATTATTCCCTTTTATTTACCATTTGTCAAGTATAGGCATCTCGGAGGAAAAACACATAGTTATGCATTAACCTTAACATTCACTCATCTTAAACTGTAGTACAATCATCTTATTTTCTAATACGGGAAATAGAGTAATGTAAATCTTGCTTCAGATTATAATTGAACTATAGATCTCTATTTGGGTGACTGACAGTACTTTATTTTATCTTTTTATATTTATTTTGAGAGAGAGAGAGAAAGAGAAGGAGGCAGGGCTGAACATATGGAAACAGAGAAAGAGAAAATCTCAAGTAGGCTCTGCACTGTTAGCTTAGAGCCCAGCATGAGGCTCGAACTCATGAACCACAAGACCATGACCTGAGCCAAAATCAAGAGTCAGATGCTTAGCAGACTAAGCCACTCAGGTGCCCCATTTTTTAAAAATTTTATAACAGTACTTTAGCAGCATGTGGACCAAGAATTGAGAGAAGACCTTGAGACCTGCAAAGACTTTATTTTTAAAGTAAGAGGTCCCTTATTTGCTATAATTACGTAATTTTTTGGTTAAGTTCGAAGTTATTTCACTATATTGCCTTGCACAAACATAATATTATTGACAGAGAAATTTACATAGAGATATCATATTTTCAGGTTTTTATCATGTTTGCTTACTTTTTATATGTCTGTCAAACTATGGCATATATAAGGGTGCTAATTTTACTAAGGTCAGAAGTAGTCTATGAAAGGATTCTTAGTATATTTACAAATTCATTGAGAACTTTGAAATTTTTTTACTTCTATCTCAGAAACAATGTGTGTATTTTTATGGGAAAAATAATTATAATTATTCTCTTGACAAAATGCATGTGTGCATGGACGACTATATGAAGATCCCTTCAGTTCTGTTCGGAAAAATCTTCCAATGTGAATTGACTATCCTTTTGTACTAAAGTTTCCTATTTTGTTCCAACTTTTATTTGCATCAGTAGGTGTTTAGTGTAATTGATTTAGTTCGGATGAATTTGTATTAAAAGTTTAAATGGATGTAGGCACCTGGGTGGCTCACTTGATCAAGCCTCTGACTCTTGATTTTGGTTCAGGTCACAATCCTAGGGTGTGGGAATGAGCCTTGCATCAGGCTCTGTGCTGAGCATTGGGGCCTGCTTAAGATTCTCTCTCTCTCTCTGTCCCTCCCTCTGCCTCACATGCTCTCTTTAAAATAAATAGAAGGAGAACCTGGGTGGCTCAGTCAGTTGAGCCTCTAACTTTGGCTCAGATCATGGTATCACAGTTAGTGAATTCGAGCCCCAGATCTGGCTCTCTACTGTGCACACAGAGCCCCCTCCAGACCTTCTGTCCCCCTCTCTGCCCCTCCCCTCCTTGCATGTGCTCTCTCTCTCTCTCTCTCTCTCTCTCTCTCCCAAAAATAATAAGTAAAAACTTTAAATAAAATAAAGTAGAGCAATAAATAAATATAATTTTACATCTGTGAAGAGAAAAACTTAATAAATATGCTTTCCTATTTCCCTTGATACTTTAGATTTCAAAAAGCTCAGTCACATTGTTTAGTTCCAGTTTATTTGGAAGGCATTTCCAGCTATATTTGGAGATAGTTTCCGTAGTAATCCACTGACTGAATGACAAGAAATACTCCTAAGCTTGCTGTATAGTACAATAGTTTGGAAAGCAGTTCTCATGTAGACCTGCTATCAACTATCCTACATCTCAGACGAAAGCATTTAAGGTAATTATGCAGATAATTCAAGAAATTTTTAAATCATTTTCTTCTTCATTGGAAGATAGCCAAATACCCTCACCTAAATCTTTGAAGTCTCCATTCTTTGAGTCACCTGAAAACTCTCCATAGTTAAAAGAAAAGAAAAAACAAACAAACAAACATGATTCCAGCTTGAGTTGATTCTATGGACCATGCATGCTGCCTTGTGTTTCGATATCATAAGTATTACTCTCCCTCGGTCTTATAATTGAGAGGACATACTGGGAATATATGTGCCCCTTTCCCTCAGGGGGAAAAACAAAACAAAACAAAACAAAACAGAAAACACCACCACTAACAACAAGAAAAAAGTTTGTTCTAGATTGTTGCCACAAGTAAATGCATTTACACCAGTCTTAGGAAGGAGGGTTTTTCAAGCAAAGATATGTTACAAGAGGATGGTACAAAAAGATTTTGATCACATCTGTACTTCTTGATTAGCTCATTTTGGCAGAGCAGAGAGCCACTGGTTTGTAAAGATAAGAAAGCCTCTGGACAGAAATCTTATGATGTACTATAGATAGAGAATGAAGAATATTTTAGTTGAAGTATTATAATAGAAACTCAAAATGACATTCCAGAGAAGAATATTCCTCTGACAAGAACTCAGAGTGTCTCTGGCAAGTTCAGTTTCTGCTCTGTACATAATAAAACATTATTTTTTCTTTGGTATTAAACAAAAAAAGCATGGATATCAATGTGTTTTATATTTTTACTAAGGATCATGAAAATAAGGTTTGAAAGGAATCCAAATAAAATGAGCTCCTATGGTCAAAATATGTTTTTCAAATGCATTGAACAAGAGACTAAATCACAACATCGCATTTCAAGTGTGTCATGGGTCAGCACACGCTGGCTGTGTGTCCCGTGATAGATGATGATTTTCTGTTACTGTAACTTAGAGCTGATAATGCTGATACGGTCTGTATCATTCGTCCCTTATAATGAGCATAGAATTGTTTGTCTATTTTTATTTGGAAAGTGTGCCAGATTTCCTTCATGCTCCGATTTCCCCCTTATGCTCCTGACAAACTGCTTAAAACAACAGTCATATTTGTGTCTATGGCTATAAGATTTTAAAACAGAACAACAAACACTCCATTGATAGCTTGAAAAAAATCTTCTTGAATTATAGTTTTGAGTTTCAAAAGTAATCGTCTAAACAAGGTATAGAGGCAGTGTACATGTCTTTGTGCATATTTGTGCATCTTTCAGTGAGAAGAAACTCATTATTGGGCTAGTCCTGGACTCTTTCTCTCACACTTATGTTGAATAATGATTAATTTGAGAAGAACTGATGGTCCTTTGAAGGAGTCTGTAGGGGCAGACAGAGTTAGTTCTTGATGTGCAATAGATCAGTGAAGCTTTTATTATATGTTTCGTGTGTGGAAATAAAAGGTACTATATGCAAGTGATACCTTTGAGTTTCCTTCTTCCTATCACTTAGCTTAAAGCCACTTAACTTTATGGAAACATCACAACAGCTCTTTCCTTGGGGTTAATTATGTAGGACTGCCTCATGTAGACAACCTTATAAGATTTGGTTGCCTAAGACCCTGTTGAATTCATTAGAAATTATTACTGACACAGAGGATGCAATTTAATTCACATTATACCTACTCATAATGGACTTTATGATGAATTCTACCTTAGTAAGTTCCCAGTGATATTTGACCACTATACTATTTAAAGGCTACATATGTGTACAGAGCATTTGAGAGAATATGAGATCCCTAAAATCGGTGACATACAAAAAAAATAAATCAGTATTGCCTTTAGGTAGTGATAGAAAGGACTAAAGCTAAATGAGAAAGTATAAAAGGCTAAATGGCCATTTCTTTGAAATGGAAACTAGTAGGGGCACCTGGGCGTCCAACTTAGGCTCAGGTCATGATCTCATGGTTTGTGGGTTCGAGCCCCACATCGGGCTCTGTGCTGACAGCTAGCTCAGAGCCTGGAGCCTGCTTCAGATTCTGTGTCTCCCTCTCTCTATTACTCTCCCCTGCTCACACTGTCTCTGTCTTTGTCTCTCTCTCTCTCTCAGAAATAAGTAAAAACATTAAAAAAATGAAATGGAAAGTAGTATACTTTGTGGTTGCTTACTAAATTTTAATTTTGTGTTAATGGACAATATAAGTCCTTGCTAACATTACTTCTTTTATAGTAGCTACCTCCTGAGAGCTTGGGCAATATGCTGGATTAAGTATTTTTGGGAGGGGTTGCACATGACTAGAGGACCAGTCATAGAAACAGAGTTCTAAGTAAGACTTAGGGGGAGAATGAGTGCTTTCAAAATAATATTGTAAATTTATATCCACTTTATACTTAAAAGCCTGGAATTCATCTCATATGTAGATGAAAACTAGGTGAAAAATCACCCATTTGAAAGAATTTCTTAGTTATAATCTCCCTATAGATAATTTGAGGAATATGTCAAATTGTCATTTTAGGCTAAGAAAAACTAATAATTTTATACTATGTTATAATAGTTTCACAGGGTAGGATTCAATATAGTTTTAGATTTGATTACTGGATATCAGTTATGAGAAGAAGTTTTCCCTTCATACAATTATGTAATTCAAAATCTAGAATCCCTTAAGTTTGATCTGGGAAACTCATCTAAATTTAGTATTCCCATGTGTCCAGCCAAAATTACTTTGTGAAATAAAGTTAATTTACTATTAATTTCTATTGCAGGAATATTTCTCATTGCTCAATCAAGAATTAGTCAACATTAAATTATATTATAAGAAAGTTTCTCTGAAGCTTGGTTGCTTGTATTTTGTACTTACATTTTTATATTATATTCATGTTTTACATATTTTCTTCAAGTAAAACCATGTAGTAAGGTTTAGATTAAACAACTGTGGATTGGAGTTCAAGATATAAGTTGCAAATAGAATGAAATATTTTTCCTGATTTCTGTTAATTATAATTCATGTTGTTGGTTACTAAGATTGTAATATATCTTTGTGAGTATTCTGGGTGTCAAATAGATTTTCTTGGAAGTTATAGTTTTGTTTCAGTGAATGAAAGTTATCTTCAATATATGAGTAGACTTAAACAGTGTCAGGATCATGAAAAATATGAAGCTGAAAAATTTTAGTTTGATATTTTCCTTAATGACTAATTCTCATTAATTGGCTGGAGAAACATAGGTTAGAAAAAGCATGTACTTTTCTCTAATGTGGACTTAATTCTAGTACAGATACTATATATTTATATATAATTCCAGTATAGATACAGTGTAGATGGACATTTAGGGTGTTTGCTGATTTACTTATCCTTACATAGTTTACTACAGTCCTGATCCTAAAAATTCTTTAAATTTTTTTTTCTATCTTTTATTTATTTTTGATAGAGAGAGAGTGTGTGAGCAGGAGAGGGACAGAAAGAGAGGGAGACACAGAATCTGAAGACAGGCTCCAGGCTCTGAGCTAGCTGTCAGCACAGAGCCCGGTGCGGGGCTTAAACTCACAAACTGCGAGATCATGACCTGAGCCGAAGCTGGACGCTTAACCAACTGAGCCATGCAGGCGCCCACAATCCTAAAAATTCTTTAGGTTCCTTGTCATTTCCATTAATTTCCTATTTCTATCATATAACCATATAAAAAAACAGCAAAAACAACAAAATAGCATTCACATTGTGCTACATTGCAAAAATGTAATTCAACTTTCCTATATGCCCTTATTTGATACCTACGGTAATCTGGTTGGCATGTGCTTCTAGTGCCCTCTCTACCAGTGATATCTTATTCTGTACTACCTTACCAAAAAGTACTGCTTTGTGTCATTGTTCTTGTTTTATTTTCCTTGCATAGCATCCAAGACTATCAGCAATAATTTATTTACTTTTGGTTTATTGCCTGCCTTCCCCCACACCAAACCAATTTTCTAGAGGACTTTTCTCAACACTGACAGACTTTTTGGCTTAGTGTGGGTGGAGGCCAGACCTTGTTTCTTGCTTGCTGATAGTGATCAAATGGAATGTAGTCATTATCTGTACAGCCTCAAGTTTGTGTCTTTAATGAAACCTAGTTGGAATAAAGAATCTGTGCTAGAAAATGATATTTACAGAAGACACTGTGTCCCCTTAAATACTTTAGGGCATAGAAAAACATCTTTGTAATAATAATGTTCATATATATTCTTTAAAAAGTTAACACAAACCAAACAATAGCCGCTGTTAGTCAAAGTTAGGCACGTTTCAGAAGAAGCCCCCAGAATTCATAAAGCACATATGAAATGAGTAAAATTTGGTTGAAAATTTAAGCTCTGTATACTAGATTCCATAATATTATTGGCAGAGTTAGAAGTGTATAGTATGACTCAGAGCTTTGAAATGGACAGCTAAGTGTGACAAATAAATCTTTGGGGGTTCATTATTATCCAACAAAGTGATTATCCAACAAAGTTATCTGCAGCAACAAATTTATGGCCTTGACATACAATCTGAGCATGGAAAAAACATTCTCCTATTTGAGGTTATAACTTCAGTAGCACCATAATTAAAAAAAGCATGTGGACTTAAAAAATTCAGACACAGTAAAATACAAAATGCTTGTTGTGCATGTACAGAATCTTATTATTCATTGCCTCATGTTCAGTTGCCTCCTCTTGAACATGCTTATTTTGAGTTTTTAATGAATAGAAATGGCTTTGATGTAAGTGTGCAAAGAACAAACCAAGACTTTTGTGTGTGATAAAGGAGTCAGAGGGCTTGAAACTGTCCATATTTCCCTGTGACTGATCAGTTGAGTATAAACTATGTATAACAGAATGTTGTCAGGAAGTTTCTCCCTGCTGTAGGGCTGGTATTGCAACATGAGGTGAGTTTACATGCCTACATATTTGGATTATTAGACTTTAAATAAAAACTCTCCTTATTCTGAGTCAAAGAAGAATAAAGGAAGAGATGGAGAGAGGATAGGAAAGAATAAAGGAGGAAGAAAAACAGGAGGGAGAGGGGGCGGAAGGGAATCTCTGAATCTCTACCAGCCTCTCTTTCACTTTCGAGTGAAAGAAACTCTAACTATTGTCTATTCATGAGCATCTGCAAATCACATTGCAGCTTAACTGTCTCTTCCCTGATTTAATAGAAACTCTGATTGTTTTCTAGGATTTACATTCAGAGTAATTGTTTTTGCATTTTAATATAGTAAGAAGTAGATTGAATAAATGCATAATGTATTAGAAATGCTATTAAGCAAATGATTCTATGTGGTACTGTTGAATGAATGTTTTCCTTTTCTCTTCTGAACAAAACACAAATTTCTCCAATTATTTTTAAATTGATTGTTCTCTATTGTTGCCCAAGGAAAAGTGGGAAAAAAATCTATTTGTGTGTTCATTCCATTTCTTCAGTATGATTAAATGGAGCAGCAGAAGACTAATACAGTCAGGTACTTTCCCCTCCAACATCTGTTAAGGGCCCTGTCAGCTGCATCCTGCATATATAGTATTTTCACACCCTGAGACTTCCGTTCACGTTACCTTATTGTTATTTCTATTATAAATCCCTAGAATCCCTTAGCGGCCATACCACACCAATCTTTGCCCTGTTTGAGTTCCTGCCTCAAACTAGTGGGTCCTTAATCAAGCCTAGGGTGGTGAGAAGTTCCTGAAAGGGTTTTCATATGGCATTAGTGGTGGTGGTGAAGGACCTATCTGTTTGTTTTTTAAATGGACCATTTTTCTTAGCTTGCTCAAACTCCAGGGAAAAGAGACTTCTATTGTTTCAAGAGCTGGTAATGGAGCTCTTTTAAAGAGCTGACCCTCCCACATCAGACTGATATCTGGAAAGTCTGGAAAGTTATCAAACTTGCCATTCATTAAGGAAAGCAATGACTGGAGCTTTTATTGTTCCATTTTCAGGGACTTAAACGTATTTGCCTTCACTCTCTTCGGTCCCAGTGGAGAAGTAAGTAGGGAAGTAAGTAGAAGTAAGTAGATAAGGGATAGGTATTCTTCCCATTTTGTTCAGCATGGACATCTTAATTTGCTTGCTCCATTGTACACAGATGTCAGTAACAAGATGTCTTCTGAGGTCCCACACAGCATCTTTGTGAACAGACTATGTTATGTGTTACTGTGAGATTAAGAATATGCTTCCATGAAAATTAATGACCTTCTCTTTGCACCTTGCTCTTGTTTTTGGTTCAGAAAAATAAGCTTGCCCTTGTCAGTGCTTTAAGACTCGAGCTCTTATAGTGTATTACTGCGAGTATCATGCATGAATTTGATACATACATCCGTGGAGTTAAACTGGCTAAAAGAGCTGCCGATGATAAAAGTGAGGATGCTATATATGACAACAGCCCTATCACATTCATGTGACTCAGGCAATCTGTATCCATATCCTTTATATGTCTATGGATGTTTTTCTTTCCTACTTGCATAAATTGGTGGTATACATGATAAAAAATGCAAATGACAGAAAGCAAGCCCATTTTTAAAGCTCTGAAAAAGTAGATCTACACTCAGGGGACTTGTTCTCTTGGGTCAAGAAGACCAATGCAAGACATGCTGTATTTGTGTCTTAGAAGGTACTTTGAGGTTTTTGTTTTGTTTTGGTTTTCTCCTTCCAGCAAGCTAAATAGCACATGACAGTTGCTACAGCAACCCATTTTTGTGATTTGCAGAATAAGGGAGCAAACCAGATGTAAATTGTCAGTCAATAGTGTCTATTGTCATAGAAGATGGTAACATACACAGTCTCATTTGGTCAATTTATATACTTTGGTGGTGTTTTGTTCTCATCTGCTCCTTTCGACATGCTGTCATAAATTAGTATTCCATTCTTTGGCTGCATAGTTTCTGAGTTTCATATGTGATGTTAAGTGGAAAAACTAGAT